>JAMXBD010001411.1:0-378726 GCA_024138025.1 Combretum micranthum | reverse complement strand
AACTTAGAGAGGGTTGGGGGAGTTACGAATATTTTCATTATTGATTTTAAATCCACATTTAAACATTTAAATTTTGGAATAATTCCATACTTTAATGACATAACGGATGGAAATTGAAAGGGTACGCATGAGTGGCAATGCACGCTCCCAAAAAAAAATTCCCCATCATGTTGCTTACATGCTCGAACTCCAGTCCCCTCCCTTGCACTCCTCAGCCTTAACCAACTTAGCTTTGCTTGGCTTTTGATTCATTTCCTCACCTAAAATTTATTTAAATCATTCAAACCAGGCCAAACGCATTTTCAATAAAAATAGGCCAAATTTGATACAGGTCCAAGATCCAAATTAATTTTCAAAATAGCATAGTGCACTAATATGAAATATTTTTATATTTTTTTCATTTTCTAATTTTTTATTTTAATTCTAAAAGCTTATTTACTAAAAAGATGGATTTTTTTTTGAGTTTATTTTACCTTTTTTCTTAAATTTTTTAGTATTTTTTAAGTTGGTAATTTTTTTGTTGATTTTTAATTTAGCTAATCTTTTTTGTATTTTTTGATAATTTTCAATTTTTATCGTATTTTCTATCCTTTTTATGATTTTTATGATTATTTGAATTTTTCATTTTTTGTATTTTTATTTTTAAAAAGGGGGCAAAAATAGGGTATCGACAGCTGCCCCTCTTTATGGTGAAGTTTGAACAAAACTCCACTATAAAATAAAAGAGACACCATTTTTGCCCAAGACCTAAACTTGACAGATTAAACTACAAAACTTCATCCTGACAAGCAGGGATTTTTGAGAATGGTGATTACCAATAATTTTTAAAACTATCATCTTGATAAACAAAGTTTTTGAAAATGTTACCTTGATAGGCAGGATTTTGGTCACCTTGATACACAAGGGTTTTGAAAAGTCACCCTAATAAACAGGGATTTAAGTCACCTTGATAAACAAGGATTTTTGTCACCTTGATAAACAAAGGTTTTGAATAGTCACCCTGATGAATAAGATTTTGGGTACTTTGATAAACAAGGTTTTTTGAAAATGTCACCTTGATAAGCAAGTGTTTTTGGTCACCTTGATAAACAAAGGTTTTTGGGCATCTTGATGAACAAAGGTTTTTAGATCACCTTGATAAATAAGGGTTTTTTGTCACCTTGATAAACAAGGGTTTTTGTCACCTTGATAAACAAGGATTTTTGTGTCATCTTGATAAATAAGGGTTTTTGGTCACCTTGATAAACAAGGGTTTTTGTTACCTTAATAAACAAGGGTTTTTGTCACCTTGATAAACAAAGATTTTGGAGAAGTCACCTTGATAAACAGGGATTTTGGTCACCTTAATGAGCAAGAGTTTTTGGGTCACCTTAATGAGCAAGAGTTTTTGGGTTACCTTGATAAACAAGGGTTTTTTGAAACTTTTGCTCCCTAAAGGGATGAGAAAACTTTTCAGAATATTGACGTTCCTAAAACTAAGAAATACTAGGGTTCGAAATGTGATGAGAATATCGAAGCTCCCACAACTTAAGATAACTAAGGTTCTAAATGCTTGTGGGAAATTGCTAAGGCTTTTCAAAATTAACAGGATGGTAAAAGTGCTCATTCTTGAAAACATTTTTTTTAAATTGTTGAAGTGCTTGGAAATCTTTTTTTTTTTTTATTTCTCTTTGGAAAATATTTCTTTTTACATGAATATTTCAAAATTTATTAATGTTTTTGAAAAATTGTTTTGCTAATGAGCGGGAAAATTTCATTAACCCTTTAAAAATTTTGATCACAAAGTGGATTTGCTCAACAATTATTTGCTCTGGTCATGAGAGATTCAAAATTGGTTTTTATCAGGGGGTGATAATGGCATAAAATGTCTTTTCAGGATAACTCTCATTGACGGGATGTATCTGGGACTTGTCCCACTCTAGCATTAAAGCTTTAGGTATGTGAAGCTCCTTAGTCCAAGGAAATCATGTCCCATGGTTTGTCAATGATTTGGAATCTGCTTAAGGTATCCAACCTTTCATCTAAATTAGTATAGAATTGGGTTTGCCATCTGAGTAGAAAACTGTAAACATCAACAATCGCTTATTGTAAGGGGACTTCAACATACCATTCAGGTGACACATCTCATGCAAAAAACAGGGTAGTCGAACTTTATTGAGGACTTTCCATGTTTCTCATGTACTCATTCTTAATTCTAAGGGTATTATCATGAATTAGGGGCACATTCTTTGACTCTTGAGATGCTTCTTCCTGGGAAAGATCTTTTAATGAAATTGTCCAGTCTAAGAGGACTTCCTCACGCTCTCTTGTGGTTTATCTTCACTCAAGACTTTAATTCCTTAAATTACGGTCTAACTTGAAAGTGATACATTTTAAGTTAATCTGATAGGTCTTTTTTGGACTGAAACGTAGGCTTTTGGTCAACAGTTAAGAATGAAGGATACTCATGTGAAGGTCAAATTTTATAATGGATTCAATTTGATCATCATCCCGTGTTTACAAGTCAAGAACCTTTAGGAAGAACTAAGCTGTATTTGTCTCGGTTTCATGGGTGAATATTGTTTAGGATAAATTCAATTCCTTTTATCAGAAGAGTGTGTTTAGGAGGAATGTATGAGTATGTAACATTTTTGAACTCTGAAACTTTGAGCCTTGTGTGAAAAAGCATTGGCATTATGGGCATTGAATTTGATAGGCTTAAAGTTTAAAGAATATTTTGCAATTTGTAAAGGCTTTGATAAGCCTATGAGATCATATATGACTGGAAATTTTTTTATTGAGGGGTTATGATAGTGTATGGGCTAGCCTTTTTTTTTTCTCCCTTTGCCTTTTTTTTTATTGACTAACTTTTGAACGAATCACTTTTGAATTTCTTTATTTTGCCACAAAATAAATTGAAGCCTAGAATGATCAGGTGTGTTCAAATATGTGTATGTTAAAAGACTCTTCTTCATTTCAAAAGGCACATGACATATCGGTCACAATCATTACCCATGAATTGGTGCAACTAAGGCAAATACAACTCATTTTATCCTTTTCTCCATTTGATTGATTACCTTAACCTCCATTTTACCCTAGTATGGGGTGGTTCTTGACAGGGTTTAATTGAAAAGTTTCTCCTTAATTGGCTTAAATGAGTTGGCAAGGGATAAACGTGTTTGGAACAAAAGAATTGAATGCCTACCATCATTTTGACTAATGTATCAAACACAAGGCAACCTTCTTTAAGGAATAAGTCAATTTCCTTACTTAATTATCGCTCAACTCTCCTGTGTTTAGGGTAAGTGTTTGGAGTCATGTTTGCCTCTTATCATTCTGAACAATTCTAGTCAAGAGATTACTTTCCCATTTATACAGATTTTTGAAACTTCTAAGAGTCATTGGTCTTTTGAGTGCTATAGCCCCTATCTTGGCTAGTAGATTCAGATATTCAAGATGCCCCTAAATAGGCCAACTCTCGTCTTCATCTGAAAATATGCCCCTATTTAAACCTTTGCTCCAATATATGATAGACTGATTAATGATTTCCTTCTTTAATTGCCCTAGCCTTGCTAACTTGTAAACAACAAATCCCCTCAAGATACATTGGGTACCAGTATGATTTGATCTTGTTGGACTCTTATTCCCTCTAAGCAACTTTTCACACGTGGGCGGGGAGATATTTTAAATGAGTAGAGATATTGTAAGCCCCGGAAATTTTCAGTAAATAATTCTAAGATGAAATTAGAAAATAAACCTAAAAATCACTCCAAATTAAAACCGAATTTCAACTAGTCCAAAAACACAAGCGAATCCAAAAATTTTCGAATCTTGAGAAATTAAGAATTCTTAAAAACAAAAAGAACTCAACATACTTCAATTCTAAAACCACTACAAACGACAAATTCTCTACAAACTTGACTTATAAAATTGGGTAATATAGAACCCAAAAACAAATTATTAAAAAGTAAATAACGATTAACTTTCGGAAATGAAACCCAATTCAAGAATTCCGAAAACGTTAAAAGATATTAAATACTTACAAAAATGAAATGTAAAATAAATTTCTCAAATCAAATAAACAAAAATATCAGTTTCCAAATTGGCAAAGACCTAAGCCGGAAAATCACCCGAAAACCCTAAGTGGAATACAGTAGTTTAAGTCCGGCAATCTAGTGCCCTTAACCCTAGAGGCCGAGGTTTAGTATAAGTATGTAGAATAGCTCGTAGTAATATAAGTTTTCTTAAAAATATCAAATTGGTAAATTTTTGACCTATTTCGAACCAGTTCGGATACAGACTTCAAAAAGCGTGTCCCGAGGCTCGAGATATCAAAAATATACCATTAGTACCGTTAGACTCGTAATTTCATAAGATTTCCAAATATATTAGTTATATAATTTTTCGAGTTATAAAAGTTATAGTTATAACCTTTTTATCGTATTTTCATTACTACCGGTAATTAATTAGTCTTTTGCACTATTCACTTTTATTTTATTACACAATTTTATTATTCTTATAAAGCCTTATATTTTTAGATAAATATTTTATATATTATAGAATTTTTTTTTCTAAAATTTAGTTAGTTCGGGCTTTTCGGGATTAGATTCTGTTTAAGACCCAATAAAAAAATAAAATAAATTAATTTAATAATTGAAAAATATTTTAAAAATATTTTATTTTCATAAAATAATTTTTAGAATTTTTCGGGTTATAAAAATATCATTTTAGCCCATATTCGTGTATTTTGTCATACCGTAACATATTTGTTAAAATACTAAAATAATTCAAATAATTATTTAATTTTAATTATGAAAAATTTGCTACAAATATTTGGAATAAATTTTCTAATTTTATTTTATTTTATTAAGAAAGTACTTTTACAACCCATACTTTCAAGTACACCTTACACATATCACTTCTTTTCACTTCAATCTTTCTACACTTTGTCCCACACTTCATGGAAGATTTTGACCCTCTTTATGGCTGTCTTTTGTCCTTTGAAACCCTCAAAATTAATTAAAATAACTCTCTTTCAATCCTTCTTCAAAAAGCTACACATACCATTAATTACATTACAATTTCAAGTCAAAATTCAAACAAATTCACTCTCTCTCTCTTCACTCAATTCACGCCAGCGCACCCCCCCCCCCCCCCCCCCCCCCCCCCCCCCCCTTATTTTTCTGCCTTGTTTTATTTTTTCTCTCTTTCATTCATTTAATATACTCATTTTCTCTCTCTCCTTCATTTACTCATTTTTCCTTTTTCATTCATTAACTTTTCTCTCTCTTTTCCTCTCTTTCTTTCTTCTTTTTGTTCTTGTTTCTTCAAGAACAAGCTGCCCCCATTCTTCCATGAGCCTCCACATATTTCTTGAAGATTTTTAAGCAAATCTTCTCTCAAAGCTTCCATAGGTGATATAGGTAAAGTGTAATGAAGAGTTTCATGCATCAAATGACCTTCCATAAGCTTAAAAGCTTAGGATGATGATGCCAAAAATGAAACACTCCTCTCTCCATTATTATTATCTTGTATCATTATTATTTTCTTGTTTAAAGTTGTTATATTTTGTAGATCTAACTTTTTGTAGCTTTGATTTTTGTTTATGCCTAGATCTTGTTATTTGAAGTTATTATTTTTGTTATTGCTTATGATTATGCATATATTCATCATCCACATGTTCATCATGTGTTCATGCATTACAACTAGTAATAAACTAGATCTAGTGTTTTGAGTTCATAAAATGCATTAGACTTTGTTTTATGTTCATGGATAACTTGTAGTAGCATGATGATAGTAGGAATGTTTTAGAAAACTCAAGATCTATTTTATTTTCAACAAAAATCATTTTTGAAAATTCGGATGAAAATGGAACCATATTTGAAAAGTTTTTTTCAACTTCAAAATGTGTATTTTTCATTTAAAATGAAGGGCTTAGGGTATAGATAACATAAATGAAAGATTTTGATGAGTAAAGTTTAGATCTATGAGTTTATTGTGCACTACCATGGGTTTCATTTAGATGTATGTTCATATTATGTGTAGATCTTAGATTTGAACTTGAACAAAAATTGTGAAATTCGTATTTTGGCAAGACCCCTATTTAAAAACCACTTTCCAAGTGTCAAAATGTAATTTTTACTTAAGATAATGAAGGCTTAATATATGTATATCATCAAGACTTCTTTTTACAAGAATCAAAAGTGATTTTCAAAAGTGATTTTCAAAATAAAAATCTTATTTTCGGATTTAGGTCAAGACATATTTTAAAAACATGTTTTCTAACTCAAAAATGAAGTTTTTATTCAAGATATGAAGGGCTCTTAGGATAGGATATGTAAGGAATGGATTTTCATAAGTTTAGATAGATTTTATTAAAAGATATGTCCAAAAATAAATTTTGTAAATTCGGATCCCAACAAGACCAATTTTGAAAACCCATTTTCCAACTTCAAAACAAGACTTTTATTAAAGAAATGGAAGCCCTAAGGGGTAGGTTTGATTAGGAAATGGTTTTTGAAAGACTAAATGAGTTTTACAAAGAAAACAAGCTCAAATGAATTTCTCAAAATTCGGATTTGAAAATAGCCACAATTCAAACACCTATTTCCAAATGCCAAAATGATAATTTTGATAGGAAAATGGAAGTCCTAGGTATATATAATAAAGACCAAGTTTTAATAAGGATAAAAGGAGTTTATCAAAATATAACCTTAGAACAACAAATGGTTTCCAAGAATAGGTTAACCAATGTTTTCATTCTTCAAAATTTTGTAAAATTCGTACTTAGGTAAACCACCTACTTAAACATCTACTTTCTAACCCCAAAATGAAGGTTTTTATTGAAATAATGAAGGTGATGGTTATATAGATCATCAAGGTTGAGTTTTGATAAAAGAAAGTATGATTTTACAAGAAGAAAAACTATTTTTCTTAAGTCTAGTAAAATTCAAAGTTTTGCAAAATAAAGATTTTCAAAAAGAATTATTGGTACTATATGTATACATATAGGTAGATCATCTCATAATCTTCATGACAATAGCTTGTAGGTAATTCATATATGCATGATGCATTGTAGACATAAAGTATGAAAATTGAGTTTATCCAAAATTTGTAAATTCGGATGATTTCAAAACCATGCCTTAAAAACCCATTTATCAACTCCAAAACTTGTGTTTTATATGAAAAATGAAGAGTTTAGGTCATAGGTATCATCAAGTAATGATTTTGATAAATTAAGATGGGATTTGCTAAGAAAAATATGTGGAACAAGGAGTGAAATGTAGTAGGAAAAATTTGAGTTGCTAGTCAACTTAGGAAATTCGTAATTTTGGAGTGAGATCATGAAAACACATACTTTCCAAACTCAAAATGAAAGTTTCATTAAAGAAATGAAGTCCTTAGTGGTAAGGCATGATTGAGCCTTAATTTTCTAAGTATCCAATGATTTTTACATAAAGGAATCACACAAAAACAAGTTTTGCAAAATTCGGATTTTGGGATGAGCCAATTTTAAAAGCATGTTTACAAAGTATAAAATGGGAATTTTTATGTAGAGAAGGTCATAAGTAATAGATATAATGAAGACTCAATTTTAATAAGGATAATTATATTTTCTTAGAAATAAATCCAAAACAAATGGAGATGACCAAAGTTAGGAAATTAGTTTTCTTGAAAGTAAATAGCCATGGAGTTTTACAAGTAAAAAGTTTTAAAATTCCTTTTAGTAAATATTGTCAAAAGCATGCATACATCAAGCTCATAACATGCCATTCATGATAGGAAATCATTCATATTGCATGTATAATTGATTTGTCAAGTAGAAACATTACAAACAATTACAAAACTATTTTTCGGAATTGGAACTTGCTACTGTTCGATCTGATCCGATTTTTCGAAGCTTCAAAGTTTTCAAAACTTAAATATAATATTAGAATTAGATAGATCTTTCGAAGTAGATAGAAATCGATATATAATTTGCGAGATTCCGAGTTAAAATGACCAAGTTATGGCCGTTTTAAGTTGGAATTCCCGCTTAGGACGAAATTACGAATTTGATAGTTTGTATGAGATAGCTTGGACTAGTTAAGTGATGAAATACTTATTAGGTATTTCTTCCTTTCTAGGTGACCCGATATCGACGATTCCTTACCACCGGATTACTTGTACTAAGAGACCGGTGATCCAATGGCTGAGTGAGTATTACTTCCGATTTCATTTATTGTATGTGATTGTAATAATAGTTGCACTAGATATTTGGTAAAGATAAAATGGATATGCATGATGGGGACGAATGGGGACTATGTATGCTTGTTGATATGAGAATTGGAATGTAAGAATATCGAAGCCGAGTGATTAACTATTGCTTGTATAGATGAATTAGAATTGATTGTCTGCGATTATTGATTGATCACTTAAAAGAATTGGTATAATTGATTATTCGGAATTGAAGATGAAATTGATCTCATTCATATCACGATGGGGATGGAGCATTAGCATTTGTTGGTTTTTTGTTGTCCTTAAACAAATTATTGAGTTGGTTTATCGTTGTCCTTAAACGAATATGAGTTGGTTAATCGTGATCCAGAAAACGAATTTATAGTTCAATTGACCGTAAGCTTAAACGACGTCGTACCGCAGGATTCGTTAATCTGCTAACCCGGGATGGAGGGCGCAAGTCCATCCACATATGATTTCCAGCAGGTCATATGTTTGTTGAATTCATGTGTTTGATGCATATCACTTGTCTGACTAATCACTTGATTGTATGATGTGTTATAAATGTAATCTGGAGTTCTTACTCACTAAGCTAGTATAGCTTATACCCCAATAGGTGTTTAATTGAACAGGTTATCTCAAGAATGCTAAGTGGGGACGTGATGGTTGGAGCCGAGAATGACTTCGGGATTTCGGCAAGAATAAGAATGTTTTGAGTTATCAGCTAGGTTTTATGATTTGCCTTGTAATAGTTTATTGTAGTGGAATCTTTCGATTAATGTAATTGAAGTGTAATGCTTTGTATTTGGAGTATAGTAAATTGAATTTTTTTTACATTGTTACTTAAGTTATATCAACATAAAATGTATCACTCCGATGAGTCTTCTCCATGTGTTAGACGCCTTGTACATAGTATGGAAGCCTTCGCGTGACTAAGGTAGTCATTCTTAGGCTTTAATATCGTGTACGGTAGACTGTCACGTTTAGGGTACCCTTCGAAGCATGACAGATATGGGCTTTTGGACTTCTTTGAATGTATTGGGTGTTTAGATTAGCTTCTTGGCTCAGGTGAATGACTATCAATCATTGGATTAAATCCAACCACTTAAAGTAATTTTAGGATCTAGAAACATTCCCGCTTACTAGCAATATTTATTGAAAAAAAAATTGTTGTTTTTTTTCTTTGATGGAAGACTCTTTTTCTTTAGAAATTTTCTTTAAAAAAGAGGAAAGAATTGGAAATTGCCCCAAAAGTTAAAAAGATAATTGTTTTATAGAAAGAAAAATTCATCATTTTTTTTAAAGAAATTATTTACAAAAGGATGGGATTTTAGAGAATTGCTCATGAAAAACTTTTTTTGTTGTTTTGATTTGATTTTTTTAAAAACAAAATTGTTTTATAGAAAAAACTTTCAAAAGGTGATATATTAATGTGAGTGCCTAAAGTTAGACTCTATTAACAAGAGGTGGATAAATCCTATTTACAAGGGTAGATTGGACTCTATATAACAACTAATATTTATTGGAATATGCTATTTTTCAATAAACTCTATTGAATTTTGTTAACGAAGGGGATACTTTCTATAATTATGAAAGCTATACTTGACGAGGGAATTTTTTTTATATTTTTTCAAATGAGTAGCCTATGTTGGATTTGTTTTTAAGAGTAACATAAATGTGTGATAAACTTTATATACAAAGTAATGGCTTTTAACTAGATTGTCTAAACAAGTTTTATCTACAAAGGTCATGATTTCAAAATTCTATATAGGTATGTATTTATAAGGGTATTAATCCTAAAAAGGGTACTAAATTCTATTTAAAAAACTTTAGACAAAAGCCTCTTTTTCTCTTATTTTTTTTATTTTTTTATTTTGTGGAGTTTATTGTTTTATGAACAGATAATTATGTAAATATGGATTGGTTAGCTTATTTGGCATAAAAACTAAATAGGTGGATATTTACAAGGTGATCTTAAAGGGGTATTGAATTCTATTTAACAGGAGTTGTACACTTAAGACTTTTTTTTTGTATTTATTATTAATTGTTTTTTATAAGAAGCATAAGTAAGTTTTTTTTTAACCACATGATTTATTTTAAGGGGTTTATTTACATACTTAACAGAAAAATATTTACAAAAATGCCCCATGGACAAGTTCTGACTTTTCATCATATTCCTTTTTTTCATGCTTTTTTATTTTTATTTGTAATGTTTTCTATTATTTATAAAATATAAATCATTTGATTATTATGATTTGTTTATTTTTACATAAAATTTTATCTTAAAAGGTTTATTTGCAAGTTTTATTGCGAAATATTTACAAAAAAAATGTGTAGGCAAACATAGTTTTATTGTTTTATCCTATTCTCTTTATTGTTTTCTAAATTCAACAAATTTAAAACCATTTACAAATTATAATTTATTCATTAGTTTAAAAAGAATTGATTTTAATAATTTTTATTATTTTTTGTGAAGGATATTATTATAACAACAAGCATACACAAGCACACAAAAATATTTACAATAATCAGAAATTATGGTAGGTTCTAGGGGCACCCCGTTCTATAATCTCACTGCCCCTAGTAGGAACAGGTCATCAATTATATCAAAACGGATATCTAATCACCA
The DNA here is from genome assembly GCA_024138025.1 of Combretum micranthum. Classification (NCBI taxonomy): domain Eukaryota; kingdom Viridiplantae; phylum Streptophyta; class Magnoliopsida; order Myrtales; family Combretaceae; genus Combretum; species Combretum micranthum. Next base: position 367,901 of record JAMXBD010001411.1, on the reverse strand, counting down.
TCGGGCAGTGATAAGATCACATAAGCCCATAGGCTACACAATGGCCCTCCAACTTAGTTTCTAATGGGCCTAGGTCGGCCCATTCTAAATACATATAAATTAAAAAAAATCACAATATATACACCACAAAATATATACACAACACACATATATTGCAAAATATTTTATAAAAAAAAACATACCTCAAGATCCGTTAGCTATTTTATATATCGACTCCTCCAAAACAAAAACTTTGACAAAAAAGCAAATATTTACAATGATATGTATAAAGGCCTAAATTTTTAAAATTTCAACATTTCTAAATGCCATTAAACCTAGATGAGCCCACTGAATTTGATGTCCCAATGGAGTCGCCAAGCTGTCGAGCTCAAATTTTGCTTCTTTCCTCTTAAAGTCCCGATCCATATCAAACCCGGCCCATTTGATATAGAACACTTAATAAGGAACCAGTAGGGTTTTTGTAAAAAGCTCAGTTTTCTGAAAAATAGTTTGATTGGAGTCGCTATCGGCTAAAGCCGGAAAAAGGTGAAACAAAAACCAAATAGGTGGTTTGGTTTCTAGTTCCGCTACTGGCCTATGGGAAAACAAAAAATTTGATGAGTTTGCAAGCTGCTATTTTCAAACGTAAACAATTTATCTAGGCTTTAAATGGGCTTTAGAAATCTAGAATTATATGGGCCAAAGAGAATTTTGGATTTTTTAATTTTTCAATTTTGTTTATTTATAAAGAGGAATTTACATGTTTACAATAATATATATATATATATTATATTGTTTTTGTTTCAAAAAGGATCCAAAAGTTTTTCATTTTTGTGACTGCCTCGCAGGTGTCTACGTATCCGCTAGCCGAAATCAGGTCTTCGTAGTTCGTTTTTATTTTTGTAAAATTTTTAATTTGTTTGTCTTTTTTTTAATTATAAAAAACTCGCCAAGTTTAAATGATTAGCCAATTTAATTTTTTTTTTAAATTCCTAAAGAGAACTAATTTTGATTTCTTTGTTTATGAAAATTCCTTAAAAAATCTAATTTATAGAAAACCCCATTTATTATATTTTTGGTATTTTAAAAAATAACTAAGTGATATATATTTATACGATAGTGAAAAGACTCTATTTACTAATATATCCCATACATAGGAGAAATGTAAAAAGGGTAAAAACATTTTTGTTCTTTTTCATTTTTATTTTTTTTAGATAAGATGATCTAATCTGTGTAGGGATCTAAGTAATATGGGAAAAAGAAAATTATATACAGAGAAAATCATGCCAACCAATTTCATCAAAACTTTATGACATATCGAATATGGCATATATCAACTATTTATAGAAACCACCTAATAATATCATAATAATATAACAAGATGTAATAACAGAATTTATATCTATTATTCTAGCATGTAATATCCATATTTACAAAAGATCCAATAATGTAAAACAATACAACTCAATTGTATGTTCAAGTGTAAACTTTTATCATCAAAAAAAAAAAAAAAAAAAAAAAACTATACCTAGTCCTTGTATACAAATTTATATTCTAAAAGCATATATATCCTAGAATTTATTCATTTACCAATTTAATTATATTTATTTAAATACTAATTTACACATCATCACATGCACACATACATATATGATTAGATTTTTTATTAATTACATTTTTCATGCATTTATATTTAATAAATAAATAAATAAAATGATGAACCTGTGGTTAGAAATCAATTTCGCTGGGGAAGTATTAGGGACAGGTCTTGCGGTTAGCGTCGAAGTGATTGGTGGTGGTGGTTGGAACGGCTGGTGGCGGTGGTTCAACTAGGTTCGGGTGGTAGTGTTGGAGTGAAGGAAGAGGAGGTTTGGTTGTTGGTGGTTTTGGGCTTGTGATAGTACGAGAGAGAGAGATCTAGTGGGCTCTTGCTATGGTTGTATGGTGAAGGTAGAGGCGTTGAGAGAGAGAGAACAAGAGAGATTAGATAAATAGAGCTGCAAGAGAGATTTTTTTTTTTTTTTTGGAATCTATTTTCTCAGTTTGGATCCGAAGAGGGGGAATTGGTCGTCATTTTATAGGAGCATGGAGGAAGATGGAGGGGTGCACGGCCATTAATGGTCGTTACAAGCAAATGAAAAGATCGGAGGTAATGGAACTTGCAGGGTTGGGGGGTAGAGTGACGAATCTTTTCATTATTGATCTTAAATCACATTTAAACAATTTAAATTTTGGAATAATTCATACTTTTAATGACATACGGATGGAAATTGAAAGGGTACGCATGAGTGGTAATGCATGCCCAAAAAAAAAAAAATTCCCATCGTATTACTTGCATGGATCGAACTCCGATCCCCTCCCTTGCACTCCTCAGCCTTAACCAACAAAGCTATGCTAGACTTTTGATTCATTTCCTCACCTAAAATTTATTTAAAATCATTCAAAAGGCTAAATTTGATACAGGTTCAAGATCCAAATTAATTTTCAAAATAGCCCAGTGCACTAATATGAATATTTTTTATATTTTTTTCATTTTCTTTTTTTTATTTTAATTTAAAAGGCTTATTTACTAAAAAGAGGGGTTTTTTCTGAGTTTCTTTTCTTCTTTTTTTTTAATTTTTTATAGTATTTTTTAACTTGGTAATTTTTTTGTTGATTTTTATTTTAGCTAATTTTTGTTATTTTTTTGATAATTTTCAATTTTTATTGTATTTTCTATCCTTTTTTATGATTATGAATTTTTCATTTATTTGTTTTTTATTTTTTAAAGGGGGCAAAAATAGGGTATCGACAGTAGACTTACAACATTATGTGGACATGGAAGAGTTGTTACATAAAGCTATTAAAGTGAGAAGCAGCTAAAGTCTAAAGATAAATCGAGTTATGGTTCATCTTCCAAATCTTCTTGGAAATCAAAGTGGAAGGATTACAAAGCAACTTCAAAATCTAAAGAGAATAAGAAGAGATCTAGTTTCATCTTCAAAAGGTAAATCTAAAACTAATCATTTTCTAAGTACATCATGATATTAGATGTTTTAGGTGCCAAGGATAATGGTATATTGCTTCCTAATATCCAAATCAGAGAACTATGGTTGTAAGGACCCGTCCCACTTAACCCATAGATTAAGCATACCAAATCCTCCGACCACGCATAATACGCAAGTATTAGGAAATACCCAAGTATTATATATAAAGTCGTCTAAAAAGAAGTGTTTTGTAATGATTGCTTGCTTAAAACAGATATAATATTCACATGATTTGAATTAAGAAATACTACCGCTACATAAGTAGTAGTCATCTCATATATACAAAACATACATCACATACATTAATTGAAGGACTCCAAGGATCACTCAAAACACATAAACTTACATACAAACAAACTACATTACAGATACCACTTAAAATAAAATTACATTTTAGGGCTTAACAAATAAGCCTAGACACTTCACAAAAATAACATCAAAAGTCCTAAACAACTACTACTAGGGTACACTCCTAATCATTCATGGATGTCTCATAGCCAGTCCTATAGCCATATCGTCATAGAGCTTATCCTATAATCACCTGCAAGATGCAATATGAGCCAAGAGCCCAGTACACAATAGTGCAACCAAATACATATGCGTGCACATTTAACTAATGCAATGCAATGCAACAATTAACCATAACTTCATTATCTTTAGTTAAGTGAGTAAAAAATAAACACTGGAGTATTCAAACTTCGATTCAAGCTTGGGAATTCTGGGAGTTACAGGGAGTTGATATAAATAGAACTAGATACCTATATCTCCTATATCTAACCGATAAAGATTAGTAATAGCTTCATCTAGGGTTCACACTCCTTTATACACTCCACTTATCCGGTCTATAACATCACTTAGTTCTTAACAGTCCTATAACCGTGAATTAAAACATATTATTTCCTCCGAGCCTAAGTAGAGATATACCGACATAGTTAACCCCATTAGCTATCCACTTAGCCATTAAAAGAAACCCATGCATCATGTATTTGAATCATTGCATCATGGCAAAGATTTAGGCTAAGCGTCTATACTATCATGCCATTGCATCATGACAAGGTTGTCATTTCCCGGACTAGACACGACTCAATCACAAACCATTTCAATAAACTTTTCATTAGTCTTTAATTAAAGTCAAACTTAAATATGCCTATCCTAAGCAATAATCAATCAAATTATTGTGTACCTAGATCGGATTGAGAATCAAAGGAATTTCTCCAACTGAGTATCTATCTCTATCCACACAAATCAAACTATATCAACATAACTATCCTAAGCCAAACTTATATCACTAGTTAAAAAACTTAGAAAGTTATTGAATCTTATTTAAAAATAATCAAAGTCATCACATGACATATATGTATATATATCATATAACATCATACAAGGCAAATCCTTAATCAAAAAGCCATATATCATGTATTAGAAGATATTAAAAGAAGGTTAGAAAAATTGAAATTTGTAGGGCCCATGGGCAATTTACACTGGCAGTGTAAGACTAAAACGCCGGTGGTGTAGGGGTTCTATGTCGGCGCCGTTGAATACATCGTTTAAAAAAATGCATTATGTACAAAATTTGGATCATTACGCCGGCAGTGTTCGGCTGTGTAGACCTTAACGTCGGCAGTGTTGGGGTCTAAGCCGGCAGCGTTCAGGTTACCTTTCGAATGATCAGTAGCCAAATTTTTAAAGCGGCAGTACGCTGGTTGAGTTCAAAGCGACGTATACTGCAGTTCATGTTGCATATTTCTTGTTTTTCAAACATGAAATTTTTACATTAACTCTTCCAACTTCTTCCAAACCATAATATAACTTTCCTAATACATGGTATAAGACCCTATATCATCAAATACACACAAACTCTCTTCTAACATCATTGAAACACAAAACTCCTTCTCAACCATTAAACACACTTAGCCTATAATTTCATTCTTTCTTCACATTCACTATTCAACATGAATCCACTCTTCAATATAACTTAACATACCACTTTCATCATACCACAACTCAACACCATCATTACACTTTCATAAACAAATCCTAAGCTATCTCAACATCACAATATAACAACACACAATATATATCCAACATGCATTATATTTGACAGAAATTTCTTGGATTAAGAGAGAAATAAAGCATCTTATACTCATATAAACTAACCTTAATGTATGTATGATCGTTGGGGATGGATCTTGTGTGTTGGGTGCAAGAACTTAATTTGGATGTTAGAAAATGTTGCCTTGCAAGAGTTATGAATTTTCTCTTTTTAGGTCTATTTTTGGATGTCCAAAGTGTAAAAATAAGGTTTTGATTAATCCATTATCATTGAATTTTGGGGCAGATTTTCTAAGGGGTTTTGGGCCTTAATTAGGCTTTAATTTTTGGCTTAATTTGGGTTTAATAAAGCCAAAAATTTGCTAAGTTTTGGACTAAAGTTTTGGTTTAAAACAAGCTTGGTTCATCATATATATATTCATTACAACAACAATTAGCATTAACATAATAATTGCTAATATGAATAAACTATCAACCTAAATATATTTACCATAGATTATTATCTAGTTATGACTTCATAACATACAATTATTTCAAACATCACAATTCACACTAATGCATATATACATATAACAATCAAATTTAGCATGCATTAATTATGAATTTAAAACTTTGGTTATTTCAATGGTTATTTGTGATAATGGTGATGTGGAGAGTACTAGTTCCAATGATAATGATATGCCACCATTGGAAGACCATAGTGATGTGGAGTGTGAAGGGCCAGTGAAAGGTGAATTTCTAGTTACTAGGTGAACTCTCAATATTCAGCCTAGGAATGATGGTGATGAGGTACCGCGTGAGCATATTTTCCATACCAGATGTCATGTGAACAACAAGATATGTTAGTTTGATAATTGATAGTGGAAGTTGTATGAATGTGGCAGGTACCTCATTGGTAGATAAGCTGAATTTGAAAGCTTTAAGGCATGAGATACCTTAAAATAGCAATGGTTAAGTGATTGTAGGGAAGTCAGGTGGCTAGGAAGTTTTGGTTGCATTTTCAATTGGCAAATTACCATGATGAAGTTCTATGTGATGTGGTGCCAATGCAGGTTATTCATATTTTGTTAGGGCGGCTATGGCAGTTCGATAGGAAGGTTAGATGATGGCTATAAGAATCATTATTCTTTTATCCTGAACAATAAGCTTATGATTCTAACAACTTTAAAGCCATGGGAGGCTTGTGAAGATCCATTGAGAATAGCAAAAGAATTCAAAGTGAGAGACAAACACTTGAGTGCTCAAGAGGGGAGTGAGAAAAAGAGTGATCAACACACATTGGTGAGCAATGAGTGTGAAACATAAGTGAGTGACATTGTTGAAAAGAGTGAGGTTAAGTGTATTATGAAATCAAGATACCAACTACTTATACTTATGTAAAAGGATGTTTACTTTGCTACTAACGAGCTTAACCAATCTATTCTTAGTGTGGTTATGTCTACATTGTAGGAATTTGATGACTTGTTTCTTGAGTAGATACTAAGTGGATTACCCCCTTTGAGAGGCATTAAGCATCAGATTGACTTCCTTCCAGGTACTTCAATTCCCAATAAGCCAGCGTATCGAGCAAATCTTGAAGAGACAAAAGAGATACAAAGGCAAGTTGATGAATTGATGGGAAAATGATTCATGAAAGAGAGTCTTAGTCCATGTTTAGTTCTAGTTATTCTAGTACCTAAGAAAGATGGAACATGGCGCACATGTGTGGACTGTCGAGCAATAAAAAAGATAACGATATAGTATAGACATCCTATACCTAGACTTGATGATATGCATGATGAATTGTATGGTGCGTGTTTGTTTTTTAAGATTGATATGAAAAATGGATATTACTAAATTCAAATGAAAGAGGGAGATGAATGGAAAACCACTTTTAAAACTAAGTATGGTCTTTATGAATGGTTGGTAATGCCATTTGGATGATCAAATGCATCTAGCACCTTTATGAGGTTAATGAATCATGTTTTGCATGCTTTTATAGGCAAATTTGTTGTTGTATACTTTGATGATATTCTAGTTTACAGCAAAAATTTGGATGAACATAAGCAACACTTGTTTGATGTTTTTTTATGTCTTCAGGGAAAATAGATTGTATGCTAATTTAAAGAAATGTACTTTTTGCATGGAATCTGTTATTTTCCTTGGATTTGTTGTGAGTGTAAATAGAATTTTTGTTGATGAAGATAAGGTGAAGGCAATTAAGGAGTGACCAACACCTAGAAATGCAATGAAGTGAGAAGTTTTCATAGTTTAGCAAGCTTTTATAGGAGATTTGTAAGAGATTTTAGTTATATAGAAACTCCTTTAAATGATCTTGTTAAAAAGAATGTGGAGTTTAAATGGACTGAAAAGCATGAAAAGACCTTTAACACTTTGAAAGATAAGTTAACTAGTGCTCCATTGCTTGTTCTGCCTAATTTTAATAAAGTTTTTGAAATTGAGTGTCGTGCATCGAGAAAAGGTATTGGTGGTGTTTTGATGCAGGACTCCAAGCTGATTGCTTACTTTAGTGAGAAGCTCAGTGGTGTAGCATTGAACTATTCAACGTATGATAAAGAATTGTATGCTATCTATGGGCAAAGGAGTTCATCATTCATTCGGACCATGAGAGCATAAAATTGAAGTCTTAGGGTAAGTTGAATAAAAGACATGTGGTATTGTTGGAGTTTATTGAGACATCTCCTGATGTGATCAAGTATAAGCAAGGCAAAGAAAATGTAGTGGCTGATGCGTTATCTAGAACGTATGTGCTTTTAACTTACTAACATACAAAATTGCTTAGATTTGAGTATACTAAGGATTTGTATGCTACTGATATTGATTCTAACCAAGTTTGGAGTGTTTGTTTTAAGCATGCCTTTTGTCACGCCCGAGGGGTACCCTAAACGTGGCAGTCCACCGTACACAATACTAAAGCCTAGGAATGACTACCTTAGTCATGCAAAGGCTTCCATATTATGTACAAGGCGTACATCACAACCAAGGGGACGCTTCGGAGTAGCGCAATTCACATTGATAATAAATAAGTAACAAGGCAAAGAGAATACTTAATATAAAACATAAGCATATCACATTTCAATTCTTAAGGGCATGTTCTTCTATTATCTTCAAATAAATATACGTCACTAATCATATAGGTTAGCACATATAAAGAACCTTACAAAATTTCTTCATCGTATGATTCCATATCCTTAATCCTCTGTCCATGACTTCCTTAATGTCATGATCCTCAAATTTAATCCACGAATATACCTGTTTCAATCAAATCTATAGGGGTATAAGCTACAACTTAGCTTAGTGAGATATTCTTTTTCATTCGCACCATATTTTCAAACAAGTTAATTTATTTAATCACACATATGCTATGCATACAATGCAACAATCACATGATTACGCGAATATATATAGTCATCCGGAAACCATATATAGAACGGATTTACCCCTCCGTATCAAAGGTTAGGGAATCGGGGTTGAAGGTCCTCGACCTTCTACTGCTAGTCCCCAGGTCCTCACCCACAACGTTTGGTTGGCTCGGCTCCGAACCTAGAGTCGCTTTCCCGAGCGATTTAGATTCTCCAGGAAGGAACATGGCTCGTGGCACCACACGATCACAGCCAATCCAACTCTACGCGTAGGAGTAGCAGCCTTCCAAAATAGATGTGACTCGATGGATGCTATGCGTGAACGTTTTATTGTTCTTAGGTCAAACCTTATTAAGGTTTATTAGGGGCGATCAATCAATTTAGCAACAATAAAACAATCATACAAGTAAACTAAGTAAAAAATTATTTAAACAAGCAGTCGAAGTTGCGATATTCTTAATTCTCAATTCAAGCATAAACATAGAATCATATATATACGCATAATCCCGAAATCCCCATATATTCGTTTTTATCTTTTCTTAGTATACTAATGCTACTACATTACAAGCACAAGCAAGGTAACGAAATTAGAAGGAATAACTCACTCGTCCATTTCGCTATCTCTTAGTCGTAGAAATCCTCCGGTAGGGTATTCTCGTGTCCTTCGTCACCTAGACAAAGAAATACCCGGGATTAGTCTTTCATGAAATTCCTATCCTTGGAGATTCCAAACTTTTCTTAAAATCGCGGTAAAATTATAAGAGGAAATTCCAACTTAAAATGGCCATAACTTGCTCATTTTAACTCGGTTTTCGCATATGATATACCGTTTTCTACCTATTCGAAAAGTTCTATCCATTTCTAAACTTATTTTGGACATAAAAGGTCATTTGGGTTCCACAAACGAATTTCCTAAACTTTTGCAAAAATCCATTTTCTAGCCCAACTCCATTTTAAAGAAAATCCTTTTGTAACAATATATGTATATAATTATATATTTGATAAACACTTTGAATATATAGGCAAGCTCACTTTATATGCAAAAATCCTAATGGTAGTGTCTCAACAATTTATTTCATAAAACTATTCATTTAAACTTTAGCTTTGAAAACTTCCTTTTAAGTATTTAAAGAAACTTTATATTTTTCTTAGGTTGTTATAAATGAATATAATCTTATTTTATTTTCTTCATTCCTTTTTCCAAAACAAGCAAATTTTCCTTTAACCTTAGTTTTTCATAAATTTCATTTCTAGTGATAAAAGATTAATTTATCAAAAGTACATTAAGTTGTCGAAAACCTTTTTATAATTTGTTTATTTAAGATGGTCTTTAGAAAATGAGTCTTGCTTTTCTTATATTCCTTTCTAAAATATAAGCTTTTACTTTCCAAAACTTGTTCTTTCATCTCTTTTGAAAAGAATCATCTTTTATTGATAAAACCCATTATTGTTTAATCTATTTATATTCTTTTGAAAATGAGTTCCTTCTCTTTAAAAATTTAAAAATCATTATTTTTCCTAAGTGGGTTCATCACCTTATGAATTTATCTTAACTTTGAAAATTAGTTTGTTTTCTTAGTTTTATTTCGAAGTTTTAAAAGAGTTTAAATCTTGAGCTTTTTTGTAAAAACTTTTAATATTAACAAATTATATTATTTAAAGCTTAGGTTAACATAATATACAAAGAAAATATTTATTTCTTATGATTCCTTGGAAATCTATCTTTGTTATTTATGAAAACGTCGAGAAAACTCCATTTCTATGTTGTTGATAATAACTTCATGATTTTTTGATAAATTACTTAATCGAAATTCTAGCTTTGAGTTTATTTAGTAAGTAAAATTCTATTTTAGATTAGTTGAGACATTAGCATTATGTAATTGCAAGTATTATGAGCATATAAATTAATGGGAACATAAGAAAATACTAGAAATAAATAATGAGTAAGAAAATAAAATATCAAGCATTAGAAACCTTAGCTTCATCAAGGAATCCCGATCAAGTATTGGAGCCTTAGCTTTATCAAGGCATCCTGGGACTAAGAATGGACTAGTCCCGAAAGATTAAAGAAAATAAATAAAAGATTGTTTTGACTTGATATGGACAAGTCTAAGACTAGTCTTAATAACAACATAAAATAAATAAATTGCGTAACATGAAAATAAATAAATAACAAATGAGCTTATATGCTCTAAATAAATATATATACATAATATACATAATGCTATATATATAAGCAAATAATCACAATAATAATAACAACATAATAAAATAGGAAGCTTATGTACAAGAACAAAACATGAACATGTTGTTGCTTTTACTACTCATATGAGTTTCAAAAAACACCATAGTCATGTTAAGTTACATGACATGGATGAATAATAGATGGAAGAAATATTTACCTAAGGTATGTAAGAGGTATGAAGATGGTGGATGAAATGGGTATTATGTGAGTAGTGATATGTGGTTGATAGTTTATGTATGAGGAATGATTTTTGTGAGGAATTGGTTTGAGAGAGTTTTGGTAGGAAAATTCTTGAAGAGAGAATTTGTGGAGAGATTTTGAGAGAGTTTTGATAGTGTAAAGAATTGTGTGAAAGAATGAAAGAGGAATGGGGTATTTATAGAATTTTTGGAGTGATTTTTGGATGTAATAAAATAAATTGAAAAAGAAAAATAATTAGATGCATGGGGGAGGGAATGGCGCCGGTTTGCTTTGTAGAAGAGGGGGAAATTATTTTTATTTTATTTGTTTGTGTAATAAAGAAGTAATGTGTAAAGTTTGATGTGATTAAAGTTGTATTGGAAATGAAAAAAGTAAGAAAATAGATATGTAGGTATAAGAAATAGGTGTAAGAAAAAAGTAGAGATAGTGAATAGTAGAAAAGTACTATGAATAGTAGACTAGACAATTAAAGTACCGGTAGTAATAAAAATACGCGTAATAATGCGATATCTGTAATTTTTAGCTACCGAAAAATTCTAAAACTGATATTTTTGGAATCCTTGTATTTTTATGAGTCTATTGGTATAAACGGAATATTTTTAATATTCCGGGCTCCGGGACACGCTTTTCGAGAACCGATCCCGTTTGGGTCCGAAGGTCACTCGAAATTCGCGAATCTGATATTTTTATGTTACCCTATGTTATTACGAACTATTCTAGGCTATTAACTTAATTTCGTTTTCTAGGGTTTGAAAACGCGGGATTACCGGATCTTAAACACTAGGGTTCGTTATAGGCTTGTTGACTTTTAGGGTTCTGTTTTGATTTCCGTTTTCGTCGAGATATTCGTAAGGTCGTATAATTTTCGAGTCTTGATCGTTTTAGAATTTTAGCTCGAAATTTATATTTTATTTTATTTGTGATTATTTAATAGTTTTTAGTTCTCGGAATCGTTTAACCGAGTCTAGGGTCATGAGTTGACTCAGTTTGACTTTTGGTGAGAATTTGAAATTTGTGATTTCTAAATTTTATCGAAGGTTTTAAGATTTTGCTGTTGATTGTTATTAAGATATATTGTCTTGATTTGCGTGTTAAAAAAAACGGTCAGGTGATTTAATTGATGTACGGACGTTGATTAAACCGGTAGTTAGACTTTATATTTCGTTTCAAGGTATCTTGTTTTCTCAAGATTGGGAAAACTCGTTTTTGTTCTCATTTGGAATTAAGTTTTAATTTGGTTCGAGTTTTAGGATTTCGTTTCCGGTATTTGACTTGGTCTAGAATTTGGTTTTTATCTTGAGTCGATTTTCGGGATTTAATTTTTGATACTTAAACTTCTATGATTATTTTTTGAGAATTATTAAATATTCGGGGGTTTACACCTTTGGCATGAGGGGTATTTGTTTAGAAAGAATAAGCTTTATGTGCCTAAATGTTCATTGTGTGAATTGGTTGTTAAGGAAACACATGGAGGTGGATTAATGTGACATTTTGGCATTAAAGAGACTTTAGATGTGTCACAAGAACATTTTTATTAGCCTAGCATGAAACATGATGTACAAGCTATTTGTCATAAATGTATTACATGTAAATAGGCTAAATCCAAAGTAATGCCACATGGACAATATACTCCTTTATCGGTACCTAATCAACCCTAGATTGATATTTCCTTAGATATTATTTTAGGGTTACCTAGATCTTAGAATGGAAAAGATAGCATATTTGTTGTTGTGGATAGATTTAGTAAGATGGCTCATTTCATTGCCTATTCTAAAACTAATGATGCAACTCATACTGATGATCTGTTTTTCTAAGAAGTAGTGCGTTTGCATGGAATGCCAAAAATAATTGTGAGTGATAGGGATGTTAAATTCTTAAGTCACTTTTGGTGTACTTTATGGAGTCAATTAGGAACTAAATTGTTGTTTTCTACTATTGCACATCCATAAATTGATGGGCAAATTGAAGTAGTCAATAGGACTCTTGCTACATTGTTGCATGTTGCAATTCAAAGGAATTTAAAACAATAGGAACAATGTTTGCCACATGTCAAGTTTGCATATAATAGAGCTGTGGATTTCACTACTTCTTATTCCCCATTTGAGATTGTTTATGGGTTTAATCCTTTGACTCCATTAGATATTCTTCCTTTGTCTACTAATGAATTTGTTGATCTTGATGGAAAGAAAAAGGAAGATTTTGTTAGAGATTTGCATGTAAGGGTTAAAGCTAACATTGAGAAGAAAAATGAACATTATGCCAAGCAAGCCAACAAAGGCTTAGTCAAAGTTACTTTTAAACCCAAAGATTTGGTTTAGGTTCATTTGAGAAAGGAAAGATTTCATGCCTAAAAAAAAACAATGTTGTCAGAACCGGACCGGAGTTTGACCCGGACAAGCTAGGGGGTCAGGGGTCGGACCGGGTTCAACCGGGGGTTGAACCGGGGTCACAAAAAAATAAAAACATAAGGAATAATTTATTTATAAAAGACCAATATATGTGTAATCACTCAATTAAATTTATATTTGGATCAAATTCATCAATTAATTATTAAATAAATATGATTTAATGATTATATTTTATAAATTTATAATAAAGTATGAATAAATATTTAAATTTCTAATTTTTTATTTTATTTTTTTATTTTTATTTTTTTTAATCCGGGTCAACCGGTCCGGGTCGACCGGTTCAACCCGGTCTGATCGCCCGGGTCGACCATTCAACCCGGGTCTCGCCGGTTCGTTTCAAAAACGAGTTTTAGGCGAGACCTGGCCCAGCATTTGTACCGGTTCCGGTTGAACCCAGTCGAACCGGCCGGTTCGGGCTGGTTTTGACAACCATGAAAAAAAAAAGAATCCAAGTTATAGCCTAGAGGAGATAAGCCATTCCAAGTATTGGAGCGCATCAATGACAGTGCTTAAAGATTGGATCTTCCTAGTCAATATGGTAATGTTAGTGCTACTTTTAATGTTGCTGATCTTTTTTTATATGATGTAGGAGATTCAAGGATGAATCCTCTCGAGGAAGGAGGGAATGATGAGGATCAAGTAGCAACAACTACTAAGAAACAACTAAGCTCAAAGATCCATTACAAGATATTGGGGGACCAATGACTAAAGCAAGATCAAAGTGGATGAATGAAGCTCCACATGGATTGATTATGGAGATTTGAGAGAATGAAGCTATTTAATAAGACTCTAACACAAGTATCAAGCTCATTAATATGTTAGAAACAGTTAGAGAAGACGAAAGTTTCCAATTTAACTTGGAGAATTGCTGACCTTCATTGTAGATCTGTGCCCTACCTCTAACATTGCCAGCTTTGGCAAGTACGCCGCCAGCGTAGGGCACTTAGCCGCTGGTGTATAGCTAGCTTACAAAGTGATCAAAAGCGAATTTTTAAGAGCCGATGTAAATGCTGCCGGCTTTAGCACTGAAGGCTACTAACCTTGGCTATGTAAGTCGCCAGCTTTAGGCCGACCTTTACTTGTTCAAAGTAACTTTTCAAATTTCTTTTTATTTTCTTTGTTTGTTTGTTTTCCAAAACTATTTTGAAGCCTATATGAACCATTGTAAGGATGCTTGATTAGATATCAATTGAATGCATAATTTTGAGAGTTTTCTTCCATTTGTGAGGATTTTTCTCTTTGTTCTTGAAAAATGACTAAATCTGGTTTCTTTGACATAAAGCTTAGGGAAATCTATCTTGATAACTTAGGTTCCAATCGAGGTTTGATAAGGATCTGGTTCCATTCTCAAATAGCTATTGGTTTTAATCAATAGGTTTGATTAGGGTCATATTCCTATCGCTTACTTTAAAGTGATCCTAAGGTTCTAATTCCATTGTTGCATGTTGGGCCTTAGGTTTTTATAACTAGGGTTCTCATCAACACCCCTATTGGTTACTTATAATGTGGTTAATTAAGAATGATTAAACTTTTTTCCTTTTCTTAATGATGGAAGAAAATTTTTATTGAATAAAAAACTCAAAATGTTTTCTTTTCTCTTCTCAAATTCTACTAAAGATAATATTGATCCAACCAATTAAAAAAAATTATGCTGCACATTTTTCTATTCCAATTTTTCAATTTTAATTGATCCTTAAAAAAGCTTTTTCCATTTTACCAGACCTGATCATATTTTTAAAAGCCTTAAGATAAGTAATCAATTTTAACTACCGAACTAAAACTCTATTTCTTATCATACAAGCAAAGATAAGAGTTCAGCTAAAAATAAGAGGGAAGAGCAGAGTGCTCAACATTCAAATAAAAGTTTTTTTTTTTTCCTTTTTCAGTTAAAATGAAGTAAAGCATTTTTAATAACAATGCCATTACCGTAGTCCAAAAAACAGAGTGGTGGTGGCGGTGGCTGCGGCTGCGGCGTGGCATGTGAGGACTTTTGGTCTGTCCCATTAAAGTCTTAAATTCCAAAGTAACAGAAAGTAACTGAGCTTATTTATCATCATTATTCACACTGGTTGAACTGGGCCGAGTTCCGTTTTTGGTGTAGTAGGTGGCCTTCCTCTTGGGTTTGGACTAGGCCGGGAGATCTTCCAGTCCTAATATTATAGTTAGCCCAATTGAAAGAAATGGTTTCTCACATTAACGTAAACAAATATAATATTGAAAATATTTTATATTTATATCAAAATTTAACAGACAATATATTCTTACAAAACATGTGGTAAATATTTTAGAAAAATATCAAATTCGATTCCTGAACTTTATACAAAAATTTAATTTGCTATATGAACTTTATAGTAAATTTAATATTTAATCGAAGTTTTGTGGTTACTTTTACTATTTTAGCGGCATCATTTGCTTAATTTCTTAACATGGAAAAAGTAGCTTATCAGTGTCATTTTATATTAGGGGCATTAATAAAAATTCAATTATATGTTGTCTTTTATACATCTATAAACAGAGAAAATGGTGTTAAGGAAGTAGTAAAACTAGCCACAAAATGTTTGATTAGGTAATAAATTAATTACTTCAAAATTGATGTATTGTATTGAATTTTCATATAAAATTTAGGTACCAAATTTGACATTTACGTAATATTTTTGAAAATTTAGTTATATTTATTAGGCTATTTTTAGAGCAAGGTTCCTAATTGATATCCTAGTGGAAAGGATCCTTGCATTTGGGAGAGGTTTTTTACTTTTTTTTCTCCCTTGTAACTTCTTTTCTCTCTTGAGCGTATAGTTTATAATATTGATGGTCTCACAAATAATGAGAAAAATGCAGTAGAAGGGCTTATATTTGTTCATTTTGGAAAAAAAAAATTACTCAAATTTATAAAATACGCATTTAACGTTTAATGGCTTGTATTTTATAATTTTATGTAGTGAAGATATTCATTAAATGCTCCATTAATGGAATCTGATATGTCATTTTCAAATGTTAGAAGTGCTTCCTTGTAATATTCTCTCTCCACAATTTCTTAATAATATTTTTGGCAAATTTTCTATTAAATATTTTACTTCGTGCGCCCCTTGATGTGCTATGATTAGTAGTGAATTTTAAAGCATAATTCTAGCAAGCGTACTAGGTCTTCTATTGTAATATAGCATGAATAAAGTGTCTCCCACGAGGATTTACTAACTACTAGACAATTATCAACTAATACTAATATCTAGGCAATTGATCTTTTTAAGATGATTAAGTTAAACTAACTTATCTAACTAATTATCTATATGAATGCAATGAGCTTTTTAAAGAGAGGGATATGGTGAAAAGTGTGGGAAGGAGCAGAATCCACTTTAAACTATTGCCAATCAACTTGAACTCATGTTATAATGATAATTAGATTCATGAACATTCATAAGAAATTATCAAGATTTAAAAACAAAGTTTGAAAACCTTTTAAATCACAAAACAATTCAACTTCCGTTAAATAAATCATTAGTGGAATCAAAATTACAATTATAAATCTCCCGATTCTATAATTGACTAATACTTTATATTAAAATCTCCTAATTCCTTAGTGAGAAATCAACATAAAACATTGCATTAATATTCATGGACAATTTCTAAACTAGATTAAACTACGCCGCTTCCGCAATTGCAATTTAATCTCAATTTATGAATTCATGTGAACACTAATTTCCCTTCCGAGTTATTAGAATTCTTATACACCAAAACATGATGAATAATCAGAATTCAATATGAATATTTCAAGATTCTAAATATCTTATAACATGGATTCAAAAATCATTTTAGCATGTTTAAAGCTTCATCAACTTCCCACAAAAAGGTTTAGCTACTCATGGATGATGATTCAACAATCAAATAAGAAATTGCAAATGATTTCATTATGATCAGAATATTCAAGTATATGAATTGCATAAAAAGAATAAGATTAGAAATCACCAATTCAAAATACTAAAGCTTCACTTGCAAATCTTGTATAACTTCAAATATCTCTTCAAAAATCTCTTATGAAATGCCTAATTCTAAGTATTCTAGAGCTACTTGTAATGTGGAATGTATTCTTGGATGCTTGGATGATTCTGAAAGTGAGGGGAAGACCCCCTATTTATAGGAAAAATTTCGTGCAAAACATTGAATGATCTTTGCTGTTTCTCAATGTACGCCGGCCGTTATGGATCCTACGCCGGCGGCTTACAGGCGGCGTATCTTCAAATTGTCTTTTGCGCAGGCAGTGCACTGGCAGCCTTCAATATCAGTTACAATGTAGGCCGCTTCTGCGCCGGCGGCTTAGATGTAGATCTAGCCGGCGTATGTAGTCAGAAATGAAGCGTTGGGCAGATTTATAACGAACGCCGTCCTAAAGCCAGCGGCTTTGACACCGGCGTAGGCATTCCAACAGATGTGTTGCTTCATTTTCCACCAAGCTTGGATATCTTCATGTCGCTTCAATCTATGATGTACGCTGCCTCAAGGCCGGCGGCTTCATGCCGGCTTTAATGTAACTCCTTCAAAGCTGGTGATGTTTCATTTCTGGGCTGCCGGCCTTCATGTACGCTGGCTTCTTCATCTTCTACGCCGGCAGCTTTGAGGCGGCTTTGAATGTTGTTTAACTTGTGCTGGGCAAAGCTGGCTGTGCTGCAACGGCCTTGGATTTTACGCCGTCTAAAAGCCGGCGGCTTTCAATGATGAATTGCCGGCCTTGACTTCAATTTTTCCTCTTTTCAATTCAAATTTCTTGTTTTGATTTCTTTATCCAAATTAGTCCTGAAACATAAAATTTAATCAAAACAAATATCCATTCTAGCTCTTTTATTATCAAGATTTGTATAAAATATGATCTTATCAATTCCCCCACACTTGAACTT
Organism: Combretum micranthum; assembly: GCA_024138025.1. NCBI lineage: Eukaryota > Viridiplantae > Streptophyta > Magnoliopsida > Myrtales > Combretaceae > Combretum > Combretum micranthum. The sequence continues at coordinate 349,739 of JAMXBD010001411.1, read as the reverse complement.
TTGCTTGTCCTCAAGCAAATGAAGAATAAAATGAAATCTCTTTAATAGTAGTAAATTTTCCAATTAAATCTCAACTTCTTTAACTTGTTCTTGTATCTACAGCTCTAACCATACCAATTCCTTGCAATTAGAGTACTATAATCAAAATTTAGAAGTTAATCCAAACAAAACAAGTTTTAATCTCAACTTTTAACAAAAGAACTTTCTATTCAAAAGCAAATACTCAATCCACTAAGGAAAAATACTCATTTAAACTTCATTGGATTTCTAGCTTATATATATTTAAGTAACACAAATGAAAGCATGTGGTATCTACTTTTTCCTTAGAATTTCTCCTTCTTTATTATAAGTCTCCTTCCTTTGCATATTTTGCATTCATTTTTCTTTTTCTTTCTCAAGCATTTATTTTCTTTTTGGGAGGTTTTTGCCTCCATCTTTTTGTTTTTCAAAGCTCATGAATTGAACTTTTGCCATTCTTCCCTTCTCGTTACAGTGAGTTCATTGAGTCGGCACATCCCAGGCTCATCACCTAAGTGACCAGGTTTCAAAATACCCCTAAGAACTCTTCCTCACTTTAACATTCAAGTTCAGATACTCATAACTCAATATTTCAAGTCAGAGGAGTAGTGGCTATGCTTGTTTCTTTCTTTTTGAATGCAATACAATATCAAAGACTTATTTTTATGAAGGATCACTAAGTTTAAAAGTTTCTTCTACCTCTTTCACCAAGTGTTAAAATTCAAAGAATATATACAAATTAAAATTTCCAAGAAGTAGACCTGTTTATTTTTCAACAAAAGGACTCGACCAGCTCTTAAATTTCCAATTCCAAAGTTAAAAATAAAGTAACTTGTTCCTTAAGGATTTTACAACTTAATTTTAACTTAGTAAACCAATCACAATAGCAGGTGAGTAAGATACTTTCACAAGTCAATTTCATTGATTTTCATTCTTTGCTTTGTACTATTCCAATTTCAAGAGATTTTTGAAAAAATTTTGGCAGAATTTCCTCATGATTTGCTTTCAAACCAAAAATACAAGGTGGAGATTTTTCAATATAAACAACAGCAAACAGATCATATTCATCATTTCAACACTTCATGTAATTTTATCCCTTCCCCCACACTTCAACAAACAGTGACCTCACTGTTTTTCAACAAATAAAACAGAGGAAAGGAATAAGAAATGAATTGGATACTTCCCTGAAGTCAGTTGATTCATAATCATCAAAATTTGGCATTGCAAGAGATTTGCTTTGCTCGATTCCTGTAATCACTACAAAGAAAAACAAATAAAAGCAGAAAAAAATAAATGAGTTCACCCACAGGAACTTGGGTACTCAATAATATACAGGCCAATAATAAAAATATAGACATCAAATAAGATCAAATAAGAGCTAGCAGGGTCTCTAGCTCTCTGGCCCCGGGCTCTGTCTGCTGCTGCCTCTCAGGTGTGTGTCTCGCAGTGGCTCCTGGGCTGGCTTCTGAGTATGCTCTGAACTGAGCCTATCTGAGTGATGAGACTCAGATGAAGTCTGATAGGTCATGCCAGCCCCTGTCTCTGGGCTAATGCAGCAGATGGCCGTCTTCAGCGCCTCAAAGATAGTCTTTCTGAATTTTTATTTTTCTTCTTTTCTTGCTCATGACTATCTCTGAGCTCCTTGTTCTGGCGCTTCAATTCTTCTACATCCAGCCTAAGCTGGTCCATGCCATAAGCCGATGAAGCGCCTGTAGGAGGAGGTGGAGCAGATGTAGATGGCATCTCAAATGGGACGTCTCCAGGAAAAATATCCTGGAACTCAACCTCCTCCAATACCGGTGGCTGTACTGGCCTGGGGTTTTTCAGCAATCCCCAGCCTTTAAATGGTGCAGATGTGATCCTCTTGCACTCATACACCTCGTCATCCTGTGGAGGCTCAAAAATATTCATCCCCTTCAATAACCGAGTGATGTAGCCTCCACCCAGACCTCGGGTCCCGTGTCCTCAGCCTGCGGTATATAAAATTTGCTACCTCCACCCCGAGATCAATCCTGTAACCTCTAATAAGGCTAAACAGGTAAAACATATCAAATGTAGTCACCTTGCTGTGACTCGTTTCTTGCAGCTCAGGGTGTGTGCATAATGTGATGAGCAGCTTGTGCTCAACGCACGGAATGACGTGGCCAGTGATTTGATGGGACAAAATGCTCGTTTGATCCAGGACCAACTAGGTGGGCCCAATAAGCCTCCTGTGTCATGTCTCTGGCCAACTGTTTGGCAAAGTCCTGTTCTCTTCACTATCATACAGTCCCATAATGTGGCCTATCTGCTTCAATTTTACTTCCCGTATCTGTCCATAGGCCTGGAACTGGAAGGTGGACTCCTCACGGTCTGGATATTTTTGACCGTAGACAAGAACTCTATCGTCAGATTCTTGTAAGCAGGCTCCCGAAGGTCAAACAATCTCAGCCATGCTGGATCTTGAATAATCTCTCGAATTCTGTCTACCATTTAAACTCATCCAGCAGGCACCAGTCTAAATACTGGATATTATAAAGTCGTTCTTGACCAGCCTTTTCTTTCTGTCCTTGGCATACTGCTGACTGGACAGTAGATTTCGGGTCTCTGAACCCGATGTAGAAGCATCACCGTTCTTGGTCGTTTTTTGTTTTGGGGCCATTCCTGCAAATAATTTGAATTCAATTAGTATTAAGGAATGCACAATTTTAATCAATTTCTAATTTATGCCTAAACATGAGCTAGAACATTTTAGAAATAATAGGCATATAATTAGTGGAGCTATTGATCATGAACTTGTATGGGCATTTACACTTGCAAAATATAATCAAAGCTGGCAGCTTAGGCTTGCCAGCTCAGAATTGAACGTTGGAATTTTCAAATTTTCAAACAAAATTGATTTTCAAAAATTTTTCCTTTTTGTCCCAAAATCAATTTTATACTGAAACTGTTATAAAATTTGAGCACAAATCTAATTCCAATTTCAATTATGGGCAAATTTGAGCACAATGCAAGAATTAAAGTTACCAAGCAGTAATTAGAATCACAAATCCAGCAGATGTAAGATCAATTCAATTAGCCCCAAATTTCGCAATTTCAAACATTTCCTATCTCAAGAACCCTAGCTTTCCAATCTAACAGTAATCATGAATCATTCATCACAATCTTGCATTAACAATATATGGAACAAATGTAATTTCAACATCATATCAAATTCATTCAGACAATCAAATTCAAGGAGAACCGATATCAAGATCAAGATAATAAAAACCCATAATCGACAGATTTATCTAACAATGCAAAAGACGGATTTGAAATAAGAATAACAAGTGTAAAGGATGATGACTTACTTGAGATATGGATTAAACACCGTGAGATGATGACCAAGAGATGGAATTTGTTGATTGAGAGTGATTGAGAGAGTGTGAGAATGAGTGAATGAAAGAGAGAGAGAGGATTCGTACCTGTTTTAAGCTTCTGCACAATGTACGCCATTTCTGCAATGTAAGCCGGCTTAAGCCAGTGTAAGTGGAAAAAATTACATACCGAGAGCTCAAAGCTGGCCGCTTATCGATTTACGCTGCCGGCCTAAATGGATACCGGCAAAAAGCTGGCGGCTTTAAATCCCAGATGCCGGCCTTGATCGGGAATTTTCAGAAACCAAGAAATCTGCAATATACGCCGGCATTAAGCCGGCCTTCACCTTCCCTTGCCAGCGTAAATCTTGTACTCCAACGCCGGCATGTAAGCCGGCGGCCTAGACCTTTCCCAAGCCGGCCTAAATCTTGTGTTTCATACGCTGGCAACTAAGCCGGCGGCTTTCAACTCTCCACTGCCGGCCTCTTTTGCGGTGCTCACCTACTCTTTACGCCGGCAATAAGCCGGCGGCGTTGAGCCGGCCTTCTCCTGTTTTTCAAAGCTTGCTTAAGGCTGGCAGCTCTGAGCCGGCCTTTAGCCTTTTCAATTTTTTTTTTTTTATCCTGCCACACTAATAGCTAAGTTAGTAAAAACAAAACAAATAAAAATTACTCTAAAATTAGACATGGGTTGCCTCCCAAGAAGCGCTTAGTTTAAAGTCGCTTAGCCCGACTTTCCTGACCTGATCATGGTTCTTTGAGATTCATGACAGTAGTAGTACTGTCAAGATTTTCCCCCTCAAAATAATGCTTGAGCAGTTGCCCATTCACTTTAAAAGTCCGATCATCCTCAGTCTTTAATTCAACCGTCCATATGGAAAAACTCTTGCAATCTCAAACGGTCCCGACCATCTTGACCGTAATTTTCCAGGAAACAACTTCAAACGAGAATTGTAAAGTAAACTTTTTGTCCAGGAAAAATTCTCGTTTGATGATGTTCCTATCATGCCATTTCTTTGCTCGTTCCTTATAGATACGAGCGCTTTCAAATGCCTCATTTCTCCATTCTTCCAGTGATTCAATTGGAGCAATCTCTTTTTACCTGCAGCTTTTTTTCATCAAAGTTAAGGAATTTTATAGCCCAAAATGCCTTGTGCTCAAGTTCTACAGGAAGATGACATGATTTACCAAAAACAAGCATGTATGGGGACATTCCAATAGGGGTTTTAAAAGCAGTCCTGTAAGCCCATAATGCATCATCTAATTTTGAAGACCAATCTTTTCTTGATGCATTAACTGTTTTTTCCAAAATTCTTTTTATCTCCCTATTAGAAACTTCAACTTGCCCACTTGTTTGTGGATGATAGGGGGTAGTCACTTTATGTGTAACACCGTATTTTGCCAAAAGTTTTTCAAATTGCCTGTTACAAAAATGAGACCCCCCATCACTAATTATAGCTCTGGGCACACCAAATCTGGTAAAAATATTCTTTTTCAAAAATTTCAAAACTACTCGGGCATCATTTGTTTGTAAAGCAACAGCTTCCACCCATTTTGAAACATAATCAACTGCCACAAGTATGTATTTGAAAAAGATGAGGAAAAGGACCCATAAAGTCAATCCCCCAAACATCGAAAAGCTCAATTACCAGAATATTGTTTTGTGGTAATTCATGTCGTTTAGAAATGTTACCTGTCCTTTGACATTGAGCACATGACATAATGAAATTCCTGCAGTCACGAAACAAGTTAGGCCAATAAAATCCAGATGACAATACTTTTGCTGCAGTCCTTTGAACACCAAAGTGTCCTCCTGCTTCCCTTGAATGACAGTGTTCTAAAATGCTAAGCTGATCAGATTCAGGCACACATCTTCTAATTATTTGGTCAGCACATTTTTTAAACAGATATGGTTCATCCCAAAAATAGTATTTTACATCATGCAAAAACTTTTTCTTTTGAGGATATGATAAACCATATGGATAATCTTACTAACCAAATAATTCACAATATCAGCATACCATGGCAAATCAAGAATCTCTACTGCATGCAATGTTCATCAGGGAACTTCTCATTGATGGAATGTCAGACTATCAGATTCAAGTCTAGACAAATGGTCAGCAATAACATTTCAGTTCCCTTTTTATCTTTAATTTCAAGATCAAATTCTTGCAGTAGTAAAACCCATCTAATCAACCTAGGTTTTGCATCAGCTTTAGCAAACAAATACTTGAGAGCTGCATGGTCAGTGTATACTACAACTTTAGAACCTATCAGATAAGGCCTAAATTTATCACATGCAAAGATAACAGCTAAAAGCTCTTTCTCAGTAGTGGCATAATTTCTCTGGGCCTCATTTAGTGTTCTACTTGCATAGTATATAACATGAAAGATCTTACCTCGTCTCTGACCAAGTACCCTCCAACTGCAAAGTCGCTGGCATCACACATGAGTTCGAAAGGAAGCTCCCAGTCTGGCGCAATGATCACTGGTGTGGAAATGAGCTTTTCCTTTAATAAATTGAATGCCTGCAGACATTTCTCATCAAAATTGAACACCGCATCTTTTTCCAGAAGGTTGCAAAGAGGTCTGGAAATTTTGGAGAAGTCCTTGATGAATCGTCTGTAGAAGCCAGCATGTCCAAGAAAACTTCTGACTCCTTTAACAGTCGTGGGTGGTGGTAACTTCTCAATAATCTCCACTTTGGCTTTATCCACTTCAATTCCTCTCGATGAAATTTTGTGACCCAACACTATCCCTTCTCTAACCATGAAGTGGCATTTTTCCCAATTCAGGATCAGATTGGTATCTTTGCATCTTTGTAGAACCGAGGCTAAATTCTCAAGACATAGATCGAATGACTTTCCAAAGACTGAAAAATCATCCATAAAGATCTCGATAAAATTCTCAAGCATATCTGAGAATATAGCCATCATACACCTCTGAAATGTAGCAGGTGCATTGCAAAGTCCAAAAGGCATTCTCCTAAAGGCAAATGTGCCATAAGGACAAGTGAATGTTGTTTTCTCTTGATCATCGGGTGCAATAGAATCTGATTGTATCCAGAATATCCATCAAGAAAACAGTAATAATCATGCCCTGCAAGTTTCTCCAACATCTGATCAATGAAGGGAAGTGGAAAGTGATCCTTTCGAGTGGCATCGTTCAACTTCCTGTAATCAATACAAACTCTCCACCCAGTCACAGTACGAGTAGGAATCAATTCATTTTGCTCATTCTTCACTACAGTCATACCACCTTTCTTTGGCACTACTTGAACCGGACTAACCCATTTACTATCAGAGATAGGATAGATGATACCTGCGTCAAGCAGCTTCAAAACTTCTTTCTTGACAACTTCTTTAAGTGTCGGGTTAAGTCTCCTTTGTGGTTGAACTGTAGGTTTACACTCAGCTTCCATAAGGATTTTGTGAGTGCAAATGGTAGGGCTAATACCCTTGATATCAGCAATGGTCCATCCGATTGCTTCTTTGTGCTTTTTCAACACATCAATCAACTGTTGTTCTTGTCTATCTGTCAATGCAGATGAAATGATAATTGGCAAAGTATCGCCAATTCCAAGAAAAGCATACTTCAGATGGTCAGGAAGTGGTTTCAGTTCCAAGGTCGGTGGCTGTCAAAGATGGAACTTGCTTCTGCTCATTTGTACCCAAAGATTCATAATATCTGGTTTTGATCATTGGTACATCTTCCATATTCTTCATCTTCTTCTCATCACTCCAATTGTCCACGTCTCAAGACGACTCCATAGTCTCCACACCAGTTTGTTCCTCAAGCGACTCAGAAACCAGCTCATCAATGGTATTGATGGTGTAACAGGCATTGGCATCATCAAATTTCTTCATTGCCTCATAGACATTGAAAGTAACCTGTTCATCCATCACCGTAATGTAAGTTGCCCTTGTTCCACATCAATTAGTGCTTTTCCTGTTGCAAGGAACGGTCTGCCCAAGATCATGGGAACTTCCCTATCTTCATCCATGTCAAGCACTACAAAATCCACAGGAAAAAGAATTTGTCAACTTTAACTAGGACATTTTCTACAATACCCCTAGGGTATTTTACACTTCTATCAGCAAGTTGCAAAGTTACATGTGTATCTTTGCAATCTCCTAATCCTAGTTTTTGAAATATTGATGAAGGCATTAAGTTGATACTTGCACCAGAATCAATTAAAACTTTATCAAAATAACAATCACCAATGGTGCAAGGAACAGTAAAACTTCCCTGATCTCGGAGCTTAGTGGGCAGACTGGTTGTTTGTTTCTGTAGGATCATGGAACATTCTCCAGTGAGTATCACATTCCATCAATCTTCCTCTTGTTAGACAGCAATTCCTTGATGAATTTGGCATAGGAAGGCATTCCTTGAATTACTTCTAAAAATGGAATGTTGATATGCAGCTTTTTGAAAACATCCAGGAATTTTGAAAATTGCTCATCAAGCTTTTGTTGCTTTAATCTTCCTGGAAAAGGAACGGGAGGAACATATGATTTCACCTCAGGTGGTTTTTGAATAGTTTCCTCCACCTTTCGTTTCCCTTTGTTGTTTTGTGGTGGAATTTCCTCTTCATCTTTAGTAGTCCTCAACTGGAGCAATCTCCTTTCCACTTCTCAATGTGATTGCATTTACAGACTTGGGATTCTCCTCCGTGTTGCTTGGTAAAGACCCAGATGGTCTATTACTCACTTGTGTGCAAGTTGATGGAGTTTCCCTTGCAAATCTTGAATGATTGCATTCTGATTGTTGAGTGAATTTGTTGTGGTAACAATGAAATCCCTCAGTAATGCATCAGTGGATGATTGAATTTGCTGTTGAGGTGGAGCATTTCTCACATATCCTTGTCCTTGAAAACCAGGTGGTGGCTTTAGAACATTGGCATCATTCCGATATGAAAGATTTGGATGATTTCGCATATTCGGATGATATGTGTTTCCAAAATTGCCCTTTTGGAAATTTCCCACATAATTAAGCTGCTCGTCATTTGAAGATGATCCATGTGGACACTCAAAAGAGGAGTGTGGTCCTGAGCAAATCTCACAACAAAACACTTGTTGTTTTTGATTGGAAGTATTTGTAGTTGTGAGTTTACTTACTTGAGTGATGAGGGTTGCCATTTGAGCCTTGAGTTGTGATATCTTCTTTGTCTTCCAATGATGCTACTTTGATCTTGTTCACAACTCCAATTATGAGCAGCAGAAGCTAATTCTTCAATAATCTCACTAGCTTCCTCATATGTTTTCCCATCAGTGATCCACCGATGTAGCATCTACTAATGACCTTAAAGCTTCATCAAGACTGAGGTAGAAATTTCAATTAGTAGATTATCGGGTAAACCATGGTGTGGACACTTTCTGACCGCCTCTTTGAATCTTTCCCAAGCATCATATAATGATTCTCCAGGAAATTTGGTGAAGTTGGAAATTTCATTTCTTAATCTGGCGGTTCTTGCTGGAGGGAAAAATCTCTTCAAAACTTCTTTGTCAGATCAGCCCATGTAGTGATTGAATCTGGAGGTTGGGAATTGTACCATGCCAAAGCTTTATCCCTAAGAGAGAAAGGGAAAAGCTGAAGTCGGATGACTTCGTTTCTTACACCATTGAGTTTGACAGTGTTGGTGTATTGAAGGAATTTGGCAAGGTGTTCATCTGGCGTCTCATTCGGATATCCTCCAAATTGATGTGATTCAACCATTTGAATTAGGGACGGTTTAAGCTCGAAATTGTTTGCCTCCACAGTGGGCATTCGTATGGCGGGATCTTGAATAGTAGGCACCGTATAGTCTCGAATTGCCCTTGGAGCAGCTGGTTGCAATTGGTTGTGTTATCTTGATTTTCTGCCATTGCTCCTCTTCTTTGGTTCCTTCTTCTCTGTTGTCGCAGGGTTCTTTCGATTTCTGGATCTAAAGGTAGATTTCAGCACTTCTACTTCTTCGCATAAAACCTGCAAAGAGAAAAGGAAAATTTTCAAACTAATTCAAACCTAAACTACTAGCAAAGCTGAAGTTAGTCTAATATTAATAAATCCCCGGCAACGGCGCCAGAAAACTTGATGTGCTATGATAAGTGAATTTTAAAGCATATTTCTAGCAAGCGTACTAGGTCTTCTATTGTAATATAGCATGAATAAAGTGTCGATCCCACAGGATTTACTAACTACTAGACAATTATCAACTAATACTAATATCTAGGCAATTGATCTTTTTAAGATGATTAAGTTAAACTAACTTATCTAACTAATTATCTATATGAATGCAATGAGCTTTTTAAAGAGAGGGATATGGTGAAAAGTGTGGGAAGGAGCAGAATCCACTTTAAACTATTGCCAATCAACTTGAACTCATGTTATAATGATAATTAGATTCATGAAATTCATAAGAAATTATCAAGATTTAAAAACAAAGTTTGAAAACCTTTTAAACCACAAAACAATTCAATAACTTCGTTAAATAAATCATTAGTGGAATCAAAATTACAATTATAAATCTCCCGATTCTATAATTGACTAATACTTTATATTAAAATCTCCTAATTCCTTAGTGAGAAATCAACATAAAACATTGCATTAATATTCATGGACAATTTCTAAACTAGATTAAACTACGCCGCTTCCGCAATTGCAATTTAATCTCAATTTATGAATTCATGTGAACACTAATTTCCTTCCGAGTTATTAGAATTCTTATACACCAAAACATGATGAATAATCAGAATTCAATATGAATATTTCAAGATTCTAAATATCTTATAACATGGATTCAAAAATCATTTTAGCATGTTTAAAGCTTCATCAACTTCCCACAAAAAGGTTTAGCTACTCATGGATGATGATTCAACAATCAAATAAGAAATTGCAAATGATTTCATTATGATCAGAATATTCAAGTATATGAATTGCATAAAAAAATAAGATTAGAAATCACCAATTCAAAATACTAAAGCTTCACTTGCAAATCTTGTATAACTTCAAATATCTCTTCAAAAATCTCTTATGAAATGCCTAATTCTAAGTATTCTAAGCTACTTGTATGTGGAATGATTTTGGATGCTTGGATGATTCTGAAAGTGAGGAAGACCCCCTATTTATAGGAAAAATTTCGTGCAAAACATTGAATGATCTTTGCTGTTTCTCAATGTACGCCGGCCGTTATGGATCCTACGCCGGTGGCTTACAGGCGACGTATCTTCAAATTGTCTTTTGCGCAGGCAATGCACTGGCAGCCTTCAATATCAGTTACAATGTAGGCCGCTTCTGCGCCGGCGGCTTAGATGTAATCCCAGCCGGCGTATGTAGTCAGAAAATGCGTTGGCAGATTTATAACGAACGCCGCCCTAAAGCCGGCAGCTTTGACACCGGCGTAGGCATTCCAACAGATGTGTTGCTTCATTTTCCACCAAGCATTGGATATCTTCATGTTACTTCAAATCTATGATGTACGCTGCCTCAAGGCCGGCGGCTTACATGCCGGCTTTTAATGTAACTCCTTCAAAGCTGGTGATGTTTCATTTCTGAGCTACCGGCCTTAATGTATGCTGGCTTCTTCATCTTCTACGCCGGCAGCTTTGAGGCGGCTTTGAATGTTGTTTAACTTGTGCTGGGCAAAGCTGGCTGTGTTACAACGGCCTTGGGTGTAAGCCGTCTAAAAGCCGGCGGCTTTCAATGATGATTTGCCGGCCTTGACTTCAATTTTTCCTCTTTTCAATTCAAATTTTCTTGTTTTGATTTCTTTATCCAAATTAGTCCTGAAACATAAAATTTAATCAAAACAAATATCCATTCTAGCTCTTTTAATTATCAAGATTGTATAAAAATGATCTTATCACCCCCCACCACACCCACCCCCCCCCCCCAAACAAGAAAAAAAAAAAAAAGTTATTCAACTAAGAAAGAAATAGTTTCTCTTGTACTAAGAATAAAACCTTCTCCCCAAAACTATAATTGAAGCCACTTCCCAAATCAAAATGAAAGTTGCAAATTACATTCCTCTTATGTCTTAGTCAGTCCAAAAAATTTAGGATTACACAAATCTAAAGAAACAAAGTTGGAAAGCTTAGTTTCCATATATTTTCCTTAATCAATACTAGACTTAAAGTTAATGACATAGTTTAAAAGGTAAACGTTCAACAGCTCCACAACTTAGCAAGATTTATAGCAGTTTTTGTTATTGTATTCATTTTTAGTTTTTAAATGACAAATACTACAATCAAAAGAATTAGGTTATCACCCAAGAGTTGTAAAGAATTTTTTGTTGTTTTTGTAAATTTATTACTTTGTGAAATGACATTGTCATGATTGAACTATAGTGACATATAATGCACAACTAAAGCATGCCCAAGCATATGCTACTTTTATGCAGGAGTATATTGCCAATATTATGTGATTTATGATGTAGGCTTTGTGCTTGAAGGCTCAATAATTAACTATAATGGTACCTATGTTAAAAAATAAGTAAAAAAGAAAAATTATGGAGTTCTTATGAAAGGTCTAAACCTTTTGTGAAAGGTTAGGCTATCTTTTAAATAAAAAAAAAACACATATAATCGAAACGGAATATGACAGTGCAGATCATTCGGACTCTTTGCAAAGAGTCTGGACTCCTTATCTGTTAATGTAAAGTAGTTTGAACTTTTTAAAGAGTCTGGACTTTTTTTATGCTTTTGGTGCAAAATAGTCCAAACTTGTTGAAATTGTAGAATTATTACATCTTTGAAGTATTTTATTTGTTTATATTAGCATATCTATCTATATTTATTAGTTATATATTTTGGTTATTGGCATATATGTCTATATTTAGTGGTTATGTATATTTTGGTAGTTGTTTATATTTTTCTTAGCATGTATACTTTGTCTCAGTGTATATTGACATTTGCAATTCTTAGGCCAAATATAGGCTTAAGCAGAGCAATTTTATCCTACATATGGAGTTGTAAGATCTATGGAAAACCATAATATCTTTTTTTTTCATTGCCATCTTTCTCTTTTCATGGTATCAGAGCCTAAAGCTTAAAACATTTTAAAACTCAAAATCTCAGTACACAAGTTGTATAATGAGGAGCAGTGGCGGCAATAATCTTAAGAATACTAATGATGTAACCTCTCCATATTATCTCCATCCGTTTGATAATCTAGGTGCAATTATTAGTTCTTAAATTCTTAAAGGAAATAACTATGAAACATGACAAAAGGAAAAGAGAAATTCTCCAACAGCTAAAAATAAATTAGGGTTCATATATGACACAATTAATAAGCTAGATATAGATGAGTATGAAGCACAACAATGGGATATGTGTAATTTCATGTTGATCTCATGGATTTTTATTGTCATTGATGTCACTTTACAACCTAGTGTTACATATGTCGATAGTGTCGAGCATATGTGGGATGATCTGAAAGAACAATTTTCAGTTGGAAACGACCCTCATATTTATGAGTTGAAAAGTGAAATTTCCTCGCTAAATCAACAAGGAATGGATGTAGTGACATACTATACCAAATTGAAAGGAAAGTGGATGAATTGGCTAGTTATTCAAAGATTACAACTTGCACTTGTAATGCTACAAAAGTAATATTGCAAGAACGAAAGGAAGAACAAATTTATTAGTTTTTTATGGGGCTTGATGATGTTGCTTTTGGGACCTTACAATCATAAATCTTAGCCATGGATCCTATGCCTCAATTGAAAAAAAGTCTTCTCCATGGTAACTTAAGAAGAATGTCACAAGTTGCTTGCACAAGAAAGAGAAAAACGACTTAAGCACATGGCATTTGCAACCCACAAAATTGAAAATTGATTGAGTCAAAGCAATTAGAAGATAACTCTTCTTGAAAAGCCTACTTCTACATATTGTGATAAGAAGAGGCATGACAAATCATAATGCTTCAAACTTATGGGTTATTCTACTAGTCGAAGTTGGGGTCGTAGACAAGGACGAGGACAAGGACGTGGTGAACACAATGGTGGAAGAGGCAATTATAGTGAAAAAGGTGAGTACTTTACATGTTAGCAACATGTTACATGAAGCCTTAAGGAAAGGCCATACTAATGATATTGAGGAAACATTTCCAACCATCAACATACCTACCTTAAGTGTAGAACAAGTGCAAAATTTGATGGTGTTGTTGGAACCTAGTCCTTCTATTGAGAAAATATCTAGTAAGTCTTCCATGGTATGATAAGTAGCCATTGGATCATAAATAGTGGTGCTTCGAATCACATGACAAGTTTTCTTGATTTATTGATTGATATTATCACAACAACACAATCTTCTGTTGGTTTTCCAAATGGTACTTGTGCTATAACCACCAAATGTGGCAAAGTGATGATGAATTCTGGTTTGGTGTTGACAAATGTTTTTTTGTGTTCTTAATTTGTCATGCCATCTTATTTCCATTAGACAACTTATTAGAAAATTAATTATTTGAAATATTTATTAGCAAGCTTTGTGTGATATAGGACCTCACTTCGATAAACCTAATTGGAGCAGGTGGAATGAGAGATCGAGTTTATTATTATAAGGGCATGGCAATACATATGGCTATGAAGGCAATAGACATGGACACTTACACGTTATGGCATTTACGAATGGGTCATTCATCAAGACAACATCTCTCTCTTATACTTAATGTTTTAAGTAATAGTAGAGGCAATGTTAAATCAGACTTATGCGATGTATGGTGTTGTGCAAAACAAACTAGATCTTCTTTCCAACAAGTGAAAATATAGTTTAAGATTGTTTTGAGCTTGTTCATTGTGATCTTTGGGGACCATATCATGTACCTCCATCTTGTGGTGTATACTATTTTATGACCATTATTGATGATTTTAGTAGAGGTGTCTGGGTTTATTTACTATGTGATAAAAGTGAAGCAAGCAATAGATTAATTAAATTTTGCACTATGGTGAAAACTCAATTTAGAAAGCTTGTAAAATGTATTAGAAGTGACAATGGTCTTGAAATCATATCGCACGACCTACACCTAATTTTTATAGAATATGGTATAATTTATTAACCTCTTATGTGTGCACTCCCTCACAAAGTAGACAAGTGAAGCGTAAACACAAACACATTAAATGTAACTAGAACCCTTATCTTTCAAGGCATCTTCCTATTTGTTTTTGGGGAGAGTGTGTCCTTACTGTAGCCTATCACCATACAAAATTCATTTTCATTAAAAACCAACCTACTATTATATTTAAACTTTTGGTTCTTTATGCTATGTGCATCATGATTCTCGCCGAAAGGATAAATTGAAGTCTAGTAGTAGAAGATGCATATTTTTTGGGTACCTACACGATAAGAAAGGTTACCAGGTGTTTAATCTTGAATTTGAGGAACTTTTTGTTTCTGATGATGTCATCTTCCATGAAGTAGTTTTTCCTTTTGCCACTATTGCTGATTCATCTTATCCACACCATCTTAGTCCTATACTTAATGTAGAATATATTGATGATATAAAGCCTATTGTCTACACTCTTGCTTCTTTGGTAAATATCAAAGTTAGGGGAGTGATTCATCCTCTCATGATATGGTTTCTACTCCAATAATACCATCAATTAGTGATAATGTTCATGAACAAGCTCTTATAGGGGATAGTGCATTCATCATCCTCCATCATATTTTCAAGATTATGTATATCACACCACCCAACTTATTCATCCTATCTCTCACACACGCTTCAAAAGGTCTCTCCGGGTATGCCTTATTCCATTGATAATTATATTACTTGCAATGATTTCTTTGCACTCATACAACATTCTTGGTTACTATTTCTGCTAATGTTGAGCCCAAGAACTTTCAAGAAGCTATGCAAGATCCAAAGTGGCGTAAGGCAATGAAACAAGAAATTAAGGCATTGGAGTCAACAAGCATATGGACTTTAGAGGACTCATCTCCAAACAAAACACTATAGGTTGCAAATGGGTATATCGAATCAAGTATAATCCTCATGGGATTGTAGAACGTTTCAAAGCTCACCTCATTGTGTTGGGTAATACTTAGGTTGAAGGGTTGAATTATATCAAAACCTTTACTCTTATTGTAAAGATGACATATGTTCCATGTTTCTTCTAAGTGGTTGTAGCTAAAAGCTGAGAGCTTCTTAAAATGGATATTAATAATGCATTTCTCTATGGTAATCTTGTAGACAAGGTGTATATTAGACCACCTCCTGGTTTTACTCCTCTTAACCCTAACAAATTTGTCAACTCCATAAATCTTTATATAAGTTTGGTCAAGCTCCTTATAATGGGTTTGCTAAATTGAGCAGTACCTTGAAACAATATAGGTTTGTTCAGTCTTATGCAAATTATTCTTTATTCACCTATTATCACAATGGTATATTTCTTGGCATTCTAATATGCTGATGATTTAATTATAGTTGGAAACAACACTGATACATGTACAGATTTCAAACGCTTCCTAAGTACATGTTTTTAAATTGAAAGATGTGGGTCCTTTAAAAAATTTCTTAGAGATTGAAGTGGCTCATGATTATGATGGTCTTTTTCTTTGTCAACGAAAATATACTCTTGATATTTATTTGAATGTGGTATGTTGGGTGCTTGACTAGTTGAATTTCTGATGGAGCAAAATCATTCTCCAGCTCTTGTTGTTAGGAAGGATTTTCATGATCCCGGTCTATGTCGTCGTCTAGTAAGCAAAATCATCTATCTTACTATCACTCACCCAGACCTTTGTTATGCTTGCATATTCTACCTAAATTTATGGAGGCTTCTAAACAAGCTCATTTTGATGGAGCTCATGCGTGTAGTACACTACCTGAAAGCTCATCTTAGTTAAGGTATTGTGTTACATGCTAGCAATGACACGCAGTTATATGCTTATTATGACTTCGATTAGGCTAGTTGTCCGTTTATTAGGTGCCCTCTACTAGTTACTTCTTCATTATACTTTGTTAATATCCTATATCCTGGAAGACAAAGAAGCAAGTGATAGTTTCTTATTCTTCTACTAAAGTTGAATATGAGCCATGCTAGCACTACCTGTGAACTTGTCTATTTAAAATCTTTTATGGCTTCCTTCGGTGTTTTCCATACATCTGCTATGGCCGTTTTTATTGATAATTAGGTTGCTCTCCACATTGATTGCCAATCTTGTCTTTCATAAGCAAACCAATCATATTAGCTTGAATGTCATTATGTACGTATGAAGGTTCTTTCATCACACAATTACCATAACTCACGTTCGTTCTCATTAGCAACCTATGACCTCTTTACCAAGGCACTTGGGAAGCAACAATTCCATTATCTTCTATGCAAGTTAGGCATTCATGATCTATACGCTCTAGCTTGAGGGAAAGTATTAGCGTATCTATCTATATTCAGTAGATTATATTTTGGTTATTGGTGTATATGTCTATATTAGTAGCTGTATTTTTTTATAGATGGTTATATATTCCTTAGTATTTATATTTTGTATTAGTATATATGTGACATTTTCATATTCTTAAGCCAAATTATATCGGGTTAAAACCCGGAGCATTTTCTCCTATATATAGAGTTGTAAAAATCTTTGGAAAAATAAACAGTCTTTCTTTTCCATTGTCATCTTTCACTTTTTAGTTTAGATGACATCCATTTTCATATTCTTAAGCCAAATTTATTGACATGTGTTAATAGGAAAAAACTTAATTAAAACTCAGAAGATTTGTCGCGTTATGACACATATCAATGGTGACCTCAATTGACCCACTTCTTTAAATGTTATAATCTCAAATGAACTACTTAAAACATTGTGGTGGCTTCAATGAACTTACTCCCCAATATTGTGACCTTCCGTATAATTTACATTATTTGATTTATTATTACTTTTGTCTTACTAAGTAATTAATGTTGACAAATATCCTATTATATGCACCATACCTAATAGAATGAAAATGGGAATTCATAACATTATATATTTTAAAAAATGAATGTAACATTATTGCAAGAACGAAAGTGAAAATAATATTCACAATCATATGACATTGTAATAATTTTTTTAACAAAGAGATGTTTCGAGTTTCTTTAATAAGTGTTAATATTATTTAAAATTATTTGGAGAAACACATGTCAATATTTTATTGCCTAGGATAATTAATTTAATTAAAAAAAAAACCATATCTAAAATGAATTTAAAAACAAAATATGTCAAACTATTTAAAAATGTCAAAAAATAAAATAAAATAAAAAACAAGAATTTTGTTCAAACTGTGCATACCATTTCTAGTCGTCAATAGATTGTGTTAAGTAACCTTAAGAAGCAGTGCTCGTCATCGGATGGCTGATGGTTTTGCTCTAATTAGTGTTTAGTGTGGTGATTTCATGAAACCCATAAGCCATCACTAAACCAAAGTTAGAGTTTTTATGAAGCTAAAAGTATTATAGGACATTTTTTTTTTGTGTGATGAGAGTATTTCTAGAGAGAGAAAAGAGTTTGTGAGTGAATTCCTAGAGAGAAATGAGTTTAGGAAGAAGAACCATGTTTTCCTAAATCTCATGTTGAATTTGAAAACGCACTAGAATATACTCAAGGGGGGGTAAATTGAGTATTTAACCTAAAATAACCAATTAATGAATTTTTGATGCAATAGATCAAATTAATCCTTGATGATCACAAATATAACAATAATATTGAACAAAAAGGAATATAAAAGAGACAGAAAAGAATATTCATACCAGAACATAATAGAGGTGGGGGCCGGCCCGCGGGTTAAACGGGCCGGATCATTTTGGCCCGCTTTTAAACGATCCAAAATTTCATGGCCCAGGCCCAGCCCCAGGTCAAATGAAAAATTTTAATTATTTTTATTTTTTATGTTAGTTTATGTAAAAAAATAGAATATTTATATATTTTAAGGTTATATATATATATATTAAAAATTAATTTTGTTACCATTTTGATTACTTATAAATAAAACAAGTTTTTAAAATAATTTATTATATATCATATTATGTTTGAATCAATAAATATATACTTTAAAAAATATTATAATGCTTATGATTCATGTATTAATCTATTTTCTTCATAATATATCCTAAATAATCACAAATATGTTATTGTATTATTCTTATTCTTACATTTTTTGTCTCTTTTTTTCTTTTATTTTTTAAAGTTCTAACCCGCAGGCCGACCAGGCCTATCATGGGCCAGTCCGTTGGCTAAACAGGTCGGGCAAAAAAAAAGGCTGCGGTTCGCTTTTTTAAGCAGGTAAATGGACCGATCCATAGGCAATAGCCCTTATGCTTAGCTTTAAACATAACATAGAGTTCAACCGCTTCTTAATCTCATAATCCGAAAAATCACCTCCGACTAAAGACTTCATATACTTTATTAATTTCAAACACAAAAGTTCAAATTAAGCTATACATCAACTACAACACTCAAGAGATAAATAATATACTCTCTTTTTACAATGCTCTTTTACAAATTGCAGATATAAGGTTAGAACACTAATTTGATTTTTCTCTCTTTACAAATTTTGCAAAATAATGAACAAGAGTACAAGAGTTATGAGAGGATTTAAGGCTTATTTGTCTACAAATAAAGGCTCTTAAAAAGTTTTTTTTTTAAATTACCGAGGAACATATTTTATAGGCCTTCAAAAAGTCAAACACTCGTTGAAGAAAACATCTGAAAGATGTCAAGTATTAAATGTGTGTAATGGCTCTTTTTGCTCCACTGACTCGCCAGTGTGAATCTTCACCAGCTTGCTGGTATAGTATTCATGCCTTTAGATGAACAGATCATGCCCTGGAGTTTGTCTACGATCAAGGTTGCAGCTATGTTGTTTTGTACCGGCATAGGTACAATCTCAACACACACATGCACAATTTCCTTTATCTTAAAGATAATAGATCCTTTTATTTAGATGACATTTTTTCAAGCAATTAGACATAATCTATCAGTCTCAAACAAATTATATAATGTGCATTTAGTATATGCATGGATGTCAAACTCGCGATTCGACTCGTACGTTTCTACGAGTTTACAAGTTGATGATGATTTCCATTCAATTCGCATACAAAAATCTTTTTCCAAACTCGTAGAATCGTAAGTAGAATCGATAGAATCGGTGGTAGAATCGATGGTAAAATCTAGTAAAATCGTAAAGTTGTAATTTTACACTTTTTTTTCTATTTAAACTTTAAAAAATGCATCAATTTAATATATTTAAATTTAGGGTTTTTCGGGTTGGTTCTTGATATTTATCTTAATCTAACTTATTTTTAGTTTTTTAAATATTTTTTTCCTTTTATTTCCTTTTTTTTGTATTTTCTAGAGAGTTATTTCCTTTTAGGTTATATACCCTGATATATTTTGAACAATTTGAATGAAAATTAAACTAATATATATATATATAGTGCTATATTTTTTCCTTTTTTAATAATTTTCTATATATAATTTATTTTCCATAAATGCAATGATTCTTTGCGCAAATATATAGTGAACACGAAAATATTCATTATTGTACAAAACTAGCTACTCACACATGATAATTTAATTGATTTACAATTCATCTTAATAGTTGTAGATTATGAATCATAATTAAATAAAAATAATTATTTTAATTATAAAATTACACTGAATATATTAATGACAGTATATGAATTATGATTGGTAAAACTTAAATTTTGGTTGTATATAACTAATTTGATACTAAATTCTTTATTTTCATAATTTATTTGAAGTTTTATTAGTTTGGTAAGTGCATCAATGGTTTTTGCAAGTAAACTTTAGTTATAGAATCTTACAACTTTATGTTTTGATTTTACGTTCCGATTCCATGGACCTCTTAGCGATACTAGGTAGAAACTCGAATTTGACAACCATGAGTATATGATCTTCCTTACTTTTCTTCTCATCAAAATCACATGTAGAAATAACCATTTTAATAATCTCCCACACCCCCCCCCCACCCCCACCCCCCCCCCCCCCCCCCCCCCCCCCCCCCTTTCTTTTGATGAGGGCAAAAGTTATGTAAAAGTTGCTTGCACCCCCTCAGCAAGTACTCCCCTACAGTTTAGTATTTGGTGTAAGAAGTTTAGCGAGTTTAAATATAGTAAATACTTTAAGTGTAAAGCAAGTAGATTTCTTAAATGAACATAGTTGACCATACTTCTTCCCATTTGACCTCATCAAAAACTTCATATTATGAAAGAAATCACAGTGAACCATATTTATATGAATAGCATAGAGACTAGTCATGCATAAAACTTAGCAAGATTAACATAGGAGTTCATTATAACCATAATAATTAGTTATGGAAGAAAAAGGCAGCTAATACAAGCAAGAGAAAAGGAAGATCGTGCTGGAGGATCATCAACTGGAGGTAGGCAAGGATGGATGCTATAGAAATGATCCACGAACCTACAAATATTAGAGTTGAAGGAAGAAATTCAAAACGGAGGCTAGAAATCTGGGTTTGCTTGGAAGCAAACCAATAATCCATATAATCATGAAGCTCTCAAGGGAAGAAGTAGATGATTAGAAGCAAAGGAACTAGATGTTGGAACAAGATGCTCATCGTCATCAATATCTGTTCCATACCTGAACCAGGAAGCACCACCACCAACTAATTGTTCTAAAGGTTTCTTGTGCACTCATCCACCATCTTGCCTTTTTAGGTCCCTAAGCTAATAGTATTGAAAGAGAATGTGGAAACTTAAACAGAATGAGTTTTAGTATGAAACTCTACTCCTTTACTTCACAATAGATGACTGATCAACCTACTTCAATGAAGAACAACTTGAGCAAGCTTGTTGGTGACATTCTTCAATGTATCCTATCCCCTCTCAAGATATGAACCATAAACCATAAGTCTTGTTAGGTCATAGTAGTTTGTTGTCCCTTACGGGTAACATAATTATCAGTTAAGAACTGGTGAAGAACCCAACTCCTAGGGGAAAAATGAGAGGAATACAAATTGTGTGGTTTACGCCAGTTGTGACCTATATCAGATATAGTCAACAATTCCTCATAAAATTGAGCTCCATCAAAACTATTTAGCATTCTAACCCCAAATACGTCAACATCTATCAGACTACAAATATCATGATGGGAGATCTCAAGTTTCCTTCCATATAGATATAATTACAAAAGAGGTCTCACAAAATTTGAACTAGAAAACCCAGTCTCCATGCCAACACCTAAATAGCCACGATCCTCCAAATAATCTATCAAATTGCAATAAAATAGTCGAATTGCCTCTTCATTAACGTCAGTTGAAAGATATTATTCAGTGCTACACCGAGTAACTGAGGAATACGAAGATACTCTAACACACTTGTATAATTATTCCTACCCACATCTATAGGAAGGTCACGGAATGGGGCATACATATTTGAATGCTTCTTAGAGGGGAAAAAGAATCCATCAAAGTTAGGTGGTAAAGGTTGAGCATAACCATGGGTCATCCTTGGAGGCATGATTAACAAAGAGCGGTGGAAGGAGAGAGGGAAGCTAGGTATAGAGAGAAAGAGGAGAGAGAGATAGAAATGGTGGTTATAGAGATGGTGGGGATGTGATGGGGTGAGAGGGAGTGGAATTTATAAAGATTTTGGGAGAAAGTTGAGAGGAAGAGGGAAGAGAGTTTAGGGTTTGAAAAGGAAATCACGAGAGAGAAGATAGGAAATGAAAGGAAGGAAATGAGAGAGGAGAGAGGAGAGAGAAAAGTGATTTATATATGCATATGTAAGACGCACATTGGCAAGCCAGTGCATAGCATACCAACTCACTAGTAAGAAGAAAATTATCTTCTTTAAAAGAAAAGAGATGATCAAGCCCTTGTCTATGCTCACGAAAGGTGTACCAATGAGCCAATCTTATGCCCATTGACTCGCTGGTGAAAACGTTTTAGCGAATAGAGGCTATCGAGCCTCTTAATCGCGCTCTTGACAAGCATACTGGAGAGCTAGTGATTATTAAACCAGCGTGTTAGTTATTTCTTTAGATTTTAGCAGACAAAACACATTTAAGCAGTAGTATCTCATTTAAAATTTGTTAAAATATATCATATTTAAGCATATTTTGATATCTAATAGCTTAATCACCCCAAAGTCGAGTTCTAGATGAGATTTTGAAAGAAAAAGCTTATCAACATAGCTCCATAGTATTTGGAACTCATCTTACTTGATCATGCCCAATTCTCTATGCAAAGTGCAAAACCAATCCTCACTTAAAGGTTTGGCAAGAATATTAGCTATTTGATTGTTTGTGTCAACAAATTCATTGCTAATATCATTATTTAGAACATGATCTCTAATGAAATTATGTCTAATTTCGATATGCTTGGTTCTTGAGTGTTGGATCAGATTTTTTTATCAAATTGGTAGCACTAGTGTTATCGCATCGGATTGGGACATGATCATATTTTAGTTCATAATCCTACAAAGTTTGTTTCATCCATAAAACTTGTGCACAATAATCACAAGCAGCTATATATTTGACTTTAGCAGTAGAGGATGCAACTGAATTTTTCTTTTTTGAGTGCCATGATATTAGGGAGTTTCTAAGAAAGTGACATATGTCGCTTTTTCTTTTCCGATCAATAACAAGGATCAAGTAGGGGTAATAATCCAAGTCAAGAGAATAGAAAGGGTAAAGTTTGGTAAAGTTAGTAGTTATAAAGTAAGTAAAGTTGATCTTTTGTGTAATTTGTTTAATTGTAGTTTTAGTTGATGCTTGTGTTGAATAGGGATAAAACTTTGATGTTTTAGACAAATTAATTACATGTTAACTTGTATGTTGAACTAGATGTGGATATTGGCATATGTATTCTAGGTGTTTGAGGAAATGATTTTTAAGCTTATGAAGAAATGATGTCTGTATTGGTGTTGTTAGTGATAAATGATTAGAACTTTAGTAATTAGGTTAATAATAGAGTTCAATATGCATGGATGATAAACGTATGTTTCTAGGTTATGGTTTGGTGCATATACTTGTAGAATGATTACATGAGTACAGGTAATCTTGATAATGTTGATATTGTATTTGTAAGTTAGTTTTAACATGTTTTTACAAACAACGTCTTAGTAAAGAGTTAGAAGATGTAAAACTTTTAAATTTTTTGACCAAGTTTTAAGGGATCAATATCCTATTCATAATGGGCATGTTCAGGGCCATTATATCCTGAACAAGCTATTTTCCTGACAATCAAGTCCGTGATATGGCCTATAATCTCCTCTGAGTAGTTTTTAAAGCTTAATACTGCCAAGATCACGGCCATTATGTGGGGCGTGATCTTCTCAGGAACTTTTTAAAAGAAATCCTTTTATAAGTTGTTATAGGTGTTGTAAACCCCCTGAAATTTTCATAATTCTTAGAGAAAAAATCCTAGAAATCTAATACCAAAACCGAAATCCTGAAAATCGACCCAGGTTAAAACCAAATTCTAAGTAAGGTCAAACAGGAGAATTCTTAACCTTAAGAAAAAGAGAACCTTCAAAACAAAATAGAAAATCCAAACAACTGATTGATTCAACATCCATACACCAACCAAGTCATCTATCCAATTCTTAATACATAAATCAATATGATATATCCAAATAACGTTCGACAACAAAATACTAGACCTTAAATCCTTCGGTGAATTTTAGAATAAAAAAATTTCAATTTTCACTAAAAGTCAAACTGAGTCAACCCATAACCCTAGACTTGGTTAAACAATCCCCATAACCGAAAAATATTAAATAATTACAAATAAAATGAAATAAATCATAGATGTTGAACTAAAAATATAATACGGATAAAACCTTAAAATTTTATAATCTTACGAATAAAATCAACAAGCCGGAAGTTAAATTGGAATCCTAAAAGTCAACAAAGCTTACAACAAACCTTAGTATTTAAGATCCAGCAATCCTGCGCTCTTATACCCTAAACAACAGAATGAAAATAATTGTTGATAATAGTTCGTAATAATATAGAGAAGCTTAAAAATATAAGACTCGCAATTTTCTAGTGTCCTTCGGATCCGAACGGGATCGGTTTTTGAAAATCGTGCCTTAGTACACCGGATGGTAAAAATATTTCGTTAATACCATTAGACTCGTAATAATATAAGAAATCCAAAAATATCATTTTCATAATTTTTCGGTATCTAAAAATATCTAATATAGCCCATTTACACGTATTTTTATTACTACCAGTATTTTATTTGTCTAGTCTACTATTCATAGTACTATTTATACTATTCTATACTATTCATCTATCTCTATTTTTTCTACTACCTATTCTTACTATTTCTTTTCCTATAAAAATTATATACCACATATTACTAAACTTTTCTTATCCTTTTCTTCTAAAATTAATTTTTAATCACTTTTCTCTCTCCCCTCCCCTACATTGCCGTCC
Source organism: Combretum micranthum (assembly GCA_024138025.1). Taxonomy (NCBI): domain Eukaryota; kingdom Viridiplantae; phylum Streptophyta; class Magnoliopsida; order Myrtales; family Combretaceae; genus Combretum; species Combretum micranthum. The sequence goes on along the minus strand of JAMXBD010001411.1, from coordinate 325,012 downwards.
ACCCCCTCTCTCTCTTCACTCTCCAATTATTTTATTTTTGAATTAATTTAATTACATCTAATTTTCACTCCAAAACTCTATAAACGCCCCTTTCCTCCTTAATTCTTTCACACAACTCATTTTACTATCAAAAAACTTTCAAAAGCTCCTCTCAAATACTCTCCCTATTACTCTCCCAAAACACTCCCAAGTTTTTTTCTTCTTCTTCTTCATACACAAAACCCATTTACTCATAATACTCTCAACTTCTATTTAGGTAAAATTCCTTTTCATATCTTTACTACCATGTCATGTAACTTTACATGTCTATGGTGTAAGCTTCCTAAACTTAATGTTATAGATGCTACACTATGTTCATGTATTGTTCTTATTCATGAACATCCATTTCTATATTCTTATGTTGTTATTATACCTTGCTCATATTATTGTTGATTTCTTATTCATATCTAACTAAATATATTTATGTATTTATATATAACCTTTAGAGCATATAAGCTCACTTGTTATTTATTTTTATTTTCATGCTCTGCAATTTATTTATTTCACGCTATTTTAAGACTAGTCTTTCTAGTTTTAGACTTGTTCTTATCAAGTCAAAACAACCCTTTCTTCCTTTTCTTCTTTCCTTTTGGGACTAGTCTATTCTTAGTCTCGGGATGCCTTGATAAAGCTAAGGTTCCCAATACTTGACCGGTTACCTTGATGAAGCTAAGGTTCCTAATACTTAATTTTTTATTATCTTGCTTATCATTATTTGCTTCCGGTATCTTTCTCATATTCTTATTATTTTACATGCTCATGTACATGCATAACCATAATGATATTGTCTCAAAAAAAGTCTAAAGTAGAATTTTCTTTAATAAAGGAAATGAAACCAACCTTTCTTATATATATTTGTCACCAAATTAAGACTTTGTATCACATCCATAGGAAGATTTTTCTTTTTCACCTTCTTTTCAAATTCACTAAGATTTTTCCTAGATAACAATAAAGATGATTTCCTCAAAAAGGTTAACTAACAAAATAAACATTTTTTTTATTATGATAAGTCACATAGAGTTTGTTAACACTCAGTAATAAGAATTATTTGAAGCAAAAACGTTTTTCAAAAAGCTTACTTGTAGGAATTTTTACCAAAAGTAATAACTAAACTGAGTTTTATAAGTTGAGATAAAATCAACTCACTAAATTATAAACTTACTTAGAAAAATAAAAGTTTTGCAAGGTTTTTAAATGATAAACTTATTTTCAAAGAAATAAAAGAATATAAATAGTAGAGATTTCAAAAACAATAGATATTATAAAAAACTTAAGAAAATATTAAGACATGATTTCCTTCCAAATAAAATTGGTCAAAGAGTTAAAAAACCAAGTTTTAGAAATAAAGTTTTTTTTTTAAAGAAGTTAGAAAATAAAAATGTAAAAATAATTATTTATCGAAGTCATTTCTTTAAAAGAAAATATACACAACTCAAATTATTATAAATTAGCAACAACTTAATAAAACTCTTGAAAATTTCATTCTTTTATCACTAAAAGTAAAATTTGTAAAAGACCAAAGCTAAGAGAAAATTTATTTTAGAAAAGAAATTAGAAAACAAAAATACACTTATAATAACTCAAGAAATTATGCAAATTCTTAGGAAAGAAATTGTTAAAATACAAGTCTTCAACACCGTAAGATATTGTTTTACAAAATATAATCTTTGAGACAACACCATTAGAATCTTGAATACAATATGAGTCTATATATATATTCAAAGGATTTTTTTTTTCAACTATACAAGTATTTTTGGATAAGAAAAAGTTTGCAAATTTATGTTTTGAAAACTACAAATTTCGTGATGAATATGTACCGTACGGTTTCGGAACCCAAACGACCTTATATGAAAAAAATAATCTTAGAAATGGATAGATCTTTTCAAATGGGTAGAAAATTATATATTATATGCGAAATTCCAAGTTAAAATGAGCAAGTTATGTCCATTTTAATTTGGAATTTCATTTTATGCGATTTTTTACGAACATAGTGAAATAGAATTAGAAAGTTTAAGTAGAATTTCTATTAAATACTCATCCCAGATATTTCTTTTATTTAGGTGATGCGGAATACGAGATTTCCCTTCTTGAAGATTAATACGACTAAGAAGATTGCGAAATGGACGAGTAAGTTATTCCTCTTAATTTCTTTACTTGCTTGTGCTTGTAAAGTAGTGGTATTAGCATGCTAAGAGAAGATAAAAATGGATATGTATGGGGAATTCCAAGATATGTATATATGTGATTCTATGCTTATGTGATTAAATGAGAATTAAGAATATCGCAACTTCAAACTGCCTGTTTAAGTATTTTTTTTACTTACTTGTATGACTGCTTATTGTTTGCTAAATTATTTGATCACCCCTAATAAATCCTAATAAGGTTTGATTTAAGAAAAATAAAACGTTCACGCATAGCATCAATCGAGTCACATTTTTTTCGGAAAGCTGCTACTCCTACACATAGAGTTGGATTGGCTGTTATCGTGTTGGGACATAGGCCATGTTTCTTTCTAAAGAATCCAAATCACTCGGGGAATGCGACTTTAGGTTCGAAGCCGAGCCAACCGAATACTTTGGACAGGAGCCTGAGGACTAGTAGTAGAAGTCGAGGATCTTCATCAACAATTCCCTACCTTATACGGAGGGGTAAATCCATTTTATATATAGTTTCCGGATAACTATACATATTTGTGTAATCATGTGATTGTTGTATTGTATGCATAGCATATGCATGAAAATTTAAATGAACTTGATTGAAATCATGGCGCGAATGAAAAAGGAATACCTCACTAAGCTAGTTGTAAGCTTATACCCCCATAGATTTTGTTGAAATAGGTATACCCGTGGCTTTCATCAAAGATCATGATATTAAGGAAGTCATGGATTGATGTTAAACTTTTATAAAGGCAATAGGAACATAGGATGAAGTTACTTTGTAAGATTCCTTATATGTAATGTATGATGTGTTAGTATTTCAAAAATTTCTAAGAAGTGTTTTTGTATTTAATTGAAGACAATAGAGGGCTATGCCCTTAAGAATTGTAATCAACCATGTTTATGTTTTATGATAAGTATTCTCCTTACCTTATTACTTAATCATTATCAATGTAAATTGCATTACTTCGATGCATTCCTTGATTGTGATGTACGTCTTGTATATGAATGGAAGCCTTTGCGTGACTAAAGTAGTTTATTCTTAGGCTTTAGTATTTTGTATGGCGGACTGCCATGTTTAGGGCACCCATCGGGGCATGACAAGTGTAATTTGTAATATGACCTATATCATGGCTGTTATAGGGGATGTTATCTCCTAATACGGGCGTGACAAGGCTGATGAGACTGATTACGATCCAAGGTTACGGCTGTAATGGTGCCCATGATTTCCATCATGGCCTTTGTCACAAGCGTGACAGATCCTCTGATACTGTTCATATAAAAAATAATAATAAAATCAAATAAAATAATAATGAATAAATGAATAATAAAATGAGACATGTAAGTATAGATACATGTGCAAATGCGAAGTTATGATGGTTTAATGTTTCATTTGAGTTTGATGAAGGTGAATGATTTGACATTTAATTATGAATTAATGATGTTTTCTATGAAGTGGTTCTTTGATAGATTCTCGTATTCAGTCGAGTTTGAATACCAGTCATTTGCTCGATAATTTTGATTATCCAGGCATGCAGTAACTTGTTTATTGAGTGCTAGGTAAGACATTTCAAATCAAATTTAATTAAGATTGGCTTAAAATTTTATGTGAATTGTTTATATGTGTGCTGTTGAATCCAGTCCGAGGAGCAGCGACCTTGTTAACGAGGTTGACATGATAGTTTAGGCACTTAGGCAACCCCTATCATGATGCAATGACTTTCATAAGTGGCTCAGCAGGTAATTGATAAGAGGAATGGTATTAGTAACATTTGCTTATTTTTAAGAAGAAATAATATGATTTAGTCCATGTGTATGGGCACGGTCGAACTTGGTGAGGATTAAATTAAGTAAAGTTGAGTAACGAGTGTGAATCATAGATGAGATATTAATTGTAAAATTATGTAGAAGATATAAGTATTCAGGCTACTTATATCAAATCCTTAAGCAACTGCTGGTACTCAGGACCCCCAAATTCCCAATGATTGAAATTGAAGTTTCAATACTCTACTGTTGGAATGTTCTACTTAAATAAAGATAAATAATTCTATTGTTTCTTGCATTGCATTACTTAAGACTGTGTCTCATCTGGTATTTTTGTTGGTATCACTGTGTACTGGGCCCCTGACTCACCTTTTCCTTCACAGGTGATGATGAATATTATGATGACATGGGCTATGGTACGGATTGGGTTCCTCGATGATTGGGACAACTAGGACTCCCTGACTTTACAATGTTGTTTTCTTGGGAAGGAAGAAGAAAGACTTTGTTTTTGGGATGTAATTAGATAGATTAAGGCTTACTTAAAAGCTTATATTTATAAATCTAAAGCACTTAATTTTCTTTCCTTGTATGGTTGAGATTTCAAGTTTAGTTTGTAAAATTTGAAGTATCATCTATGTTGATACTATCATATGTATATAATGTAAATTATATACTCTTGATTGAGTAGTTTTTTGAAAAGTCTGACAGGTTGATCAAGCAATGAGCATAAATTTCTTCTTTTTTAAGACAATCTTATGTATAATATCATCGGGTATTATAAGTGGTTGGGGACTTGAACATGTGATTATTTGATAAAATACATGTAGGGTCTTTACAGAGTGGTATCAAAGCTATGTTTATGCAATTGCTTGGTCAATGTAATAGAGTATAAGATGACCAAACCTTAGATGTGGCGAGGGTAGTTTGGAAAGGCTTAGGATTTTGTTTGAATGATGTGTATTACTTGTTTGTTTACCTTAATTAATAACAAAATGAATCTAATTGAATTTCATTAGAATAATTTATAACTTATTATCTATATTGTGGATATATGGTGTGTATATTTGTAAAGATAGACAAGTTACGAGGACACAATCAACAACAGCCAAAAAGAGAGAATATGCCTCATCCACCTCCTCAATCGACATCTCCAACCTCTACTTCATCTTCTAATCTCGCCTATTCTACTACTCCCTCTCCTGCATCGGCATCTACAGCTCAGAATCCGTAACACCATAGCTGCCTCCATTTCAACAAATGCCCCAAGTACAAACGAGAGATCCTAATGATATGTACACCACATTCAGCGAGATGTTTGCAATAAGCTACAATTCCAACATACAATGTATCGGCAACAACAACGGTTTATGCAACAATATTCAACTCATGTTACTAGGCGAAGAGACAATATACTAATGGGAGAGCAAAATGAACATGTCAAATTACATGACTTTGTCTAGCTAGTACTTGATTTTGATGGGACTGTTTCATATCTGACAACTATAGCGAATTAGGTAGAAGAACTGGAAAAGGCATTTGCTACTTATGACGTACCTAAAGATAGGAAAGTAGATTTAGTTGTTTATATGTTCAAGAACAATGCCTATAATTGGTGGAGACATGCTAATGGGAGTTTAGTGAGGCTTATTGCTTGGAATCGATTTAAAACAACTTTGTTAGATTCTATTTGAATAGGTTTTGAAGATAACAAAAGCGTAAAAAGATTACTAACAAGTTTCTTAAGTGTGTAGTTTTAAGTTAGAGAGAAAGAAGGAAAATGAATAGTATCAGGTATCCAGAAGGTCATCCAGAAGTTATCACAGAAGGTTGACAGCATTTGACAGCAAAAAATGAACAATATCAGGGGTCTTTGAAATTATATAGAAGATTATCCAGAGGATACTCCAGAAGGTTGTATCAGTGAAAATAAAAAACATGAGTTATTATCTGATATACAGAAGACTATCTAGAAGATATTCCAGAGGGTATATATCAAAAAGATGAAGATAGAAGTTTCAATAAGTTATCTAGAGGAATGTCCAAAGGATCATCCAGAGGTTCACCTACAATTTTTTACAGCAACTAGTTTTTACGAGATTTTACTATTCATCTTCTCCAAAGTGATCAAAAAATTTCCAGAGCAGTACAAATACTTATCTTGAAGACCTAGCTCCAAGATAATAAGTAGGGTAATATACTTATTTGTTCCACTAAATTCAAATAATATCCAAAGAGATTTCTTTAAAGGATCTTTCAAAGCTTTCTCTCTCTCTCTTCAACAAGAAGTTTCTCATTCAAGACAAGTAAGTTATGAGTATCTATTTTCAAGGGATTTGGCCAAGAGAAGATTGAAAATGGATAAATGTCATCTTGGATTAAACAAGATTACGATGACAAGATAACGATGACTGCAAATCTCTACAACGGATATGGTTCAAAGTTTTAACATCTATGGAATTCAAGCAAGGATTATTATCATATTCCCATTATAGATTAAATCAGAAATAGAAGTAAGAAGAAGGGAAACATATATATAATACTCACATTAGAATCGTTGGGTTGCAAGATTTGAATTCAAAAAGGAGATAAGGAACTCTAGATTTTAACTTAGATCCTTGGGAAAGCTTATCCATCAGATTTGATCATTAAATTTGAACTCAAGTTTACGAAGTTTACATTCAAAAATAATATATATTGGTTGAAAAACAAATGAAAGATACGCATGCAATCTGCTACCTATCATATGCTCTTTGGAACTTAATTTGCGTTTTCTCTCTCCAGCAAAAGTGAACCATATACTAAGTTATTTCTTTTAAAGAGATTGGCACTGCTACAAAAGAAAAACAATCCCACTTACATATACACAAGCGAATCCGTGCATATTATTCTTATTGCATTTCATTACGTATTATCTTTTATTTATGTAAAAGAAGGAACATGTTGTTACTTTCTTGAGTGATAGTTCAATTACAAGTTTAGACTCTATAGATCGGTTGTAGGTAGAGGATAGCTGTGAGAATCGAGCAAAGAGGATTGACAAGCTTGTAATTTGATTTTATTGGATATAATGGAACAAACCTATAGGATAATGGGATCCTCGGCTCGAAGCTCGAAGAGTGGACTGACGCATAAGAAAAAACCACTATAAATTGTTGCTTGATTCTCTTTTCCTTATTCTTTTTATTTCAACAATTTATTTTCATAATTGTTTAATTGTTCATGTTGTTCTCACAATTTAAAACTGAAGGGGAAAATATTTTAAAGGGCAAAAAATTCCGATTTTTATTAATAATCAATTCAACCCCCCTTCTTGATTATTAAAGTGGGACCAACAAGCTTTCTTCATACAGTTCGTTCCAGCTATAGTTCAAGAACAAATGATTTTTCATTAGCTAAGTTTAAGGCAATGAAGTAAGACTATTGCTGAATACCATTCAAAGTTTTGCAGGTTGTTGAAATTTGCAGGTGAAGGATACAATGACGAAAGACTAAAAGTCCAAAAGTTTCAGAATGGGTTGAATTTGGAAACCAAAGGTGAAGTTAGGATGTTCCAACTTCCGACATTAGTCGATGCAGTCACCAACGCAAAGTTAACAAAGCAAATATTAAATGAGAACAAGATATAGAAGGATAGATGAGCTGCATTTTAAGGAAAGAGACCCACATCATCTACTCCTTATAGGATATATGATAGCGCAAGTAAAGGAAAGAAGCCATTCCTGGGCAAGAAGACAAATGTAGGATTGGTAACAAAGACTTCTACTCCTCCTACCACTTTTGAAAGAAGATGTGCTAGATGTTATGGACCTCATGAACAGTTACCATGTAAATGGAATCCAAAGGCGTGTTTCCCTTGTGGCAAGGAGGGACATAGAGCTTTTGAATGCAGAAATCTGGTGCTACAACCTATTTTCTGTGCCTACTGTAAATAGAGGGGACACCACATCACAAATTGTATAGTTAGACCTAAGGGTGACGATTCGAATTTAGGCAAAGGAAAAATAGTAGCAAGGATATTTGTTTTCCAACAGTGTGAGGAAACTCCTTCTATTGATACGTTAGCAAGTACTTTAATGCTTATACTTTAATAGATATAGGAGCTACACATGCATGTATGTCTGAAAGATTTATGAATGATTGTGGTTTGAATTTTGCAGTGTTATCTGATAGAATTATGAGTATCAATACTCCTTTAAATGATAGATTGTAAACCCCGGTATTCTCAGTAGTTAAGAAACCCCGGGAATTGAAAGCGAAACCCTAATTAGATCCAGTTTGAGTCTAGTAAGAGAAGCTTAGGAACTCTAAATCCGGTTTTCTTCGATTTCATAATAAAAGAAGTTTTATAAAGTAAATGAAGTTGAATTATTGCTCTAAAGTATATTTTAGACCTTTGGAAGTTTTAAATTCGGGAATTTTTCAATTTCGGGCCTTCCTGAGCTCAATTACGGAAAAGCATGCCCTGGACCACGAACTCAGAAAAATGTTCCGGAATATTCATTAGAACCGTAATTTTATAATGATTCCAAAAATATCAATTTTATAATTTTCCGGGTTATAAAAATTACAGTTATAGCTTTTCCCGTGTTTTCGTTACAACTGGTAAAGTAGATGTCTTGTCTACTATTCACAAGTACAACCTACACTACACACTACCCATACCCTATTCTTACATCCTTACAACTACTCATTTCAATTTTCTTTTCCAATGAATTTTGTCTCTTAATTAATTATTACATTTATTACATTTTAATTATCTAATTACAAAAAAATCAAATTTCACACACACACTCCTCCCTCCCCCCTAGATGGCCGGCGCCCCCCCTCCCCCCTTGTTTTCCCTCTCAATTTAATTTATTTTACTCAATTTATTTAACTAAACCCTAATCCACTTAATATATAAACTAAATGTTCTCTCTGTCTCTTCATTTTTCACTTGTTTCATTTTTACAAAAGAGAAAACTCTCCCTTTCTTCCTCCTTGGTGCCGTGAGCTTCCCCTCCCCACTCTCACATTTTCAACTTATTTTCTCCTCTTTTCTACTCCAAGACTCCATTGGTAGGTTGATTTTAAGTCTTGTTCATCCCAAATCTTGTAATGGCAAGATCATTCTTGTGTGTTTTCCACCATTTATCCCAATGAGCATGAGCAAGGGACATGAAAACACTACTACAAGAATCTCAAGCCATCACAAGAAGTGGATCTAGTATTTGAAAGAGTTTTGTTTGAAATATCATCTTGTTCATGCATGTAAAGTAGAGATCTTGTATATATATTGATGTTCATGCCATGAGATTTATGATTCATGCATTATAGTTAGTAGATCTAATGTTTAGACATCCACATCTTCATTTACATGTATGATCATAGAGTTATTTTGATTTACATGCATTGATGATCATAAAAATGTAGTCTTGTATATGTATAGATATGTTAGATAGTAGATCTTTATATAGAGGAGGCAAGAACATTGAAAAATGAAAGGTTTTGTCAAATATGAATAGTTGGAAATTCGGATGAAATTAGAACCCTATCTTAAAAACCACCAAAACCATCTTTAAACTCATATTTCACATGAAAAATGAAGGGTATGTGCAATAGGTATCTTGAAGGAATAATTTTCATAAGTTTAGATGAGTTTAGGCATGATAAAAATGTAAAACAAGTAGTAAAGTTAGAATGAAAAATATTGATTTATGGATGTGTAGTCAAATTCGTATTTTTGGGTAATGCTCCCATAAACACTTAGCATCCAAGCCTCGATGGCATGTTTTATAAGCTAAATGAAGTCCTTAGATGATAGATATATTGGAGCTTCAATTTTTGAAGCATTAAACAAGTTTTCTCACAAGAAAAATGCAAGAAAATGGAAATTTTAAAAATTCGGATTTTTCTAAGTAGCTCATTCAAAAACATATTTACTCAATGAAAAATGTGGATTTTTATGCATGAATGAAGGTCATGACTAATATGGATGATGGGAACTCATTTTTAATCAGGTGATAAGTAAATTCTAAGGATAAAATCATAAAAACATTAGGGGATGTAAGGTTGGTGACAACAACTTTTTATAAGGGGTCATTAAGGAAATTCTTGATAACTGGGAATTCATAAGAGTCCATCATCAAAGATCATCAAAACCATGCATTCATGGAGTTCATTACATGATATTCATGTTAGGAATTCATTCATATATCATTTATGCATGAATCATCAACTAGGAACATTTCTCATCAAAAGCAAAGCAAATTTTCGGAATTGGAGGGTTTACGGAACAGATCTGATCCTACTGTTCCGTGACCTTAATGTTTTCAAAACTTGAAATTAATATTAGAAATAGATAGATCTTTCGAAGTAGATAGAGATCGATATAAAATTTACGAAATTCCGAGTTAAAATGACCAAGTTATGGCCGTTTTAAGTCGGAGCTCCCGCAAATAGCGAGAATTCCGAATTCATCTAGTCTAGATGCATAGTTTGGATTAGTTACATGATGAGAATCTCATTAGGATTATTCTTACTTGGTAGGTGATCCCGAGCAAGACAACACCCTACCTCCCGACTATTACTACTAAAAAGACCGGCGTCCAATGGCCGAGTGAGTTTTACTTCCACTCTCAATTAATGATTGTGATTGTAATGTAGTGGCACTAGTGGTGTAGGCAAAGATAAAAATAGATATGTATGATGGGATATATGGGAATTATATATTTTTCTGCTGTTGATGTGCGAAATGGAACTTAAGAAATATCGAAACCGGGTGTTAAGCCATTGACTGATTAGCTAGTATCTTATATTGAATGTCTGCGTATACTTGTTGGTCACCTAAAAGAATTGACTAATGAATATTCGACTTTAATTGCATTGGATTCATTCATATCACGATGGGGATGGAGCATTAGCATTGGTTGGTTTTTCATGATCCATAAAACGAATATGTTGGTTAATCGTGATCCATAAAACGAAATTGTTGGTTAATCGTGATCCATAAAACGAATTATTGTTCAGTTGACCATGAGCTTAAACTGCGTCGTACCGCAGGATTCGTTAATCTGCTAACCCGGGATGGAGGGCGCAAGTCCATCCACATATGATTTCCAGTTGGTCATATGTTTGTTGAACTCATTTGTTTTATGCATACACTTGCTTGAATAATCACTTGTTTGAATGAATTGTACTTAATTGTGATATGGAAGTTCTTACTCACTAAGCTAGTTAGCTTACGCCCCCATAGTTTTTACTTATTGCAGCACGAGTTTATCTGGCTTAGACCGAGGCAAGCCACAGCTCAAGTACCGGAGATAGGAGTTTCCCATAGAAGTTTACTTCATTCTTTTTGTATAGACTTCCGTTGGAAACTAAAGGACTCTGGATGACTGTAATGGACTTGATATTATTTTGCGGGGAAATGCCCCTTAGATTTTGTAAAGTATAATTATGTGTTTTGGTTTATTATCTATGGCTAATGAATGCCACATTAAACTATTTAACTCCATTGGTTGAGTATTCTATTGTCGTAAAGGAACGCTTTACATCTATATAAGACTCCCGAAGGGCTTGGATAGGGAATTCGAGAGTCTTATTTAGTATGTGGCGGGCTGTTACGTTTAGGATACCCTATGGGGCGTGACATAGATCTAAGGAGCCTTGTATATGTAGAAATGTTGATGTATTGATCGCTAGTGTAAATATGCCAATAGATATGTTAGTTTTGCCTTTGAATGATTTTGATGTCATTTTGGGTATGAATTGGTTAAATATCTACAACCTACAATAGATCGTAATAAAGCAGAGTTAAGTTTTGAACTGGAAAGTGGTAAATTTACCTATGCGCTTGAGAGGTAGAGACCAAAAAGCATGAATTTTGTTAAGTTATAAGAGAAGTATATTATAGCTATGGTTAATGCCAATGAAGTGAATATCAGTATGGTATCGGTAGTGAAGGATTTCATAGATGTGTTTCCTAAGGAGCTACTTGGGTTACCTCTTAGCCAAGAGATTGAATTTGGGATTGAGTTGATACCAAGAATAGTGCCTATATCAAAAGCACCTTATAAGATGGTACCGAACGAGTTAAAAGAATTGAAACAATAATTGCAAGATTTGCAAATAAGACTTAATGTTTCTCCATGGGGTGCTTTAGTTTTGTTTGTGAAGAAGAAAGGGGGAGTTTGCGAATGTGTATGGATTACTGGGAATTGAATCAGGTCATGATAAAGAACAAGTACCCTTTGCCAAGTATTGATGACTTCTTTGATCAATCGAAGAGAGCAACAGTGTTTTCAAAGATTGATTTAAGATCTAGGTATTATCAGCTTAAGATTAAGGTATAGGACATACCAAAGATAGCCTTTCATACCAAATATAGACATTTTGAATTTCTAGTCATGGCGTTTGGGTTAACCAATGCTCCAGCACCTTTTATGGATCTCATGAATTGCATGTTTAAAGATTATTTGGATTTATTTGTGATTGTATTCATTAATTACATTCTGGTATGTTCTCGAGATTAAAAAGAACATGAGGAGCATTTAAAGTTAATGCTACAAAGACTTAGGGAGGAGAAGTTATATGCAAAATTCAGTAAATGCAAGGTTTGGCTTAGGGAGATAGCCTTCTTGGGGCATGTGATATCAAAGGATAGTGTATCAGTTAATCCAAAGAAAATTAAAGTTGTTATAGATTGCCAAAGACCGACAAATGCTATAGAGGTGAGGAATTTCCTAGGTTTAACTAGCTATTATAGAAGATTTGTTGAAGGCTTCTCAAAGATTACATCTCCTTTAACTAAATTAACACAAAAGCATGTTAAATTTATATGGGATGATAAATGTAAAAGAAACTTCCAAGAATTGAAGGAAAGGTTGGTATCAACTCCAATACTGGCTTTGCGAGTTAGTGAAAAAGAGTTTGTGATCTATAGTAATGCTTCGATTCAAGGTTTGGGGTGCAACCTTATGCAAGATGGTAAAGTTATTACCTACACATCAAGACAGCTAAAACTGCCTGAAAAGAATTATCCGATTCATGATCTAGAATTAGCATCAATAGTTTTAGTCCTGAAATTATGGAGACACTATCTGTCATGCCCCAAAGGGTACCTTAAACGCGACAGTCCACCACACGCGATACTTAAACTTAAGTATGACCACCTTAGTCATCCCATAAGTTTATATATCGAGTGTAAGGTGTACTTTCACAACTTTTAGGATCACACTTTGATTCGAGTAGTCTTAATAAAGCATACATAACATTAAGAATAAAAATCACAACAAGATAAATAGTTAAACCTTACAAAAGCCAAGGGGGCATACCCCCGCCAAAAATAATAGGAGTCTACATCGTTTAGCTCCAATTACATATATCTGAATTTACATTAAAGAGATTTTCCTAGAAGTCCACGCCTACACTAGGTCCCGACTTCCTCAAAAGCTCTTTAATCCAATATAATAAACCTGCACAAAGTGTCCTCTCGGAACATCCAAAAATAGGAACACTGCAACAAAAACTATTGGGGTATAAGCTAATTGCTTAGTGAGATTCATTTTCCAAGTAACATACTCGATCAAGCTAAAATATCTATTCAAGCAAGTTATAATTAAACAACCATATGAATGCACAAGCAAATGAGCAAGCAAGCATATGACTTTCCGGTAGTCATAAGTGAATGAATTTACGCCCTCCATTCGGGTTTTGGGGTAGTTCATAAGTCATGCAACTACAATTCCAAGTTGGTCTATAAGACATGCAACCATAGTCCCAATCTTAAGTGGGGTGGTCCATAAGACATGCAACCACAAATTTTAATATTGGTCCATAAGTCATGCAACCATAGTTTCATTATTTGAACGGGGTGGTCCATAAGTCATGCAACCCTAATCCCCTTCATTAAAAGACCCGCTGCCTCCCAAATACACCTTTGTCCCACCAAAGGCATACTCGACAATGATATGTGACTCACTACGTGATATGTATGTACAATTTATTTATATAATCGTGGCATATTAATTAGATAACTTAAAGGTGACCATACGGATTTCAGACATTCCAAATCTATACTAACTCATACAAGATTATTGCAACAAAGCTTGCCTCGATATACTTATCGTTCATTCATGCAAGTTTAGATCACCATTCAATCACAATTTTTTCTTTTCCTAAGTCTAATGCCACTACTACTACAAACACATCCAAGAGCATAATCAAATGAGAAATGAACTCACTTGTCCATGTAGTGAAAATCCACTAGTCGTAATAGTCCTCGAGAAGTGGTAACCCGTCCTCCAATTCACCTAGGTACAAAGAATACCCTCAATGAGTATCTCTTATGAAGTTCTATTAAACTTAACAATTTTATTTACTAAGTTCGTCAATTTCCGTCTAGGTTGAATCCTTAACTTAAAAAGGTCATATCTAACTCATTTTAACTCGGAATTTAGCTTATAATATACCGATTTATACCTACTTCGAAAGAGATATCTATTTCCAAAGTTAATTCAAACATTTAAGGTCATTTAGGGGTCAGAAACATACTGTACAGTAGGGTTGCGAAAATCCAAGATTTGAGCCTTTGTGAAAAATTGCCATATCTACTCTATTTAACTACTTATACCAACTTATTCTAGTCCTAAACTTGCAAGGAGATTATCAAAACAAAATTAAGAGATTATACATTTATCTAATACCAAACATAAAGTTCAAATGAAGCTTTTAAGAATCCATTTTCATAAAACCGAAATTTACAAGTCAAAACTCATTGTCTTGTTTTGAGTAATTCCTTTACTAAAACTTACTTAGTTCAATGAAAACAATTTTTCCTATATTATATATCATCAAAGAATTCCATTTTCAATATAAAATACTTGTTTTGAGATCAAAAAGAAGGTTTTCAAAATTGGTCTCCCCATAATTACGAATTTCCACTTTGAAATTTACAATGAAAACAAGACCTAGATTTTGTCTTCTACAAGGCACTTGATTTATGCAATACCTTTTAGGAAAACTCATTTAAACTTATGAAATTTCATTCCTTAAGATATCTATACCAAGAGCCCCTTATATTTTTGCCTAAATCTTCATTTTAAAGTCGAATGATGGGTTCCAAAAATGGGTCTTGGTCTAGATCCGAATTTTCATAAATTTATTTTGGACATATCTCTTGAGAAAATTCATCAAAACTCATGAAAAACAACCCATTACATATTATATCCTAAGAATCCTTCATTTCTTGAATAAAATCCTCATTTGTGAGTTGAAAAACATGTTTTTATTTTAGGTCTTTGTCTTGATCCGAAAATACAACTTTTGTTTTTGAAAATAAACTTTCAAAATCAACTTTGATTCTTGTAAGATGAAGTCTTGATGATATACATCCATCAAACCTTCATTTTCTTAACAAAAACTTCCATTTTAAGACTTGGAAGGGGGTTTTTAACATGGTGCCTTGACAAGTTACGAATTTACTTTTTCATTCCAACTTGAATCTAAGATTTACTCAAAATACAACCATGAAAACATAAGAAAAACTTAGTAGTAGGCCTTAAACTTCTAGATCTACACATAAACATAACTAAAGCTTGGTAAAACTCTAGATCTACAAGTTATCACATAAACAAGAAAATAAACAAGCCTTCCATATAACAAAAATACTAAGAACAAAAGAGATCGTCATCTAGAGGAGTGTTTCACTTCTTGGCATCAATCCATAGCCTTTTAAGCTTGTGGAATGTCCTTTGATGCATGAAACATCCATGGTATCATCCTAGAACATCTTATAAGAGCAAAAAGGGAAAGATTACCTCAAATACTTGCAAGAAAAATATGTGGGAGCAAGAAATAAAAATGGTGGCAGCTTGTTTGTGGAGAAGACAAGCCAAGAAGAAGAGGAAAAGAGAGGGAAAAAGAGAGAGGAAAAATATAGGGTTTGTAAAGATGAAAGAGGGAGGGAATGAGATGCTTAAGTAGAGATAAAAGTGTGTTAAATAAATGATAAAAAAAAATAAAAAATCCAAGCAGCTGCAAGGGGGGCTGGCGTGAATCTCCTAGTGTGTAGGAGTGTGTGTGGTTTGATTTTCAATTTGTATTTTTGAAAATGTAACTAATTGCTTCCATTTCTAACTAAATTAGACTTTAAAATATCAAATAAATAATTAAGAATAATGAAAAGTGGCTAATTTATGGGGAATGGGCAGCTGCAATTTTTGGGGAAAAGAAGTGTAAGAAAAAGCAAAAGAAGACATAATAATGTGTAGTAATGATAATGTATGTGTACTTGAGATATGGGTTGATAAAGTGGCTTTTTGAATAAGAAAATATATAAAATAAATTAAGAAAAATTTTTTTTAAGTGGTAAATTTTTATGATTTAAATAAAATAATCAATTAAATTATTTTTAGAAATTTAACAATTTAGTTACCGGTAAGAGTAAAATAAGCTTATATGAGCTATAACTGATATTTTAAAATCCGAAAAATTCTAAACTTGATATTTTTGAAATCCTTATAAATACGAGTCTAAAAATATTAAAGATATATTTTTAATTTTTCGAGCCCCGGGTCACCCTTTCCAAAGCAGTATCCAAACGGGTTCGAAATAAGCCGAATAATAAACCAATCTGATAATTTTAATAAATCAAATTTATTATGGACTATTCTAAACACTTTAATTATTTTTCGACTCCTCAATTTACGAACTCGGGTTTGTCGGATCTAAACAATAGGGCTTTACTCAAGATCGGTTGACTTATGGTCTCCGATAGACTTTCCGGCTTAAGGTCTAGGGCTTAGAAAACAGGGGTTTACACTATCTTTTTGGTGAGAAATAGAATTTACATAGGTCATAGGAGTCTAAAGTATGTTTTCACTCAAAAGGAGCTAAATATGAGACAAAGGTTGTGGTTAGAGTTAGTCAAAGAGTATGATGTGGAGATTTTGTACTATCTAGGGTAAGCTAATGTGGTTATAGATGCTCTAAGCCAAAAGAAACAAATAAATGTGACAACTATGATTACAAGTCAAAAAGAAATATTATAAGATTTTCAAAGACTGGATGTTGAAGTGACCTTGGAGAAAGTTGATGTTATGTTAGCAAGCTTGACTTTACAATCGACAATATAGGACAAGATTAAAAGAAGTCAAAAAGAGGATCCAAAGAGTGACAGGTTAATCGGTGCTATACAAAATGGGAGAAGGAAAAAACTGAGACTTGATGAAGAGGGAACAATTAGTCATGGGAATCAAACATATGTACCAGAAATAGATTACTTAACAAAAGAAATCATGAAGGAAGCTCATGCTTCAACCTACTCAATCTATCCAAGAAGCATAAAAATGTATAAAGATTTGAATCAACATTATTGATGGGCCATATGAAGAGACACATTGTAGACTATGTATTCAAGTGTTTGATGTGTCAACAAGTAAAGGTTGAACACCAGAGACTTAGTGGTAAAATACAACCATTGTCAATTCCTAAAGGGAAATGGTATGGCATTACTATGGATTTTGTAAGTGCTTTCTCTAAGACTCTGGCTAAAAATGAAGTGATATAGGTTGTTGTTGATAGATTGACAAAGTCAGCACACTTCATATCATTAAAGGTCAGATGCTCGCTTGAGACAATGGCACAAATATATATTAGAGAGAGTGTAAGACTTCATGGGATAATAGCATCCATCACTTCAGATAGAGTCACGAAACTTGCAAGTTGTTTTTAGGGAAGTTTACATGAAGCCTTCGGTAATAGAATTCAATTGAGCATGGCTTTTCATCCTCAAACAAATGGACAATCAAAAAGGATCATTCAAATTTTAGAGGATATGTTAAGGGCCTATGCATTAGACTTTGGATATCACTGGGATGAACATCTTCCATTGGTCGAATTTGTATACAATAACAGTTATCAGTCAGCAATACAAATGGGCCCATATGAAGCCTTGTGTGGAAGAAAGTGTCGATCTCCTTTACATTAGGATGAAGCAGGCAAATGAGCATTAATTGGTCCCGATTTAATACAAAAAGTGATTGATAAAGTTCAAATGGTTAAGCAAAGAATGAAAGTAGCCCAAGATTGATACAATAGTTATGTTGATGTGAGAAGAAGACCTTTGGAATTTGAGGTTGGTGATCACGTCTTTCTCAAAGTCTCTCCAACCAAAGGAATATTCAGATTCGGGGTCAAAGGAAAATTAAATCTAAGATATGCTGGTTCATATGAAATCCTTGAGAAAATTGGGCCATCTACATTTAGATTAGCACTACATCCAAGTTTAGTGGTATACATAATATCTTCCACATGTCTTAGTTGAGGAAATGTATATCAAATGCAGATGCTATCATCAATACAAATAAATCATAAATCCGACTAGATCTCACTACTTTGTGCTACATAGGTTATGGGAAATTGTATGATTGATTGAGAAACCTATCAAAATTTTGGGAAGAATGGACAAGATATGAAGGAATAAAATGATTTTCATGGTTAAAGTTCAGTAGAGTAATCAAGCAAAATGTGAGGCTACTTGGGAAGTTGAAAATGCCACGCGACAAAAGTATCAACAATTATTTAATCAATAAGGTAACATATGTTTCAAGGATGAAACTCCTTTAAGGAGAAAAGAATTAAACAACCTAAATCAAAGCTACTAAACTAATTTATATAAATGCATAAATTTGTTGGTTGATTTTATGATTAAACTATTATAGTTAAGTCATAATGAATTGATTTGATGACATGATGAATTATTAGTAATTCAATGTGTAAAGGATTGAATCATATGTGTGTTGGGTGGAATGAATTTATGTTATAATACATATAAATTAATTGATGCATTAACATTTATGCTATCTTAAGAAATCAACCCAAAATTCACTTTAATTAACAAAAGCCTAATATTAACTTAAGTTAGCAAACCCAAGCCTATACACATACAGTCTAAAGCCTAAAGCATAAGCATCTTCTAAAGAATTCGAAATGCCTCAAAAGTAAAAAAAAGATCAAATATAGCATTATCCAAAATAGGCCTCAGCATTCGTCTCTTCCTTTTCATCATCTTCACAAACTCAAACAAGTAAAAATCTCTTCCTCAAAATTACCTCCAAACATTATCCCAAAAGTTTTTAAGCAAAGATCAGTAACAAGGATCAAGTAGGAGCAATAATGTAAGTCAAGAGAATAGAAAGGGTGAAGTTTGGTAGAGTTAGTAGTTATAAAGTAAGTAAAGTTGATCTACTGTGTGCTTTGTTTAATTGTAGTTTTAGTTGATGCTGGTGTTGAATAGGGATAGAACTTTGTTGTTTTAGACAAATTAATGACATGCTAACTTGTATGTTGAACTAGATGTGCATATAGACATAAATATTCTAGGTGTTCGAGAAAATGATTTTTAAGCTTATGAAGAAATTATGTATTTATTGGTGTTTTAGTGATAAATGATTAGAACTTTAGTAATTAGGTTAATAATAGAGTTCAACAAGCATGGATGATAAGCTTATGTTTCTAGGTTATGATTTTAGTGCATATACTTATAGAATGGTTACATGGGTACAAGTGATATTGATAATTGTGATATTGTATTTGTAAGTTAATTTTAACATGTTTTTATAAACAAGATCTTAGTAAAGAGTTAGAAGAAGTAAAATTTCGAAATTTTTGGAAAAGGTATCAAAGGATCAATATCCTGTTCATAACGAGTGTGCTCGAGGTCGTTATATCCTTGGCAAGCTATTTTCCTGACAATCACAACCGTAATACGATCCGTGATCTTCTCTGAGTAGTCTTTAAAGCTTAATACGGCTAAGATCATGGCCGTTACATAGGGAGTGATCTTCTTGGGAACTTTTTAAAAGAAATCCTTCTATAAGTTATTATGCGCATAATTTGTAATATGGCCTACATCACGACCGTGATAGGGGAGTTATATTCTAATATGAGCATGACAAGGCCAATGAGACTCATCACGATCCAAGGTTACAACTGTGATGGTGCCTATGATTTCCATCATAGCCTTTGTCACTGGTGTGACAAACCTTCTGACACTGTTCATATAGAATAATAATAATAAAATAAAATAATAATGAATCAATGAATAATGAAATGAGATATGTAAGTATAGACACATGTGTGAATGTGAAGTTATGATGGCTATATATTTTATTTGAGTTTGATGAAGGCGAATGACTTAACGTTTAATTATGAATTGATGATGTTTTATATAAAATGGTTCTTTGACAGATTCTCGTATTTAGTCAAGTTTGAATGCGGGTCATTTACCCAATAGTTCTAATTATCCAGGTATGCGATAACTTGTTTGTTGAGTGCTAGGTTAGACATTACCAAATCAAATTTAACTAAAGATTAACTTAAAAATTTGCGTGAGTTGTTTGTGTGTGTGCCGTTGAATCCGGTCAGGAGAGCGACAACCCTGTTAATGAGGTTGACATGGTAATTTAGGCACTTAGGCCACCCCTATCATGATACAATGATTTTCATAAGTGGCTCGGTGGGTAATTGATGTGAGGAATGACATCGGTGTAACATTTGCTTATTCTTAAGAAGAAATAATTTGATTTAAATCATGTTTATGGGCACGTTGAACTATGTGATATTATGAATTAAGTTAACTAAAGTTGAGTAATGGTTGTGAATCATAGATGAGATTATTAATTGTAAAGTTATGTGAGAGATATAAGTATTCAAGCTGATTATGTCAACCTCCTGAGCAATTGCTGTTACCTAGGACCCACAGATTCTCAAGGATTGAAATCGGAGTTTGAATACTCCATTATTGAAATGTTCTACTTAAATAAAGATAAATAATTTTATTTTTTCTTGCATTGCATTAGTTAGGATGTGTCTCATCTGGTATTTATTGGTGTTGCTGTATATTAGGGTCCTGAATCACTTTTTCCTTCATCGTGATGATGAATATTATGATGTCTCGATGATTAGGACGGCTAAGACTCCCTAACTTTACAATATTGTTTTCTTGGGAAGGAAGAAGAAAGACTTTGTTTTTGGGATGTAATTATATAGATTAAGGCTTACTTAAAAACGTATGTTTATAAATCTAAAGCACTTAAGTTTCTTTCCTTGTATAGTTGAGATTTCAAGTTTGATTTGTAAAATTTCGAAGTATCATATATGTTACTCTCGATTGAGTAGTTTTTGTAAAGTCTAATATGTTGATAGGTTGACCAAGCAATGAGCATAAACCCCTCCTCTTTAAGACAACTTTACTTATAATATCATTGGGTATTATATGTAGTTAGCGACTTGACATGTGATTATTTGATAAAACACACATTTCAGGTCTTTGCAAGAATAACATAATGACCCACGTAAGGACAGGTTTAATTTTATTGGTTGATAAATTATAAGTGAAAATTATTTTAGTTTATGGTGGGTTTGAAAATTTTGGGACATGATTCAAGTCATCAAGAAATTTAACGGGGTAAAGTAAGGTAGTAAATATAGCCACAAATAGTTTAATTAAGTATTAAATTAAACTTTTTAAAGTTTAGGTATCTAATTTGATATTTTGGCAACGTTTTTTTTTTTTTTTTTGGGCCAAAAGATGAATTTCATTCACTAGAAAGAAATTACATTGATTACGATCATCGACACAAGAAAAATGACAAACAAAGAGTTGGGGGTATAATTACCCAGCTGTATAAATGGGTACATATCTTCTACAGTCAAATTGTCTCATATAGGAATAGAAATTCTTCTAAGAGAATAAAACCAACCAACTTGGGAGTAGACTAGATCCCATAAAAGTGATGACAAAAATCCCATATAAGGCATGAAAATAAAGTAAAAAACATAAGCTTATTTAAAAAACTACCAACATAATAATATTTGCTTGAACTCCATGCTCTTTAAATCACTTTGATTATCAATGATGATGGAAATAATAAAATACAACCCATATCTGGTATTAGAGGTGGTAGATCTGTGGCTCTTTAAATCAATAGTGATGGATATGCACAAATAATGCGGTAAACAATAAAAAGAGATTTAGAAGGGATGGAAGCCATGTGACTGCGCCCCCCCCCCCCCCCCCCCCCCCCCCCCCCCCCCCCCCAAACCACTAAAGTTTGTAAAAAAAACTCAGAGAGAGAAAGAGAGAGCACTATATAAAGAATTATTCTTCTTTCAGCAATGTTTTGATACTAAATTCAACATTTACCTTTTCTTTTTTAGTTAAATAGCTTTTTTTTTTGTAGAAAAATATAAATAGAAAACGTGCCAAAAATATTAATAGGGAAATTATGGAAAGACAGAGAATATTGCATGAAAGTTGATAGCCACATCCACACTTTTACACTTTGTTTAGTATGGGGGGTTAGGAGAGAATGATTAGGGAGGTAAGGGAATATGGGGGATCAAATTCTATCCCCTTTTGAGAGGCAAAGATAAGGGAAGGGAAAATGATGTAGTATTTTCCTTAGGTCCTACCGTTTCTTTGTCCCCTCTAAAATAGAAAGAATTAGGAGGGAAATGGGATAAATTTTTTGAAATTACTCTTATACCCTTCTTTATCTTTTAAGGGAATGCCAATAATTTACTATTACATCTTAATTTGTCTTTTATAATAATTAACATTCCATCCATTTTCTTTCTTTTCATTATCCAAACATATAAAAGAATTCAAGTTGTCCAACAACTCATCTCCACCATTTTCTTTCCTTTCATAAATCATTTTATCATGCCAAACAAAATATTAATGTTTAAATATGTCACATTGAATTTGTAAATGATTTATTAATCGAGACCTTTAAAAATATAAAATCATAAAATACAAGCTCTTAAATGCATTTTTTATAAACTCATGCCCTTTTTTTGCAAAAAGTGCACAAATATAGACCCTTTACTCTATTTTATCCTATAAATAATATAAATGAATATCAAGAGCTCTTATGAATATTCTTAGGAATAAAGAGGAAAAGTTCTTGAAGAGAGTTACTTGAGATAGTGAGGTGGCACAAATAAACCCAAATAAAGTCTTAATATTGGGAAAGCTCTCCATTAAGGATGCAAGGTACTCATTATGTTTCAAAAGGAATTATTAATCATATATACCAATCCTTAACCAACCATTGGTGTTTCGGTTCTTAGCTGTGAATTTCATACAAAGCAGTGAGTCCTTTCTTATGGTATTCTCAACGAATCAAGCGTGGCTATTAAATAAGCACCAGTCCTGGCCCAACTACTGGAGCTTAGCTATGAAATTTACAAAGTTATTTAAAACATCAAACTTGGTTGTTTATGTGTGAAAATAGCCATTGTTAAAAATTCATTTTAAAAACGTTAGGAATAAAGTAAAAAGATTTTTAAAGGGGAATTCCTTAAGTCAACTTATTACCTTCAAAACCTCATGGAATTTTATTAGAGATGAAGACGATCCTATAAACTGGAAAGAAAAATTTCGATGTCTTACAAGAAATAACACCTAAAATCTATAATAAGATAAAAATAAAATGGATATAATATAATTATCAGAATAAATGAATACAAATTGACCCTAATCTATTCTGAAAAAATAAATTAGAGGCGATACTTTCTTCACTTGTAGCAAAAGCTAGCGATCAGAGAAATTTGCATTAACAGTCTTTAATATGGAAATCATGAAAGGGATGAAGAGATCCACAAAATAATGTAGAGTGATCCCTTACTAAAATCTATATATGTACTTCCAGTTCCAGCTGTTGGTGGTCGTCTTCATTCTGGCATAACATCTTCTCAATTCTGTCAAGGAAGCTCGTCATGATCACCAATCCCTTCTCATCTGATAGTAAAAAACATGAACGACAATGCAAACGACACAAATGATCAGTGGAGGGAGTCAGTGAGGGACAATTATCCAAGCTAAAAATAAGTGGGGATAATATTGAAATATTATTAAGAATTTAACCTTTTTTCTAAAGAAAAAAACTTACACTTTGAAATTTTAAATTTGTCTAACGTCATATCGACTCAAATTTTTTCTCATCAATTTTACTACCAAACCTACAGTTATATTCTTTAACCAAGAATTATCTATCACATCAGCTTTTTAATGATACGAAAGTAGTATATTTAACAAAAAGAAAGGTTTAACTGCTTATGACAGTTGATGACTTCAAAGTAGTAAAAATTTATCTGGATAAAAAATTTAATAATTTTAAACTTAGGTGTAAAATTAAAGATAAATAAGGAAAAAAAAATCATGTAGTTATAGTCACAATTTCCCACAAAAAAAAAAAAAGTTGGTAGGAGTGTGTGAATTGATTGATTACCTAATCTTGGTATGGTGTGACCTTTGGGATGATTAATTACGCATGGGTCTACACATGAAGCTAAGAGCTCTGTTCCATATGGCTTTAAGAAATCCACCTCTCCTGCAACCACAAGGTTTAATTTTTTTTTTTTCCATCATAAATCTAAATAAAACTTCTTTCCCACTATTAAAAGATTAAGGAAGAAATATAAAACAACTTAAAGGAGAATAAATTGAAACCTAATGAGTATGAACCAAACCATGTTCTATTCATCAAAAGTAGATCATATACTTGCAAAAGGAACTATCCAGAATACAGGCTAGATGGGTAGGGGGGAAGGGAAAAACAAAAAGTGAAAACTAAAAGAGATAATATATATATATATATATATATTGTCACATCGTCTATTAGTTAATATAATTTTTTTTAAGCTCCATCATATATTTTAAGGATTTTATTTTAAGTGCCGAACTAATGTGGAAACCAACTATAATATTAGTACTAAATATTTTATCTACTCTATTAATATGCAGGCGCAATGCCGTTTTGAAGTTTAAATGCGGTAGATAAAAAAGAGGAATGGCGAATTAATATATATATATATATATATAGAGGTGTAATACATGTCTTTTAAACTTGTAAAAAAATTACCAAATTATTAATAATAATTAATTACAATGTTATCAATGCAAAATCACGTGACAAATGCGGTTATTTTTAAACGTATATATATGGACCTACAATTTCTGTGTTTTTTTGTTGGAAATCATAACTAATACCATTTTCAAAACCAAATTCAAAACTGCATTAATTACTCACAATTTCCCAAAAAAAAAAAAAAGCACAGAAATCCCAGAAATAAATATACCATTTCCCTAAGAAAATTTGAAATCGCGTTTCTTAGCTAGATTTTTAAAATTGTCTAGCATCCCTAGATTGTACTGTAAACATGCAACTTTTGTGTAAAATCAAAATCCGTATCTCTGATATGCAATTTTATAATAATATTTATATAATCATTTTTATATATTAGTATTTGTAAAATTTTTTTATAACACATCAGTAAATAAAAAAATATCTATATATACATTTGGCTCTTATTAACTCGTTTGGATGCCAATAACTGATTAAAAGCTTAATTCGATTTTCAATAAAATGCTAGTGATGAATATATATAGATATAGTAAATTGAATTCTATGAGATCTTGTTTTATATTAGTGGAGAGAATATATGTTACCAACAAAGTGAAGAGATGGGCACTTTATTGGAGAAGAATACGCTTTTTCAGCCACAGAAGGTGCCCTGAATTTTGCCCCACCAATTATTATAAGAAATTTTATCTTTGGAACCTTTGTCAATGCCACTCCCTGCAACATTAATAGCATTATCAACCTCATTTAGTACTAGCACGAAAATCTCAACCCCAATGGCTTGCCGTATGCCGTAAATTAGGTAGATTCTCAATTTATTCATTTTATCAACATTTTTCACTAAAAATAAAATGCATAAAAATTTGGAATCTATATGTAAAATCCTTATGAATAAAAGGTATTATTAACAATAAGTCCATTAAGATTTGCCTTTTTTATTGGTCGGCCATGGGAACGATGCTTCTGCATTGGTAATTCTTGTTGAAAGCAAAAGTTGAATGTGAAATTGAGTTTGAAATACATGTTTTTAAAAGTTCATAAAGCATGATTTAGCATGCACTTATTTGCTATAGCACTCTTTCAAGATGTTTATTTATAATACAATTGAATATAAAACTATCGTTGTAAGAAGAAGAATTAAACTATATTTCCAACTATTAATTACAAATAACATGTTAGAGAGTAAATAAATAAATAAATAATTAAAAGAATACATAGATGGAGAAAACCCATTATTTGGATCCACAAGACCATGGTCATCTTATCGAAGGATTTGGAAAAAAAATAATAAATATGATACCTGAGATTGCAAAAAACAGGAGTGAAAAACAAATGATACCGAAACTGTAAAGACTTATTATATTAATTTAGAAGATACCTGAGATTGCAAACCGGGCAACGCTGCTGATAATATGGACCCCTACAGTGTCATCAATAAATTCAATGAATTATAAAGGGAATGGTGTGTTTGCTACGACAAGGAATCTCCATTTCACATTTGTCATCACAGATAAGTTTTTAAAACAAAAATCACGCACCTGTGAGAAACCCAGCAAACCATCAAAGGGACCGTTCTTGATCATGAAATCTTCGATGTAATCAAGGCACTCGTTGAAATTCGTATACTCTGTAAATTCCTGTGTAAACACATGGGACACAAGAATATAGTTACTTGTTAGTAATTGTCGACCATTTATTTATTTTTTGATCCACATGATATGAAATAATGATATAACGAAGTATGATCGGATGACCTTGTTGAACTGAAACCACTCGTAATAAGGAGGATCAAAAATGCCTTCAACCTCGATTTGCCTTGTGCTGGAAAAGGACCATCTAGGAAAACAAGATCCATCCTAGAAAGCACAGATTCTGGCCATTTATACACCTGTTTCTTAAGAATTTCACCACTTGTTCTGAATCCATGAAGACATAGGAACCTAGGTTTTCTTGCAATCTCTCCTTCCTTTCTCATCTGTGTTTTTCAGCTATTTCTGAGTTAATGCTATTTTCTCTGAAACTCTACAAGTTTCGGAGGGACTTGTCTTTTGCAAAAGACTTATGGGATCAGGAGACACACACACACACACATAAATATATATATAGAGAGAGAGAGAGAAATGTGAATGTGAAACAAATGACGATTTGGCTCATGTCGGGTATAAATACTAGAGGTTGTGATTCAATGGAGTCATGCATGCCGAATAAGAAAAGCAAAATAGGAGGTCTCCGACAATGTCAACCACGCGTAAGGGTATTCCACGTATCTATCTTGCTCGGAAAGTCCTTTACTATTTATATTTGAGAATCGAAATTTATTAATAGCAACTAGAGCTAGCCATTTTAAACTTCAAATCCTCAAACATGAAAATTATAGTCAATTAAAACACCCTCGACCATGATCGTATTGCGTAAGTTTTTAAATTTATACAAAATTCTGTAATTCGAATTCAGACATCATAAATCTAAAAGATCCTTATAAATTTAATTGTCTTAATACTATGATAACAAATATAAATACCATCAGATATAGAATGCACCTCATAAAATTTCAAAATTTAAAATACACTCGTATATATGTGTGTGTGTGTTTTTAAAAAAATCTCACAATTCCTGACTGACTTTGCTGTTATTAGTAAATGTACCTAAATTTTCAGTTAATCATTTGTAAATAACCATAAATTTTACGAGCACTATAATTACACAAAATTACCCTCAATTTGTAATTTTACTCAAAGATCCTGAACTCTTTTATTGCTTGAAAATACAATTTTGAGGATATGTGATCTTAAATCCTTACTGGGATAATTACGAAAAGGGCTTAGGACCCTCTCTTTGTCTTCCAATTTGCTGAGAGTTGTTTCAAGAATTATTTTGGAACCCCTATCTTTTTATTCACAAAATGAGAACCTTAATTCTTAATCTATGATAAAATTTCAACTACTCTCTGTAGAGTAAGATTCATCGAGGATAATGATTCAAATAATGTATTGGCTTAAGATTTGATGAAGGCCCTACGCAAACCTTACAAGTGTTTGAGAAATTGAAAACTTTCTTGTAAACCTTCCTTACATCTAATCATGCTTGACGGACATAGAGAAGATAAAATGCTCTTTTTAAATTTGCAAACTAATGAATTAATAATTTAATTTACATTGATTCACAAATAATTGTCAATCTTGAACCATTTTTATTAACTTGGTGTGGCATGTGTGTGATCTCATCCATGAAATTTTTGTTGAACCATCACTTATAATAGTAACCCTATCATCACAAAAAAAAGGACTCAGGTAAACACCCTCCCTCTCATTTTCTATCTTTTTTTTCCTGTCAATTTTAGTCCTAAAAGATCTAACTAGTAAATATATATTGGAATAGAAGATTTATAGATACAGAGCACTCCAAGGCAAGGAAAACTCTTAAGAATTGCTGAAAATTCTTCAGAATAAATAGGTGATCGCAAAGCCCTTTTTACTGTTACCGGGTGAGATTAAAACCTTAATCAATGTGTTTTTATAAGGGAATTGAAAGATTTTAATAATTGTGTGGTCATGTGCATGGTGTTGGAGATATGATTCAAAATCTGTTGCAAGGAAATATCGCAACAATCTAGTAAATTCAGTAGTGCAGTTATCAAATAATTAGGAGATATTTCTGTTTTGTTTCTAGTCAAAAATAATAACAAATAGTTGGCTGATTTTTTGCTTTTTTAGTTATCTGTAAGCCTATAAATGAGCGTTGTTTTTGTGTCACAAAGTAAGGGTGAAGAATGAAAAAAAATATATTCTTTGCTTCGTTAAAAATTCTAGCGTTCTCTTCATTTTTTTAATATTATTTTACTCTATTCATCTTTATTTCGGAATGATACATTAACTCCCTCTTGATGCATTTGCGCCCGTGACCATCCCTGATGGTGCATTTGACAATATCTCCAACTTTTGTGTCTATTCCTTCATTTTTCAAAAATCCAACATGATATTAGAGCCCCATGGGTCCTAAGGGCTTGTGAGTTTTTGATTGAAAAAAAATTGTGTGGGTCTAGATGGCATCAAATATTTTTTCTGCTCCTATTCCTACTTTTAAAGGAGAGAATTATCATTCTTGGCTATCAAAATGAAATCCTATCTAAAAGCCCTGGGTTTATGGAGGTCGTGGAGAGTGATTTTGATCCTACGCCTCTTCCACAAAATCCAACACTAGTACAGCTTAAAAAATATGAAGAAGATTTGGCAAAGAAACCAAAGGCCATCACTTGCATACATTCAGCTGTGTCAGAGGAGATTTTCATAAGTATAATGGCTTGTGAATCACCAAAAAAAGCATGGGATAAGCTTAAAAAAGAATTTGAAGGCAATGCTCAAATAAAGTCGATGCAAATCTTGAATCTCAAAAGAGAATTTGAGATGCAAAAAATGAAGGAATCTGAAAATGTTAAGGAATATGTTGCAAGCTTATGTCCCTTGTTAATCAAATCAGATTACTTGGTGAAGAATTTCCAAACCAAAGAATAGTTGAAACGCTTCTTGTGAGCCTACCTGAAAGGTATGAGTCAAAAATTTCTTCCCTTGAGATTGCTAAATATAAATCCTATAATTTCTACCCTCCAACAATTCCCACCCCTTTAAAAACCCTTGTCCTCAAGCGTTAGATGAACACCCATCACAACAACATTAGGGAGCTCCTCTGCCATCCAGATTTCAAGATCTTTTCAAATTCGCGTTAACTTCCATTGATCACTAAAATGATGACTAGCCCATATGAAGCAATGCCCATCAGTCTGCTGAAATGCTCTATTCATTGAAATAAGTGTCAACCAAGCACTTTCGACGAGCTGTTTGCCATACTGTGAAAAGTCACTGCTTTTATTACAAAGAGTGGTCCTGGAATCCGCACTAGGGCCAACAGAACAGATTGGAACACTGGCAGATCTCCAGCAAGGGAATTTATCCGAGCAAGGGATTGACTAGGAACCTCACTACAACTCTGATTGTTTTCTCCTAATCTGTCCATTTGTACATAACTAAGACTGGAGACAACATTACCAAGCAAACCCGCTTGACATTGAGCATCTCCTCTAGAATTCTCAAGATTTCCTGACACTGCAAGATTAGTTGAAAAGTCCATTTGGTTGTCATGAATATGGAAAGAACTATTCCCTCCATTACTTAAAGGTAACTGAGCATGCCCTCCTGGAGGAAAAGGATTTACAGATGGCAACCCATGTAGTTGCTCTCCACCTTGCCAATAGTCACGTGGATCTTTATAACTGGAGCTACCCCTATCAACATGAAGAGATGAAAAAGGCGCAGACACCCCTCCAACAGAGGATTGGATCTCCTAGGTCCCCCTATTTTGAGTTTTTTGTTGACTTCCTTATAAGAATGCATGGCTACTTGTTTGATTGTACACAGAGATATTATTTGAACTACTATCTGTCCTCCAATTATCTGTGATAGTTGTGGCAACACTGCATTTAGTTGGATCATCAATGCCACTAAGCTCTCCAACATGAGTAGCAGGCTTACTCTGCTGCATCTGATTGAACTCCATTGAAGGAATTACTAAAAAGAAACTTGCATTTTGGTTAGCTGGTATTGTTCCTTGCGGGAGATTTCCCATAGTGGTACTAACAAAACCACTCAAATTTTCATGAAGAGATGGCTGGTGGACAAGCCTAGAGGTAGTAATACCTATTGTGCTCAAATTTGCTAGTGTATTTAATCTGCCAAGCATCCCACTTAGAGGATACGATGATAGCGACATATTGAATATCAATTGCAACAGGATACAATTAAACGTATCAGTCAAATGGTCTTCATAAAGCTTCCAGACTTGAGATAGGCATTCAATATCAACATGGAGAACATATCCAAGGGGTGCCAAGAATTCAACCATGCCTTGTCTATAACCATACTCTGGATGGTTGAGACACCACAGCAACGAGATTCTTCTCAACCTTCCTTGGCACCTTATTATCTAAAAATAGTTTCCATCTTTTGGATATAAAGGCAACAAATCCTGGTCAACCATTTTCTCCAATTCAAGTGCACCCATCTGTGCACAAGGTGTCAAGACTAATACCCCAATAATCTCATTCGACTTATCACTAGCAATATGTTTTTTCATTATCATCTTGATAGTCTCTCCACACAACCCTAAACGCATATAGCAACGAATCATTACACTCCAAGAACCTGACTCCATCTTTGGCATTATATCAAACATCTTCCTTGCATACTCAATCCCTATCTCACCACCGTAACAATAATATATATGAACCATGGTATTTCCTACACGAACCTCAAAAAGTCCTAATTTCAACATCGACCCATGATTGAATCTCCCCAATTTTAAGTCGTCAATACTAACACAAACCTTGCGAACATATGCATAAATGAATTTGTCATGCTTTAACATGAGTTTATAAAACCCAATATCTTTTGAACCGTTTACTTGAGCATACGTTCTATTGATTGTATTGACAAGAAAAATGTTGTAAAGAGTAGTACCCGAATTCAGAGAAAAACCAATAGAAGATGCTTTGCCCAGTGAGTCAAGTTGTGAAGAAGTGAGCACATATTTTGGATATGGTTTTCTAGGAGTATTTTTTATTGAAGTTGTTGTAATGGTGTTAAGAGTTGAATCTGTGGTATGTTTGATGGCCGATGTGGATTGCTAAAGAGAGCGAAATTAAGGCTGGATTTGCTTGGAGTGGAATTGTTAGTGTGAATGGGTTTAGAGGGAGATTGTGAAGGGCCAAAGTTGATGAGATGATTGACGTAGGAGGAAGAAGAGGTTGGTAGGAGAGTAGTCTGGAACAACCTGTATGGGAGGTTGAAGTGCTTTTTGAAGGTGGTTTCCATGCGTGAAGAATTGAGGTGGGTTGTGAGAGTGATTTCAG
Organism: Combretum micranthum; assembly: GCA_024138025.1. Taxonomy (NCBI): domain Eukaryota; kingdom Viridiplantae; phylum Streptophyta; class Magnoliopsida; order Myrtales; family Combretaceae; genus Combretum; species Combretum micranthum. The sequence continues at coordinate 293,243 of JAMXBD010001411.1, read as the reverse complement.
GTGGGTTTTGAATGAATTTGATTACTGGGTTTCTGGAAATCTGCTTGTGTAAGGGTAGGTTTTGGTGATTCTTCATCTTTCGAGCTTTCCTCTTCTAATGGAAAAATCAATTTAGGTAGGCCTACCTCCGAACAAGGTGGAAACAACCACTTAATTGCTCCTGCTTTCTTTCCATTGTTTCTATCAATGGTTTCATGATTGGTTTTATCCTCCTCTCTTGTTCTTCCCAGTGCCCTTGAAGACCCGTTGAATTACTTGGATCATTTCCTCAAAATCTAGATCAGCCATGGGATGGATTGATGCTCTTATACCAATTGAAGTGTGGTGGAATACGGAAAATCAATCCAACTCGAATACAAGTTGGTTGTGCTCGGATACAAGCTAAATCTACTTGAATACAAGTAGAAATTGGAATTTCGGATGTAGAAAACCAATACACAATTTTGAGATAATATTTTCTTCTTACTTTATAGAATAAGCTATTCATGAATATATAGCCACATCAAAACTTAATAAGAAAGAGACTAGAAAACTCTAGAATATTCTAAAACTTTTTACATGTGCAAGCATATGTGTTCCTATTTTTTTATTTTCTATTTTCTATTTTTTTCTTTTTTTTTTATAATATTCCTAAGTATAAACTCTATAATGTCATCCTACAACAATTTTTTTCCTATCTCATGTTTTGGGTGCAATAAACAAGATGTTGATGGAAATGAGACATTTCAAAGGAAGATTAGTGAAGGGGATAAAGTTTGTTTATCATAGCAAGAAATGGATTTGGAGAAGAAATTTGGTGTACATTTATAGGTTTCATTCATCCAAGTGCTGATTGGGAATTCTTGGGCATTCTTAACTTCAAAGAAAATGTCAATACGTGAAGAAGTGAGTAATTGAATTCTAGTTGTTTGTGTTTTCTTTAATGTATACATGTTTTGGGTTTGAGTTGAAATCATATTATAGAAGATGTATAAATGATGAATTGATGTGAGTTTGGCTCTAGGAATGGAAATATAATGTTTTGATTCATAATGATTGGAAAAATCTTCATCTGGTTCAACACAGTGAAACATGGTCGTATTTATGCCTACACCAAGACTGATGCTGGGAACATGACTTCCATCATGGTCATGCTTAAGTCATGTTTAATACAACTTCTTCAAAACTTGTAAAAATTTTCTTTTGAAGTGCATGAAGTTTACTCAACACCTTTCTTTAATCTTGAATCTTACTTAAAACCTTTAAAATCAAAATAGTACCAAATTAAGTACCAATTTCTTATTTAAAATTAGTATTTTGTATTCTTATTTTTTAAATTAAATATGTATAAGTATCTTATACAAACTTAAACTACCTCATAATTAAATTGATAAATGTTAAATTTGGTATATGAACTTTTCATGAAGCTTTAATTTAGTACCTAAATTTTAAAAAGTCGATTTCATACCTAATCAAACTTTTTAAACTATTCTTACAACCTTCCTACCATTTACTCTATTTGCTAACGTAGAAGAAGTAGCCTATGTATGCTAGATGGTGTTAAGAAATGTAATAAAAGTTCAATGATAGATTGCTTGCCTTCATGCTATCAAACAAAGCAAACGGGGTTAGGCAAGTAGTAAAAATAGCTATGAAAAGTTTGATTAGGTATTAAATTGATCACTTTAAAGTTTAGGTATCAAATTGGATTTTTGTGTAAAATTTAGGTACCAAATTTGACATTTACCCTAATTAAATTCAAGTAGTTAACAAAATTTGATGCCAATATTTGTGCAAGAGCAAAAATTATTAAAAAAATGTGACTAAGAGTTTAGTTTGGAAGTGTCAACGATTTTAAATGCATTGTGTATAGTGTAACTAAGGTTTAAAGAGTTTTAGAGCTTAACGTCCATGACAAATTAGTGTTTCAGTTACACATATACCTTATTTGTTGCTTGTGTGTACCTAAGTTAGAAACCTAAACTATCTAATTGAATACTCAACAATAATAATTTATTGTAACATCTTAATGGTTAGGGTTAGTGCACTATGATGCTAACATAGCACATCGATGATCCTTGTGTAGTATTATCCTTGCATGGATTTGCACTCAAAATTTTGGTAGTTTATGTGATTTAAACTCATGGACACTTGGATGTTATAGAGTACCCAACATTGTATTTGTGTATCATTATTTTTTACTTGTGGCGAGATACTGAGTCATTTTTATGTTGTTTGCTTAGCTTAAACTAATAATAATAAAACATTAAATGTTGCATTAGTTGTATGTCTGCATGTGAATGTGTTATTGTTTGATCATGCCCTTATGTATGTGGTGTATACATACAAAGCTTTGGTTCACCCATTTCTTCTTTTAGGTACAAGTGGCGATCATATAGGGCATTGCATTGTTGGTTACAACCAATTGATGGGTTTCAATAACATCACTAGCTTTGAAGACTTTTCATATGATGAATAGGGGATGTGTGTTGATTTGTGAAAATCGAGACTTCATACATGTGTTTTTGGTCAAAATTGTACTATATGTTTAGTGTTTGTTGTAGAGTAGAGATCTTAATTACCATGTATAATTCTTGTAGCATTGGTATGGTGGACTCTCTATGCCATTCATCAATTGAATTCACGTAGTTCTACAAGATGAGACTTATGTGGTTGTTTAAGATTACAAGTACATCATCTGACATTGTTAAAGTTAAATATATGGACGATTTAGAGTTATTTATGGCAAAAATTAAGGATTTCTAGTAATTTTTAAGCTTTAGTGTGTCCATATTTAATATGAATACGTGATAGACTATGCTTGCCCTTATATTTAGGATGTTACAAATATAATATAGTTTTTAATAACATATATCAGAACTAGAGATTACAAGTTTTATACTTTTTTCATTGAGTAAAATTTCATTGAAATTAAGTATGAACTTTTATATTGGTTTTAATATGTTGAATCAAGTTTAACATAATGGATCAATGAATATGATAGTCTTATAGGGAGAACTTACAATTTATTTCAATTGAATCTATAGAATCATCTATTGGTAGGGATTTAGCACTAAAATCTATAAATGGTGGCCTACTCCTACTCATTTGCAATATTTTAAGTATTATCAAGCTTCTAAGAAATGTTGACACTTTTCTTATTTCAACTCAAGAAGGATCAAAATAACAAATCAATTAAAAATGAGCAAAAATCCCCAATTTAATTTGTTATTATATACACAATCTTGAGCATCCAAGTTTACCCATTCTTCCTCTTAATCCTCTTTCTAACAACATCCTTTAATAAGCCATTACCTTAAGATATCTCCAAGTCGATTGACATACATCTCGCATGTGATTGACTATGACTAGAAACCTTACCTTACAAGCCTATAAAAGGGTAACTTAGTTACACACGCACACACATAAATACATGCCCTCAATTTAAAAGAGAAGAAAGGTAAATAGAAAAACTAACTAAGAGACTTGGAAGCATTGCAAGATAATGTATTAAAAAGTAAATGGTAGGAAGGCAATTCTTTTTAAAATCTATTACTTAATTATGTGAAGCTTATGCCTTAAGTCTTTTTCATGATCTTTTTATTTTTACATGCAATAAAAATTAATAATACTTCTTCACTAAAAACTCAATTGGACAATATCTAGGATTATTTATCAAGAGAATATACACTTGCTCCCCCCTTGAGCCTAAAATATGGAGTATATATTGGGACCTTCAACCTTCTCAACTCTTTGAAAAAGCTTATAGCTAGTTGAAACATAATCATATGAAGCAATTTGATGGCTAAATGCACATGACTTATACATTGATTGTTTTCTAATACACATCTTCTTATGCTGGCAACCAATCCAATGGACCCCTTCGGTCCATTTGTCATGGATGACTAGGGAGACCCATTAGACATCACATGACATCTTAAGAGCAAGGGTCACTTTATGCAAAGATTCTATTTGTTTTGATATTATTAGAGATACTTTTAATGCCTTTTTCCTTTACATGTCAGAGATCTTTTTAATGTATCTAGAGTAAGGAACTGAAGGTCTAATGGTTGTTCTAGAAGTTGTGTTGTGTGCTGAACTATATAGGGGCCTAATGTTTGTATTACCACTATATGACTTCATGTTATTGTAGTTTTTATCCAAAAAAAAAAAAAAAAAAACCAATGATGGTACTTATGACTGAATTTAGTATTTTTGTTATTATTGTTGTGATTTCATTGTCGAACATAAAGTTAAATACTAAGCTTCTTATGTAATAATAAGACCTTAGAGTTAATTTTCCTTGTATTTTAAATAACAAACATGTGTTTGTAATAATAAATTTTAATAATTATGCCTATTAAATTTATTTTGAAGTTTATCATTATGGATTTAATAATACATATATTAAGAGGCTTCTACAGTACAATCACTTAAAATTGACCACATTATATAGTCATCAATATAAATCATTCATTTAATATGGTTTAATCTAAATCGTCCATTTGAAAAAAATAACTTAAACCTATTACCCATTGTATAGGTTTCTTTTTATTTTTCATTGTCTTTATTTTATTCATTTCCTTTTTCTTTCACAGCATGTCTTTTTTATTGACAAATCCTTTATATTTTTTTTACATCCTTTATTTTTTCTCTCCCTTTTCTACTTCACATGGAAATTTGTTCACCCTAATACTTATTTTTATAATTTATATTCAATCTTACTTTCTTTTCTTTTCCTCTATTTTTTTTATTTTCTTTTTGCTTATAGATATTAGTAAATGGTGCAACTGCAGTACATATGCCAAAACATATTAATGTTAGAGCAAAAAATTATGTCTAGTGGGTAAGATAATGTGTTTGATCTTTAAATGAAGAATACAATTTTACTGTTCTTTGTATTGTTTACTTTAAATATATGTTTATATATAGAGCCAAATTGATTAATTTAAAGCATTGTATATACACAATAAAAACACCAAACATGTATTGTTTGCTTTAATATTACAGATGACGTATATGTATAAAATATATATCATTATAACATATATATATATATGTAAAGACCCAACATGCTCAATTCTCAAATTAAGCACACCAAGTCCCCAACCACGTATAACTCTTACGAATTATACATAAGGTTGTCTTTAAAGAAGGTGTTTATGTTGAACATTGCTAAACTAATTTTAGATTGTGAAATCGTTTAATTAGATTTTCAGATAACTGGATTTAGCAACGGAAAATCAAATTTTATAAAACAATTTATAAATTTCTACTCCCTACAGAGCAAACCAGTTTTCTAAGAAACTAACTTTATAAAAACACTTTATGATCTACTCTTAGGGGTAGATAACCATTTACAATCAATTGGGCATTAACGAGCCCTTAAAAGAAAATACAATGTATAAAAATATCCAGTCCTCTTACAAAACAAAACAAAAGAAGAAACAAAATACAAGTAATATCTCGATCCTATCACACTTCACTCATTCTCCCATATCTTCAGAATCGCCCAAAACCCGGGACAAACATCACCAATAGCAACAACATCATCATATCATCATCTCATTGTCCATTATTACCAACAACAACAAGGACTCATCATTATCAACTTCATCAACATCATCTTTATCCACAACAATACCTGTAAAAAGAATAACAGCAACTATAATGAGCCGGAGCCCAGTACACAGTAACACAATCACACACGAAGTGGCACGCGAGCTTAACTAAATGCAATGCATCAATCCACAAGTTATTATCTTTTCATTGAAATAGACAAATCAACAATGGAGCACTCACACTCCGGAACAAGCCAATGGGAATTTGGGGGTCCTGAGTAACAGCAGCTGCTCAGGGGGTTGATATAGATAGACCGGATATCTATATCTCCTATAACTAACCGATAAAGAATATTAATAGCATCATCTAGGGTTCACACTCCTTTATATACTCCACTTATCCCGGTCTATAACATCAATTAGTTTAACAGTCCCATACCCGTGAACTAAAACATATTATTTCCTTCCGAGCCTAAGTAGAGAATATACCGATATAGTTAACCCTATTAGCTACCCACTTAGCCAATAAAAGAAACAACCATTGCATCATGGTGAACCATTGCATCATGGATTTGAGTCATTGCATCATGACAAAGGATTGGGCTAAGTGCCTAAACTACCGTGCCATTGCATCATGACAAGGTTGTCGCTCCCCGGTTCCGGATTCAACGACGTAAAGCACAACCAACACTCCTCAATTATTAAGCCGAGTTTAAGTTCTTAATCCATTTATGATGCCTATCCTATCAATCATCACGCAAGTTACTGCGTACCTTGAATATGAAATCCAAACATAGCCTTGGAAGGAAATTTCAGAAGATAATCCAGAAGATAAAATCAGATATCCACCACTGTTAAGAAAAGAGCTCGTATAAGAACTAAACTAAACTAAACTAATCATCCACTTTATATCAAACTTTTATTAATCCTATTTGATCAGACACTAATGTGGAACTCCACTATGGCTGCGAATATCGCCCCGCCAAAATATGGACAGTTCTCCTTTGTCTGTCAAAGTGTTTCTTTTCACTTTGTTTATGGTCTTTTATCAACAAAAGCTTGACAAAGAATTCATAAAACCAAAAACATTCATTTTCCAAGTAAACACACATTTGAAACAACATATTCACCATATTATTCAAAGCTCATCCTAACTCATTCATCTAAACTAATTATTAGCTATTATCCCATTTCAGCTTAACCTTAGCCAAATTGATTAGAATTATTCATTTAAGTCATTTACTAAGCCAAGGTGATTAAACTATATCATTCTAATTCATTTTTAGCTTAGTGAAGTGCATTAAGCCAAGTTGGACTTAGATTAATTACTAATTCATTATATATCTAAGATCTATGTTAATTCGAGCTTACATTAACTTAAACTTAGCCAAATTCATCAAAGTTAAACAATCTAATCCATTTTAGTTCATTCAAGTTCATTTAGTCAAGTTGAACCTAGGTTTGTTAACTAAGTTCATTTTATAACTAACTTCTAGATTTAATCTAATTATTTGTTAAATCTATAAATCTACTTAACTCATGTTTAATTATATCAACCAATCAACATAACACATCAAACATCACTTATCTATCTCATTTTAACTCAAAAGATCCATTTCCTAAAGCAAACACAAATAAAACAAACAAAAACAAGTTTTTAACTTTGCTTGGAAAATGTATCAATTGGAAAGAAGTGAAATTTAAGCACTGATACTTTTAGAATTTGCAAAAACTCAAAACATTAAAGTTGTAGATCTCTTTTTAAGCTTTCCAACGCAATTTGAATCACTCAAATCAGAATTCGTATAAAAAAGTTATGATTTATTTACGAAAACATGTTGCTGCAGGGGACGGATCACGCCCAAGCGGTCGCCCGTGGTTTTTAAAAAATTTGTGACCAGACCAAATCACGCCCCTTTGGCCGCCCGTGACATGTGAAAAACATACAATCAGCTTAAATCACTTCCCTTTGCTCGCCCGTGATTGGTCTCCTGATATATGTTACGAATTTGCTCTGTTTTCAAAATCCATTTTTACACTTTTTCACCAACTTATACATCTCCTACATCAATTCTAACATCAAAAACACTCTAATAACAACTCCTAACACTTCAATCTCCCTCCAACAACTTCAAACAACAATCAAACTTCAATTTACTTCAACAAACTCCAACTCACTATTCATCCTCTTCTTCACCAATTCCAACTTCCATCAAACATTAAACCAACAAATACAAAAGTAAACAACACTTCAACTCATTTTCAACATCAATTCACCAATTACAATTGTAAATAACAAGTAAAACAAAGAGAAATAGAAATAGAAAACTTAGCTTTAGTCAAGAAAAGAAGTTGAAGTTTCATCTTCTAGCTCGGTTTTCTCTATCTAGTTTATCTCTTAATCTTGATTCATCCTCTAGTTGGTTTTGATCTTGAAGTTCAAGTCTTGAATTTGGAGAGGGAAAGAAAGAAGAAGAAGAAGAAGAAGAAGAAGAAAAACGTAAATGGAAAAAGAAAGAAAAAGAGGCAGCTAAAGAAAGAAAAGGAAAAGAAAGGATAAAACTAAAAATATATATTTTAGAAATAGGATATAGGTTTAGAACTATCAGATCAATATCTATAGTTCCAGAAGTATTTAAAAGATGATTTTAGAACCGATAGGTTATAAATTAAGAACTTAAAGTAAGAACTTAATTTACAAATTTACTTTAGATAAAAAGGTATAAAATTTGAGTTCGGGTTTAGGAACTGATATTTTTATTCAAGCAAATGAACTCAAATTTTACTGAGACTTGGGAACTAGTGTTTAGGCTAAGAATTAAAAGTTTAGGAATCCTCTAAACATTTTAATGACTTGTTTAGAGAATTTAGATTTCAAATCTCAAAACCAACTTAATTATTAGCTAATTATATTAAGCCAACTTGTCTAATTATATCCTATAATTCATTTTATTCATTTAATCTATCTAAACTCAATTTCTAATCTTGGTGAAGGTTTGGGGTATTTCAATATATATATGTATTGAATAGAATCATATTAGTGCAATGTTGTGAGAAAACATTTCCAATGTCTTTTTTTTTTTTTTGGTTTTTTTCCTATCTTAACCCTCCTAAGAAAATATCTTTTTATATAGTTATTGTGTACATATTATATTATAATAATCAATGTGTCGATGATGTAATAAGAAGTCAAAATCTCTTCAATTTATGTTTATTGCATGTCATAGAATATACTGGTCATCATTTATGAAAAAAGATAATTAGTATAAATTATTTTTTATGTATTTAGTGCCATGCCCCGGAGGGTATCTTGGTTATGACCACCCTCCATGAATGCTCATACTAGTCATATTAGCATTTGTGAAGCGTCTTAACAAAAATATTTAGGAATTAAAACAAAAGTTGTCTTTCTTAACTAGAATTACCTAATAATAAAAGATATAGTATGTCCAAAACACATAAATGTCAGGATATAACAAAGGCAGTTTCTGTCACGCCCCGAGGGGTACCCTAAACGTGGCAGTCCGCCGTACACAATACTAAAGCCTAGGAATGACTACCTTAGTCATGCAAAGGCTTCCATATTATGTACAAGGCGTACATCACAACCAAGGGACGCATCGGAGTAGCGCAATTTACATTGATAATAAATAAGTAACAAGGCAAAGAGAATACTTAATATAAAACATAAGCATATCACATTTCAATTCTTAAGGCATATTCTTCTATTATCTTCAAATAAATATACGTCCCTAATCATATAGGTTAGCACATATAAAGAACCTTACAAAATTTCTTCATCGTATGATTCCATATCCTTAATCATCCGTCCATGACTTCCTTAATGTCATGATCCTCAAATTTAATCCACGAATATACCTGTTTCAACAAAATCTATAGGGGTATAAGCTACAACTAGCTTAGTGAGATATTCCTTTTCATTCGCACCATATTTTCAAACAAGTTTATTTTTAATCACACATATGCTATGCATACAATGCAACAATCACATGATTACGCGAATATATATAGTCATCCGGAAACCATATATAGAACGGATTTACCCCTCCGTATCAAAGGTTAGGGAATCGGGGTTGAAGGTCCTCGACCTTCTACTGCTAGTCCCCAGGTCCTCACCCACAGCGTTCGGTTGGCTCGGCTCCGAACCTAGAGTCGCTTTCCCCGAGCGATTTGGATTCTCCAGGAAGGAACATGGCCCGTGGCACCGCACGATCACAGCCAATCCAACTCTACGCGTAGGAGTAGCAGCCTTCCGAAATAGATGTGACTCGATGGATGCTATGCGTGAACGTTTTATTCTTAGGTCAAACCTTATTAAGGTTTATTAGGGGCGATCAATCAATTTAGCAACAATAAACAATCATAACAAGTAAGTAAACAAAATTATTTAAACAAGCAGATCGAAGTTGCGATATTCTTAATTCCAATCACGCATAAACATAGAATCATATATATACGCATAATCCCGAAATCCCCAAATTTATTCGTTTTTATCGTTTTCTAGTATACTAATGCTACTACATTACAAGTACAAGCAGGTAACGAAATTAGAAGGAAAACTCACTCGTCCATTTCGCTATCTTCTTAGTCGTAGTAATCCTCGGTAGTTATATTCTCGTATCCTTCGTCACCTAGACAAAAGAAATACCCGGGATAAGTCTTCATGAATTTCTATTCTTGGAGATTCTAAACTTTACTTAAAATCGCGTAAAATCGTATAAGAAAAATTCCAACTTAAAATAGCAATAAACTTGTTCATTTTAACTCGGAATTTTGCATATGATATACCGTTTTCTACCTATTCGAAATTCAACCATTTCTAAACTTATCTTGGTCATAAAAGGTCATTGGGTTCCGAAATGTAGGTACAGATTTAAAACGAATTTTTCTAAACTTTTGCAAAAATCCATTTCTATCTCAACTCCATTTTAAAGAAAATCCTTTTGTAAACAATATATGTATATAATTATATATTAATAACACTTCGAATATATAGGCAAGCTCACTTTATATGCAAAAATCCAATGGTAGTGTTCAACAATTTATTTCATAAAACAATTCATTTAAACTTTAGCTTTGAAAACTTCCGTTCAAGTATTTAAAGAAACTTTAATTTTTCTTAGGTTGTTAAAATGAGTATAATCTTATTTTATTTCTTCATTCCTCTTTCCAAAACAAGCAAATTCTCCTTTAACCCTAGTCTTTCATAAATTTCATTTCTAGTGATAAAAGATTAAATTTATTTGTCGAAAAGTTTTTTCATAATTGTTTATTTAAGATGGTCTTAGAAAATGAGTCTTGTTTTCTTATATTCCTTTCTAAAATAAAAGCTTTTACTTTCCAAAACTCGTTCTTTCATCTCTTTGAAAAGAATCATCTTTTATTGATAAAATCCATTTTTGTTTAATCCATTTATATCTTTTGAAAATGAGTTCCTTCTTTTAGAAATTTGAAAATCATATATTTTTCCTAAGTGGGTTCATCACCTATGAATTTATCTTAACTTTGAAAAGTAGTTTGTTTTCATAGTTTTATTTCGAAGTTTAAAAGAGTTTAAATCTTGAGCTTTTTGTAAAGACTTTTAATATTAATAAATTATATTACTAAAAGCTTAGGTTAACATAATATACAAAGAAAATATTTATTTCTTATGATTCCTTGAAATCTATCTTTGTTATTTATGAAAACGTTGAGAAATTCCATTTCATATTGTTAATAATAACTTCATGATTTTTGTGATAACATATGATTGAAAACTTAGCTTTGAGTTCATTTAAAACAAAATTCTATTTTTTTTTATTAATTGAGACATTAACATTACGTAAATGCAAGTATCATGAGCATATAAAATAATAAGAACATAAAAAATAAACTAAAAATAATTAATGAGCAAGAAAATAAAATATCAACATTGGGAACCTTAGCTTTATCAAGGAATCCCGATCAAGTATTGGAGCCTTAGCTTTATCAAGGCATCCCGGGACTAAGAATGGACTAGTCCCGAAAGATTAAAGAAAATAAATAAATAAAAGATTGTTTAGACTTGATATGGACAAGTCTAAGACTAGAAAGACTAGTCTTAAAATACTAAGAAAGCAAGTAAATAAATTGCATTCATAAAGTAAATAAAAACAAGATCAAAATATAAAACAAGTAATAAATGAGAAGGTACAAATATGCATGAAGGTAATTCCATGAACAAGAACCAAACATGATCTTAATGTGGTTGTCTTAGTTTTTCAACCTAAGAAACAACATCAAAACCATAAAGGTTACTTGACATGGGAAAAAAATGAAATATGAGTTCTTCATTACCTAAATGTAAGAAAAGAAAAGGATGCTTTCTTGAAGGTTTTTGGTAGTGGTTAGAAATGAGGCTTGAAAAGAAACTTATTTTGGTAGAAGAAGAGAGTTTTCTTCTTACAAGAAGAGAGCTTGTAAGAATATGGAGAGGGTGTTTTGGGAGAATTTTGCATAAATCTCTACTTGAGAAAGGTGTGAAGAAAATGAGAAGGGGAGAGGTGATATTTATAAAAAAAGAGAGAGGAATTAAGAGTGATTTCAATAATTGAAAAAGAAAATAAAAAGAGAGGGAAGAGGAGAGTGATTGGATGGCAACATGAAGGGGGAGAGAGAAAAATACAATTATGATTAATTTTTGTGTAAGAGAAGTGATATTTTGTAAGAAAGGTATGAGTAGATTTTTATGGAAAAGAAAAAGTGAATAGTGTGAATTGTGTCATTTGTAAGAGTGATTAGAAAATAAAGTAATGAGAGAAGAAAAGTAAATGAATAGTAGAAAAGTACTATGAATAGTAGACTAACACTTAAAGTACCGGTAGTAAAAAAATACGCATAATAATGCGTTATCTGTAATTTTTAACTACCGAAAAATTCTAAAACTGATATTTTTGGAATCCTTGTATTTTACGAGTCTATTGTATAAACGGAATATTTTTAATATTCCCGAGCTCCGGGACACGCTTTTCGAGAACCGATCCCGTTTGGTCCAAGGTCACTCGAAATTCGCGAATCTGATATTTTTATGTTATCCTATGTTATTACGAACTATTCTAGGTCATTAACTTAATTTCGTTTTCTAGGGTTGAAAACGCGGGATTACCGATCTTAAAACACTAGGGTTTGTTATAGGCTTGTTGACTTTAGGGTTCCGTTTTGATTTCTGTTTTCGTCGAGATATTCGTAAGATCGTATAATTTTCGAGTCTTGATTGTTTTTAGAATTTTAGCTCGAAAATTATATTTATTTTATTTATGATTATTTAATAGTTTTTAGTTCCTTGAATCGTTTAACCGAGTCTAGGGTTATGAAGAGTTGACTCAGTTTGACTTTTGGTGAGAATTTGAAATTTGTGATTTCTGAAATTTATCGAAGGTTTTTAAGATTTTGCTGTTGATCGTTATTTGGATATATTGTCTTGATTTGCGTGTTAGAAGACGGTTAGGTAATTTAATTGATGTACGACTTGATTAAAACCGGTAGTTAGACTTTATATTTCGTTTCAAGGGTTCCTGTTTTCTCAAGATTGAGAAAACTCGTTTTTTTCTCATTTGGAATTAAGTTTTAACTTGGTTCGAGTTTTAAGGTTTCGTTTCCGGTATTTGACTCGTCTAGAATTGAGTTTTAATCTCAAGTTATTTTTCGGTTTTTGATATTTATACTTCTAGAATTATTTTTAAGGATTATGAAAATTTTTGGGGGTTTACAGTTTCTCTATCTATCCTCTCTTGCAGAGATCTCCCTAAGAATCCTAAAATCAGCTAGCTTACTAGAGAGGTGTGCTTGGCTGGGTTACAAATCTGTCTTGGGGTACCTGTACGATGAGTCACACTATAAGGAGGTAAGCAAAACCAGAGCACAGCGAGATGGGAGTGCAATATCCTCATTACTACTCAACAAGCAAGCAAACAAGTGATCAAACATATGCTATGCCTGTACAACCATATACAACGCAAACATCGCATGCGGTCTTCTGATAACCAGCATGAAGTTTAGGGTATAAATCCCCCTTGACCTTGGGTTAGGGAATTAAAGTTTCATCAGTGTCCAGGTCATCCAATCAATTTTCTCTTATCTCACAAGTTCCAAGGTACCTTAAATATAGCTCTGCTTAGGGTAACTTAAATATAGCTCTGCTTTGGATACCTTAAATACAGCCTTAAGATGGAATATCCGAAATAGTTCTCTTAATACTTCAAATCCTTCAATGTAGTTCAAAGTAGGCTTAATATACCTTAAATGCAGTCCTAAACTAACTTAGGGTACCTTAAATGCAGCCCTAAGTCCATAAAACTCATGATAAGACCCACAACGACGGATAGTTCAAGGCTTTGGTTATACGTAACTTCCCAAATCTTTTAGTTCGTATTACCAAAATTGGAATACTTGAAAATACTTATAAAAAAAAATTTATCTAAAAACAATTTTCTTATCACTTGGGATACCTTAAATGTAGTTTGGAGTAGCTTAAATTTCCTTCCTATCCATCATGACAATGATGGCATTAAATGATGCAAGACACCGTGCAATGTATGTCAAGTTTTATTATATCCTCATATTTATTAATAACTTGAAGATGACCAACTAGAATATAATTAAGATAATTTGTATATAATGCAAGAATATAGACTTTTGTAAACAATCAAGTTCAAGCAATTTCAAGGATAAATCAATAATCACAAGCTTTCGTTATAAATTTTCTACAAAATTTCGTAGTAAATCGTCTTATGAAAATATTATAACTCGTGATTATGATAAGTAAAATTTATTATAAAATAATATGCATTATCCAAAAGTACATGTGCAAATTTCTCCTTCCCACGAATGGCATAATACATGAATGAGAACTTGAAACTCATGTAGATTAAAATTATTACTATCAAGATTTACACTTTATTTACCAATTGGCTTTAGTGATCATTGTTCTAATGTTAAGAATACGAATAGCACATATATTACTATTTTATTATTCATCCTGTTAAGCCTAGTTTTAGTTTATATATATATATAATATTTTGCTTGCAATGCTAGTATTATATATTAAATTTCTTTAATTTTGTATAGTACTGATATTATAATAATGGCTCATAATCATTATTGGGCAAATTTTACTTATATTAAAGAATGTGAGCAAATCATGATATTAATTTAATATAAGAATAAAAAGAAATAGGCAATGCCTTCTACAAATTTAGAAGTTAAATACGGACATAAGTTTGCCAAAAGTGAAAGATGCCTAGGGAAGGAATAAATTTTAATATGTTCACCTGTATAATAATTAGTCTACGTAAAATATTGCCTATAAGATAACTCTCTTTGATTTTGTTTTTCATAAACTTCTAGGATAAGATTGCCTTTCATGTCATTTTATATATTATTGAATTCATAGACCAATAATTCAACAATATCACATATAATAAAACATCAAGATCCAATGGCAACATAATATTTATTATACTAACCAGCACAACAATATAGAAAATCATTGAATAATCCCACTTACCATAGCAGCATTGTTAATTATCGAAGTAATCCAAAGGTTGGCTCAAGAAGTCAAAGTTTTCACCTATACAATACGACAAAACACTCTTCTAAGCCTATGGAATACAATGTAGTAAGTAAAAACTAAGGATTTATGCATAAATATTAAGAATGTTGAATCGATTCTTCGTCGAATATTCGACGCTTTGATTCGTTATAAATTAAAAAGCTAGTGAAACCTTATCAAGCATACTCTTGTTTTGAAGAACATAGAACCAGGATCACAATGTCTCTTAAGGATTTCGAAATGGAGATGTATTTTGTGAGTTATGAGTTTTTGAAGTTTTGGAAATTTATCGATTTTGGTAATTGTAATTTGTGACTTCTCCAGAGGAAGAAGAAGGAAACTAAAAGGAAAATGAAAAGGAATGGAAAATGAAAAGGTGTAGTTGATCGGTGGAGCGAGGTATAAGCATGCAATTGAAGCGATGGTTAAAAATGTATTGGATAATTTTTCAATATGGGTCTAATTCCTATGTGATACGATATCATGTCATAACTATATATCCTATGGTGTTGGAGGTGAAAACCTGTGTGCTTACTAATTTGGACGTCCTGATCACAACCTATACATGGAATTTCAAATTGAGACTCTTAAAATTTTGACTTTGTTATATGTTTGAGTTTAAAATAAATTTAGGGTTTTAGGTCCAGAATTAGGGTTTATAGGTTCGATTATTAGGGTTTTGAGTATTTTTGAGGTTTGATCACTACTCGAGTATTAGTAAATCCTATATTCTGAGTAGGGTAAAAATTACGTCGCCTCACACCTTCCCCACCTTTAGAAAAATTTTTATCCTCAAAACTTTTAGAACATACCTAGGTCCACAAATAGGTAAGGAAACTTTTCCTTCATTTCACTTTCTGTTTCCCAGGTTGCCTCTTTGTCTAAATGTTGGTTCCATCTCACTTTGATATAATTAATACTCTTGTTCTAGAGTTCCTTTTTCTTGGTGTCTAGGATCTCTATTGGGTATTCTTTGTATGTCAAGTTGGGTTGTAATTCAATTGTTTCTACTTCTAGTACTCAATTTAGGTCTAGGATGCATTTTCTTAGCATTGACACATGGAATACATTGTGAATTCCAGACAATTGCAGTGGAAGAGCAAGCTTGTATGCCACATCTCCAACTTTTTCCATTATTTCATATGGTCCTATATATCATGGGATTAGTTTTCCTTTCATCCTAAATCTTCGATGACCTTTCATGGGAGATGCTTTCAAATACACATGATCTCCCAGTGAGAATTCTATCTTTCTCCTTTTCAAATCTGCTCAACTCTTATGCCGATCTTAAGCTTCTTTTGTCCTTTACTTGATTACTCGTATTTTATCCAAGGTTTATTACAATGATTTTGGTCAAATCAAAGCTCTTTCCCCATTACCCTAATATAAAGGAGATCTACACATCTGGCGATAAAGTGCCTCATATGGTACCATCTTGATTAAAGAATGGTAACTGCTGTTATATGCAAATTCTATTAAAAGCAAGTGTCGATCCCAACTATCCTTAAAATCAAGTGTACATGCCCTAAGCATATCCTCAAGAGCTTGTATCGTTCTTTCGATTGCCTATTAGTTTGAGGATGATAGGTTATACTAAATTGTAACTTAGGTCCAATTGCTTCTTGTAAACTCCTCCAGAATTTTGATACAAATCGAAGGTCTCTATTGGATACAATACTCACTGGTATTCTAGGTAGCCTTACTATCTCTTTTATATATACTATCGCTAGTTTATCCAAGAGATATATGATCTTGCTTGGTGGGAAATGTGCAGATTTCGTAAGCTAATTTACGATTACCCAAATAGCATCATATCCTCCTTGTACCTTAGGTAAGGCTATTACAAAGTCCATTGTAATTCTTTCCTATTTCCATTTTAGAATAGGTAATGGTTGTAATAGTCTGTCTGGTTTCTGATGTTCTGCCTTTACTTGCTGATAAATAGAACATTGAGCGACGTACCAAGCAATATCCTTTTCATGCCTTCCCACCAAAGTTTCTATTTAAGATCTTGATACATCTTAGCTCCACTTGGATGTACCATATGCCCTAGATTATGTGCTTCATTCATGATTTCATCCTTTAGACTTTGATCATTGGGCACACATATTCTTCCTTTCATTCTTAAAACTCATTCTAGATCAATTTAGTAATCCGAATAAGCTCCTCGTTGAATCCTTTCTTTTATGTCTTTAATCTTGGGGTCCATTTTCTTGATTTGATCTAATAAGGTCGGTTATAATTTTAGGGCTAATAGTTGTATGTCCTTATCATACCATGTGAATTCAATCTTCATTTTCTTAAATTCCCACATTAACTCTTACTAATATGTCTATATGGTAGTGACTTAGCTATAATTTTTCCAAATTAAAGCATCGGCTACTGCATTTACTCTTCCTAGATGGTAGTTTATATGAACCCTTAATCAATTTTAGTCATCTTCTTTGCCTCATGTTTAACTCCTTTTGGGTTAATAGGTACTTCAAACTCTTATGGTCCATATAAATCTCACATTTCTACCCATGCAAGTAATGTCGCCATATCTTAAAAGCAAATACTACAGCTGCTAACTCCAAATCATGAGTTGGGTAATTTTGTTCATGAGGTTTGAGTTGTCTTGATGCATATGGTATCACTTTATCATTTTGCATCAACACACATCCTAAGCCATTCTTAGATGCATCACTGTAGATGCTAAACGGCCTTTCATTATTTAAGAGCATCAAAATGGTGCTGAGGTTAACCTTTGTTTCAATTCTTGGAAGCTTCTCTCATATAGTTTATCCTCTCAAATTCACATTCTTTTAGGTTAATCGAGTGAGAAGTTTAGCAATCTTTTGAGAAATCTTTAACGAATCTCCTATAATATCTGGCTAGACCAAGAAAACTCCGAGTTTCTATTACACTAGTAGGTTATTTAAAATCAATAATTGCTCTCACCTTTTCAGGATCTACTAACACTTCATTTCTTGAAATGATATGCCCCAAAAACTTTACTTTTCCCATCTAAAATTCACATTTTGATTATTTAGCACAGAGCTGCCTCTCTTTTAGTATTTCCAACACTATTCTAAGATGCTTCACATGTTCATCCTCATCTTTGGAATATATTAAGATATCATCAATAAACACTACTACAAATTTGTCCAAAAATGGATGAAAAATTTTGTTCATTAAATCCATAGATGCAGTAAGGGCATTCATTAATCAAATTACAACACTAGAAACTTATCATGTCCATATCTTGTTCTAAAATCTGTCTTCAAAATATCTTCTGATTTAATTCTCAACTGGTGATAACCTGATCGCAAATCTATCCTTAAAAATACCCTTGCTTCTTGTAGCTAATAAAAAAGATCATCAATCCTTGGCAATGGATATTTATTCTTAATGGTCACTTTATTTAGTTCCTGATAGTCTATACATAATCGCATGGATCCATCTTTCTTTTTAACGAATAGTACTAGAGCTCCCTAGGGTGAAATGCTGGGCCACATAAATCCTTTGTCCAGTAACTCCAGCAATTTTACCTTTAATTCCTTAAGTTTAGTAGGCACCATACAATATGGGGACTTTGAAATTGGTTTAGTTCTAGAGACTACATCAATAGTGAAGTCAATTTTACAGCTCAATGGAAGACCTAGTAATTCATTAAGAAACACTTCTAGGTATTCTTTGGCTACAAGTATATGTTCCAATTCCAAAGGTTTCTCACTCGCATCGATTGCACATAACCACATAGCCTCACACTCTTCTTCTCATTTTGTGACTTTCATAGCCCGTAGTTGTTCTTCCTGTAGTTCACTTACTTGTGTTACTAATATCACTTCATTTTTAGGTCTCACAACTTTTACTTCCTTCCTCTGATAGTTCACATGGACCATGATGAGATAGCCAATCCATTACCAGAATTAAATTATACCCATTCATGGCTAATACTATAAGATTTACCAGCAATATAATACCCTTAATTTCAATATGACATTCTTCTACTATTGTTTTTGCGATTACCCAACTTCCTATAGGAGTATTAATCTTTAATGGAACAATTGATTCATGAGAATTAATATTTTCCCATTTTCTGCATTCCATCTTATAAATGAATGTGTGGCTCCCGTGTCAAACAAAGCATACATGGGTTAGGTGGCAATTATAATAGTTCCTAGGAAAGTTGTTATCGTGATTAGATAATGGGTCATTTATTGATCATAAAACGTTTTATAAACAATTTATTTCTAGTTGTTCAAGGATGAAAGAGAAGAATATGTTACTTACCTACCATTATGTTTCCATCCAAGGCGTATCCATATTCACCAAATAAGCTTCCTCATACTCCCCACCCTCAATTTCCTCTTCTGGCTCCAGATTGAGGCTTTCAATAAAGTATATCCTAGCATTTATAGTAGCCTAATCCATCCCATCCTTTGTTTTCCTTTTGCTGCATTGGTATTTATGGAGGCACTCCTAGCTACTTAACGTCTTTGGGGACAAACAGGTGCAAGGTGTCCGGGTTAGCTACATGTAAAGCAAATTGCTTCCTTCTATTTCAGACAGTTCTATCTTGTGATCAGCTGCTTCACATCTAAAGCAACGGTTCCTTAACCGATAACAATCCCTAGGATAATGATTACCTTTACATTTTCAGCAAGTAACCTTTACCAGTTGAGTCTAAGTCACCTTGGCTTGTTGGTTTTTTGAGGTAGCAAAGCTAGTTTTTTTACCATAGGTTTGTTGCTCAATGTCTTGTTCTTATTTCTATCAACATATCTTGGACGATAGGCTAGGCATTTAGATGGTAAAGGATTTCAAGATCGAAAACTTCGTTTTAGTGATGCCTCCTTAATCTAGTTTTGAGCTTGCTCAATAGCTCTAGCCCTATTAACCACATTTGTAAAGGTCATAACTCAAATTCTAATAACCATCCCTTTATTTCGGGCTCCATTCCGTTAATAAACAGTTGAGTTTTCGGATCCTCACTATCTCAATATGAATCGAGTGCATATTGCAATAGTTTCATAAATCCTTTCTCATATTGATCTACACTCTTGTTTCCCTTCTTTATTTAGAATAAATCAACACTTAATCCCACCCTTACATTTTTAGGGAAAAATTCCTCGAAAAATGCCCTTCTAAAGATAACCTAAATAATAGGTTAGGCAATACCCTTTCACATGCATCCTGTCACGCCCCGAAGGGTACCCTAAACGTGGCAGTCCATTGTACATAATATTAAATCTTAGGAATGATCGCCTTAGTCATGCGAAGGCTTCCATACTATGTACAAGGCGTCTAACACATGGAGGAGACACATCGGAATGATACATTTTATATTGATACAACTTGAGTAAAAATGTAAAGGAAATACAATGCACTATACTTCAATACAATTCATCAAAAGCTTTTACTACATAAAACTATTACAAAGCAATTCACAAAACCTAGCTAATATCTTCAAGTATTCATACTTCTTACCGGAGTCCCAATGTCATACTCGGCTCTAGACATCTCAATCCCCACGTAGCATTATTGAATTAACCTGTTTAATCAAACATCTATTGGGGTATAAGTTACACTAGCTTGTGAGTAAGAACTTCAAAGATCACATTTATAACACTTCGTACAAACAAGTGATTAATCAGACAAATGTTATGCATCAAACATATGGATTCAACAAACATATGACCAACCGGAAATCATATATGGATGGACTTGCGCCCTGCATCCCGGGTTAGTAAATTAACGAATCCTGCGGTACGACGCCGTTTAAGCTCACGATCAACTTAACTATAAATTCGTTTGAGAATCACAATTAACCGAACTTTACACCGTTTAGGATCACGGGCAACCAAACAAATGCTAATGCTCCATCCCCATTTATGATATGAATGAGTCCATATTTATTTTCAATTCCGAATAGTCAATTATATCAATTCTTTAAGTGATCGATCAATAATCGCAGACAATCAATTCTAGTTCATCTATACAAGCAATAGTTAATCACTCAGTTTCAATATTCTTATATTCCATTTCTCATATCAACAACAACCATATATAGTTCCCGTTCATCCTCATCATGCATATCCATTTTATCTTTACCAAATATCTAGTGCAACTATCATTACAATCACATACAATAAATGGAATCGAAAGTAATACTCACTCGGCCATGGTTCGCCAATCTTTTAGTAATTGTAATCGGGTGGCAAGGATTCGTCGGTTTCGGGATCACCTAACAAGGAAGAAACACCCTAATAAGTATTTCATCACTTAACTAATCCAAACTATAAATCAAAACTAATCAAAATCGTAATTCTCGCTTTTTGTAGAAGTCTTGAATTAAAACGGCCATAATTTGGTCATTTTAACTCGAAATTTCGCAAATTATATATCGATTTCTATCTACTTCGAAAGATATATCTAATTCTAATATTATTTTCAAGTTTTGAAAAAATTTGGGTCACGAAACAAAGGGATCAGATCTGGTTAGTAACGATCTCCTTTTCCAAAAAATAGTTTTGTAATCGTTTGAAATGTTCCTATTTGGTAATTCAAATATACATGAAATATGAATGATTTCCTAACATGAATGACATATGATGAGTTTAATGTATGCATGATCTTGACGATTCTTGCTAAAGGAAAATTTTATAACTTTTATTTTGCAAGACTACAATAACAACTACTTATGAAAAATCTAATTTTCCAACTTTGACAACACACTAGTATTTTGGAATTCATTCTTAGGAATTTCTAGTTATTTTAGTTAAAATTGAGTCTTCATAACATATATTACCTAAGACCTTCATTCTACATAAAAATTTGTATTTTACACTTTGCAAATATGTTTTCAAATAGGATTTACTTAGAAATCCGAATATTTAGAAATCCACTTTTTGAATTATTCCTTTTGGAAAAACTTGTGTAATGCATTAAAATTTAAGACTTTACTATACCTATTATTTAAGGATTTCATTCAATACATAAAACTTTCATTTTGAGCATGAATAATAGGTGTTTCCATAGGCATCATCCAAAATTACGAATTTTACAAGTTGACTACTAACTCAAAATTTTCCATCTTGATTCTACTTCTTGTTTTACACATTAATCTCATAAAACTCATTTCAACTTATAAAAATCACTACTTAATGATACATATTACCTATACCCTCCATTTTTCACATAAAACATGAGTTTTAAAGTTGATACAAGGGTTTTCAAAATAGGGTTTTGAAGTCATACGAATTTTCTTTTGAACATATCTAACAAAAACTTTTCCTTTTTAAATTCTTTGTCTTATCTATATAAAGATCCACTAACTACCACATTTATATACACAAGACTAAATCTTTATGAGCATTAATGCATGAAAACACAAAATATCTACATGAACATGAATGTCAAGTATAACATGAGTGTCTAAGTGCTAGATCTACCACTTATAATGCATGAAAAGGAGTTTAAGAACATGAACATATATCTTCATGCAAGATCTCTACTTCTATATGTATGAGCATGATAATATTTCAACCAAAACTCATCAAACACAAGATCTTCTCTTGTGATGGCTTAATATTCATGTATTAGCATTTTCTTATCCCTAGCAAGTGCTCATGGGGATTTAAGGTGAAAATACACATGAATAATCTTGCCATTACAAGATTAATTGATAGGAAAGCTTAAGAATCATCACCTAAAGTTGGATTAAGTGAAGAAACGAAGAAGAAAGACTTGTTGTGTATGTGTGTGGGTGGGGTAGAGGTCACGACAATGAGAGAAATAGAGAGAGAGTGTTGTGATTTTTTGAACAAATGAAATGAAATGAAAGAGAGTGAAAGTTAAAGATTATTTATATTAGTGAATTAGGGTTTGTTTTATTTATGAAAAAAGATAAAATAAATCAATATTGGAGGCAAATTGGGAAGGTGTGAGCCGGCCATCATAAAAGAAAGAGGAGGGAGAGTTGAATTTGTTTGAAATTGGAATTTATATAATAAAATGTATTAAATGTAATAATTTATTTAAGAGACAAAAATTCTTGGAAAAGAAAATATAATGAGTGTTTGTAAGGATGTAAGACAAGGGTATGAGTTGTGTGTGTAGTAGGTTGTACTTGTGAATAGTGATAAATAGTAGACAAGACATTTACTTTACCGGTAGTAAAGAAAATACAAGAAAAAGGATATAACTATAATTTTTATAACCTGAAAAATTATAAAACTTATATTTTTGAAATCCTTATAAAATTTCGGTTCTAAAGAGTATTCCGAAATATTTTTCTGAGTTTCTAGTTCCGGGGCTCGCTTTTCCGTAATGGAGCTCGGGAAGGCCCGGAATAGAAAATTTTTCGAAATCAAAACTTTCTATGATTGGAAATATACTTTAAAATAATATTCCACATTAAATTATTTTATAAAAAGTTTTTTTGATATGAAACCGAAGGAAAGTCGGATCTAGGGTTTCTAGGTTTCTCTCACAAAGCTTAAATTAATCCGGTTTAGGGTTTTGTTTTCTGGTTTCTGAAGTTTACTTGACTACTATGAAAATCGAGGTTTACAGGGGGCTACACATGAAATACAAAGGGGAGAGAGAGAGGGTTTAGTTAGTTTGTAACTTAAATTTTTGAAAGCGTAACTTGTGTCTCTTAATTTGCTAACTAAAAGAGACTTCAAAACATTAAATAAATCATTAAAATAAAAGAAAAGTGGCTAAATTAGAGGGTATGGTCAGCTGCCATGTATTGGAAAATAGAGTGTAAAAAGAGAGAAAGAAAACTTGAATAATGTGAGAAGTAACAAATGAAGTGTACTTAAAGTATGGGTTGAAAAGTACTTTTATTAAGAAAATATATAAAATAAAATCAAGAAAAAATATTTTTAAATGAGTGGCAGAATTTTCATAATTAAAATTAAATAATTCTTGAATTATTTTAGTATTTCAACAAATATGTTATTGGTATGATCAAAATACGCGAATATGAGCTATAAATAATATTATTATAACTCGAAAAATTATAAAAATTTATTTTATGGAAATAAAAAATTTTTCAATTATTGAATTAATTTATTTTATTTTTAGTATCGGGTCTTAAACAGAAATCGATCCCGTAAAAACCCGAAACAAAATAATTTTGGAAAAACAAAATTTTTATAATACATAAAATATTTATCTAAAAATATAAGGGTTTATAAGAATAATAAAATTGTATAATGAATAGTAATGAATAATACAAGGACCAGTTAAATACTGGTAGTAATGAAATACGAATATAATTGGAAAATCAGATATTTCTAGTTATCGAAAATTTATAAAACTGATATTTTAGAAATCCTTATGAAAATATGAGTCTAACGGTACTAATGGTATATTTTTTATATCTCGATCCCCAAGGCACGCTCTTTGAGTCTGTATCAGAACGGGTTCGAAATAGGTCAAAAATTTATCAACCTAATATTTTTAAGCGATCTTATATTAGTACGAGCTATTCTACACACTTAAACCACACCTCGGCCTCTTAGGCTAAGAGTGCGGGATTACCAGACTTAAACTACTATACTCCACTTAGGGTTCCCGGATGATTTCTGGTTTAGATCTTTGCCAATTTGGAAACTGACGTTTTATGTTATACAACATATTTAATTTGAGAAAATTATTTTAAATTTTA
The DNA here is from genome assembly GCA_024138025.1 of Combretum micranthum. NCBI lineage: Eukaryota > Viridiplantae > Streptophyta > Magnoliopsida > Myrtales > Combretaceae > Combretum > Combretum micranthum. The sequence goes on along the minus strand of JAMXBD010001411.1, from coordinate 268,450 downwards.
TTTTTGTAAGTATTTAATATCTCTTAATGTTTTCGGACTTCTTAAATTGAGTTTTATTACCGAAGGTTTATCGTTATTTACTTTTTAATAATTTGTTTTTGAGTTCTATATTGTCCGATTTTACAATTCAGAGTTAAGTATGGAATTTGTCGTACGTAGTGGTTTTGAATTTAAAGACTTTTGAGCTCTTATTTTATTCTTAAGGAATCATTTCTCAAGATTGAGAAATTTCTAGATGCGCTCGTGATTTAAGACTAGTTGAAGTTCGATTTTAATTTGGAGTCATTTTTAGAGTTTATTTTCGATGTTTATTTTGGAATTATTTACTAAAATTTTCCGAGGCCTACACATCCCACCAAGTACGTGCACGAAACTTAAGCATATATGTCCCAAAAGGCACTATCCTTTCTTTTGATACTCCAAGTGCCATAAAGATATTTCAATCTGAGCTAACTAGTCTTTTGTATCATCCAACATTCCAACTACCTCTTCAAAATACCTGTTAGCTTTAATAATATCCTAGAAAAGATTCCTCTACACTGCACCTCTAATTGGCCCTTGATTATTACTCTCAGGTTGGACTGCTGACATTGCAAGTTGTGACATTGGTGCTAAGGCAAACATTGTTACCTATAGGGGCATTGGCAACAAAGAAGTATTGAAATGACATAATCTGTTACTGAGTCAACATTTTGATAGCCGCCTCCATTCTAGCTATCCCATCCTTTGATGAGTCATACCATGGCTCCACAGTATGGGAAGTGCGTAATGGTGTCCTTGGATTTGATGGACCTGCTTGAGATGTCAGAGTTGGATTCTCTATTAGGGTTTCTTGGCCTCCTCCATAGACACAATTCTCCTATTTTCAATTCCAGCCTCAGTCTCATATCATTTAAAATAACATAAATATAGAGTATGACCACAACATTTATGGATATATAGTCATCACAAAATCATTGCATTCGAAAGTCTTCAAAATGACATGCATGATTTAGTATTACTACTATATGATTTCTTGATTCCTCCTATGGCTAGAAGCACATATGATATCTACATGACAAATTTTCATCTATACTTAAGGAGTTAATAGTTATTACAAAAGTTTTGAGTTCTAATTCATATGACCCTTATATATCATTTTCCTCCTCCCTTCTTCTTCCTCCTCTTCTAATGTAGACTGGTTCAGAGGTACATCCTCTAAATAAAAAATTTCATTGGTTAAGGGATCTTCCTGAGGATCCTCATCTTCATGTAGAGGCTCTTCTAAATCCTCTTACCTAATTAATACTTCTAGTTTTGGAAATTGAAGGTCTTGAGCATCCCATTCATCTTTGCTTACGCCACTAAATCCATTGGATCTGCTTCGAGTGATGTCTCTGGCACTTACTCACAATGGGGTCTCCACTCATATGCACCCTCAGCATAGCATCTTGCCTCACTGCCGTGGCTAACTAACTCCGGTTGAACCCACTCATGATAATCTTCATGGTGAAAGCATGCCACAAACATCACCTCTAGGACTTCCACCTTATACTCCTATGCCCTTTTGTATCTTTCTTCAAGGGTAGGGATAGCAATATACTTACAGTAACGACTTCCCATGTCCATACTTAGTTGCTTCAATTCTGCCTTCCATTTCTCTAATAGACCACTTTCCCAAGCATCAATTATTTCATCAACTATCTTGTTCCAGTAGTAGAAGTTAAATGAGCGATGAATGCATTGAAGACTAACTTTGAAAGCAATTGGGTCATTGTCTCCCTCCATTTTGCATTCTCCCTATTTCTTTTCCAAGCATCTTTTATCAGCATACAAAAATGGCAATTATAGAGTGCATATAAATGATTTTCCTATAATTCCCAATTCTACCCGCTTTAACTTATTTGGTTGGGTTTTCTAACTATACAAGTCTTCGATCAATCTCTTAAGATATTGATCTTCTTGACTTTGCTATAAGGTTTCTATGTTTAATCATAGGTTTTAAACCATGCTCTGATACTAACAAAAGTCGTCACACTCTTGGAGGGTATCTTGGTTGTGACAAATCGCCACAGATGTTTATACCACTTATACTAGCATTAACGAAGCATCTTAAGAACAATATTAGGAATTAAAACAAAAGTTGCATTTCTTAATTGGAATTATTTAATAAAAAAAGACATAGTATGTCCAAAGAATATAAAGTCATGATATAACATAAGTAATTTCTCTATCTAGCTTCTCTTGCAGAGATCTCCTTAAGAATCCCAAAATTAGTTGACTTACTAGAGTTGTGTGCCTAGCCGGTTATAAATCTTTCTTGGGTACCTGCACAATGAGTCGCACTATAAGGAGGCTGAGCGAAACCACAACTCGGTGAGATGGGAGTGTAATATCCTCATTACTACTCAACAAGCAAGCAAACGAGTGATCAAATGTATGCTATGCATGTATAACCATATGCAATGCAAACATCGCTTGTGGTCTTTTAGTAGCCAACATGAAGTCTAGGGTATAAAACCCCCATGACCTAAGGTTAGTGAATTAATAGTTCGATCAATGTCTAGGTCGTCCAATCAATTTTCTCTTATCTCGAAAGTTCCAAGGTACCTTAAATGTAACCCTACTTAGAGTACCTTAAATGCAGTCCTAATTAACTAAAGGTACCTTAAATGCAATCTTAGGTCCATAAAACTCATAATAAGACCCACAGCGAGAGATAGTTCAAGCTTTGGTCACACACAACTTCCCCAAATCTTTTAATTCATATTACCAAAACTAGATTACTTGAAAATACTTATGAAAAAAACTTATATCCAAAACATTTTTCTTATTACTCGTCGATACCTTAAATGAAATCCGGAGTTGCTTAAATTTCTTCCCTATCCATCATGTGACAATGATGGCATTAAATGATGAAAGATACTATGCAATGCATGTCAAGTTTTATTATATATTTATATTTATTAATAGGTTCAAGGTGACCAACCAAAATATAATTAAGATAATTTGCACAAAATGCAAGAATATACACTTTTGTAAACAATCAAGTTCAAGCAATTTCAAGAATAAATCAACAATCACAAGCTTTTGTTATAAGTTTTCTATAAAATTTCATAGTAAATCGTCTTATGAAAATCTTGTAACTTGTGGGTATGATAAGTAAAATTTATTATAAAATTATATGCATTATCCAAAAGTACATGTGCAAATTTCTCCTTCCCACAAATGGCATAATACACGAATGAGAACTTAAAACTCATGTAGATTAAAATTATAACTATCAAGATTTACACTTTATTTACCAATTGGCTTCAGTGATCATTGTTCTAATGTTGAGAATACGAATAGCACATATATTACTATTTTATTATTCATCCTGTTAAGCCTAGTTTTATAGTTTATATATATATATATATATTTTGCTTGCAATGCAAGTATTATATATTAAACTTCTTTAATTTTGTATAGTACTGATAATGAAATAATGGCTCATAATCATTATTGGGCAAATTTTACTTATATTAGAGAATGTGAACAAATCATGATATTAATTTAATATAAGAATAAAAAGAAATAGACAATGCCTTCTATAAATTTAGAAGTTAAACATAGACATAAGTTTTCCAAAAGTAAAAGATACCTAGAGAAGGAATAAATTTTAATATGTTCACTTGTATATTAATTAGTCTACGTAAAATCTTGCCTACAAGATAACTCTCTTTGCTTTTGTTTTTCATAAACTTCTAGGATAAGATTGCCTCTTATGTCATTTTGTACATTATTGAATTCACATACCAATAATTCAACAATATCACATATAATAAAACATCAAGATCCGATGGCAACATAATATTTATTATACTAATGAGCACAACAATATAGTAAATCATTGAATAATCCTACTCACCATGGCGGCATTGTTAATTATTGAAGTAATTCGAAGGTTGGCCCAAGAAATCAAAGTTTTCACCTATAAAATACAAGAAAACACTCTTCTAAGATTAAAAATACAATGTAGTAAGTAAAAACCAAGGATTACGTATAAAAACTAAGAATATTGAATCGACTTCTTTATCAAAGAATCAACGCTTTGATTCGTTCTAAACTTAAAAGCTAGTGAAACCTTATCAAGCGTACTCTTGTTTTGAAGAACACGGAACCAGGATCACAATGTCTCTTGCGGATTTGGAAATGGAGATATATTTTGTGAGTTATAAGTTTTTGATGTTTTGGAAATTTATCGATTTCGACGATCGTAATCTATGAGTTTTCTAGAGGAAGAAGAAGGAAACTAAAAGGAAAATGAAAAGGTATGGCCGATTTGTGAAGCAAGGTATAAGTATGCAATTGAGGCAATGGCTAAAAATGTATTGGATAATTTTCCAATACGGGTCCAATTCCTATGTGATATGGTGTCTTAGCACAACTATATATCCTATGGTGTTTAGAGGTGAAAATTTGCGTATTTACTAATTTGGACATTTTGATCACAGCCATATACATGGAATTTCAAATTTAAACTCCTAAAATTTTGACTTTGTTATATGTTTGGGTTTAATATAAATTTAGGGTTTTTTAGATCCATAAATTAGGGTTTATGGGTTTGGTTATTAGGGTTTTGAGTATTTTTTAGGTTCGATTACTACTCAAATTGCCAATTAATTACTAAATCCTATATTATGTGTAGGGTAAAAATTATGAAGCTTCACATTTAGTTTTATATTGTCCTATTACATATTGAACAATTGAGCAAAGTATCTATAATTCAATATAATAAATAATTTTGTTAAAAAATATTTTATATAATATTATTCAACATATGCTTATATTACTTACTATATAATATATATGTAATCTAATCTCAAGAATATAATTTTTTTAATATGTTTATTATATATTTATTGCTTATATTTTATATTGCTACTAAAAATTATAAATGTAATATAATGTAAAAATAATAATTGTTGATATAGGTTTTATTATAGATTTATCATTTATAATTACAATACATTTAATTCTTATATATATGTATGTATGTTTTGTTATGTGTTTACTACATGCACTTTGATGATACGTATTAAACTATGTGTTTGTAGTGTAACTTAATATCACTAAACAAAATTAAGATATGATTTTGCATAGGAGTAATGTCACAGTTGGTACCTGAACTTGACTCAATGTGCAATTAGCTATCTGAACTTTTAATTCAATTAATTTGGTACCTGAACTTTGAAATTGATTGATTTTGTACCTAAAAAACTTTGAATTGATCAATTTAGTAACATAAAGAACTTAACAGAGGTACCATTAGTATGCATGAAAAGTTCTTTCAGGTACTAAATTGACCAATTTCAAAGTTTGGATACTAAACTAATCAAATTAAAAGTTCAGGTAGTTAATTGCACATTGAGTCAAATTTTATATACTAATTGTAACATTAGCCCTTTTGTATATATATTTATAATGTACAAACATATCTTACATATAATACGACATATTGATAATTCAATATAAAATAATAATTCATCATATTTAGTACCCATTTTCTTAAATAGACACTCAACATATTATTACATTGTATTTGAACAATGTATCTAGTTGACTTTTTTTAAAACATTAAAAACATGAAGCTGAAGTCTTTCAAAATTTATAAATATGTACTGATAAGTTCTATTCAACTTTGGTTGCAATCGCCAATATAGGTAAGTGTACCTATCAAAATAGCATAGAAAGTATTATGTCATATTCCTTAGGGATAGTTAGCATGTATCGTACTCACTTGTCATCTATTATTTAGTTAAAGAAAAACTTAGAAGAACATTATTAATGGAAAAAAACAAAGATAAGTTAAAACTCAACATATACACGTTTTTAAGGCAAAGTTATAAAATATGTTTAGGAATGTCTAGTTATGAGTATATTAAGCATATTGATGATGAGATATTGTATATTAAGTTTATGATATAAAATAAGTACTTAAATAAGTGGAATTTTAGAGAAAAGACAAAGCAAAAACATAGGAAAGTAGTGTTATGTCTTGTGATCAAGTAGTTGATAGTCTCAAGTATTCAAAGTTTGCTTGATCACAGGCATGATAAAGATCTTGGTAGGCTCGGGTCAGATAATTTTGGACGAATCAAGGGCGTAACACAGCCCTCGCTAACCTTGGGTTGAAAATTTTTAGCAATCACAGGCACGATCAAGGCCTTAGTAGCCTCAAATGTTTAAATTTTTGACAATCAAAGGCATGATTCAACTCATGTTATCCTATGTTTGCAATCCCTTCCTTGATCACGGGCGTGATTTGGACTCACAGCTTAATCACGGGCGTGATTAATGCGGTCCCCTATTTCACCCTATTTTATTAAAAAAAAAAGGAAAGATAAAATGAAATAGATAAAGGATGGAAAATATGATATGTCGTTAGAAATGGGTTATATAAATAAGAAGTTAAGTATAAGATGAATTTAGTAACTAAACTAGGTTTAATTCATAGATTTTAGATATGAAGTGAACTCGTTAATAGACCTAAGTTTAATCTAAATCATAAAAATAAAATAAACTTAATTAATAAACTTAAGTTTATCTCGACTTGATAAACTTTAACAAGTTACAATAAATTAGATTAATTAAGTCTAATCAACTCGGTTAAGGTCATTTTAATATAGACTTAACTAGAATTGACTTAGATTAGCATGTTATGTTAAACCTTAAATAATGAGTATGTAGTTTCTAAAATACATTAGTCCAAAGCTATGTTTAATTAAATATAATTTGACAATAATGGAGAACTATCTGTATCTTGACATGGCAATCTTCACAACCATGACGAGATTCCTACTTTTAAGTCTGATAAAATAAGTTTTTAATAAGAGTTTGATGTAAGAGAATGAATAATTGAATTTCTTATATAATTTAATTTCTTGAACAAATAGTGTGGATAGCATATCTATCCTATGATTCTATTTAAATTGTAGACAACATAAAAGTATACAGTAACTTTTTTTGTTGTTTGTTAGGGTAACCATTTCTAATAAACTAAAACTTAAAGATGGCTTAATTAATGAGTTTTGCTTGTACTTGTGTTGTTTAATCTAATATGGGGAGCGACAACCTTTTTCGGAGCTAAGCACAGTAGTTAGGTGCTTAGGGCACCCCCTACCATGATGAAGTGGTATGCCATGATGCAATGGCTATTCATAAGTGGCTCGGCCAGTATCCAATAGGATAAATAGTATTGGTGTAACATTTACTTAAGTTTGGAGCGAAGTAACATGATTTAGTTTATGTTTATGGGATCGGTTGAACTAAGTGATATTATGGACTGAGATTAAGTAAAGATGTATAATGGCTATGAACTCTAGATGAGGCTATTTTTCTTTTTTTGGTTAGATATAGGAGGTATAAGTATCCAGGCTACTTATATTAACCTTATGAGCTGCTACTATTACTTAAGACTCCCAAATTCGCAAAGGCTTGTTCGGAGTGTGAGTGCTTTAGTGTTGCTTAAGGGTGTGCAAAACAACCGATCAAACCGGAAAATCGAACTAAAACTAGAAAACCGATCTAAAAATATGATTGACCGATTCGTTGGTTTTAGTTTAAGATTATGATTTTTTCCAGTTTTAGATTTCGATTTCAGTTTATAACCATAAAAAACCGATGGTTAATGGTTACCATTTTCAATATTTATAAATATATTATATATGTAATTTACATATGCACATAATTACTTTAAATATATATATATATATATGAATATAACTTACATATGTTAATGTTCCTTGGATTTTGGTAAAGCACTAATGTCCTATGTTTGACAGCAGTTAATGTAGTAATTGATTTAGTTTATTTTTGTTGATGATGATACATCCAAAGGCTTTTTTTCTCCTTTTCCTCAATTTGATTTTCCTTTTTTTAATATTTGTAATATATATAATAATTAAAAAAAACTCTATGATAAATGCTAAAAAATAAAGTTTGTTGAAATTATCAATTTAATTTGTTAAAACCATTACATTAAATGGTTAAAAACGAAAATAAAAAAAAAAAAATTAACTGAACAAAATGGTTAACCGTTTAGGCGGTTAACTATTTATAATAGTCTAGTTAAGGATCAAGCTATTAAAAAACCGATCATTTCGATTATGTTGAAAAAATAAGGCTACGAACTACTTAACCGATCCATGAGCACCCTCAGTGTTGGTTGCTTCACTTTAATTTTAAGATATAAATTGTTGATTGATGCATTGCATTAGATTAAGCTCATATGTCATCTTGTGTGAGCTTGTATTAACGTCGTATTGGGCTTCCATTCACTGTTGTTATCTTTCCAGATGATGATTATGATGATGGTGATGTTGATGATTATGTTTGAATCAGGAGTATGGGATAATTCGAGGAGAGTTTGTTGCAGAGTGGGACAAGTTAGGACCATGGGATTTTTTTTTTTTTTTGCTTAAGAAGTGGACTTATTTTTTAGGATGTGTAATATACTTTAAGGGCTTGGTTATGAAGCCTATGTTTATAATAAACTTTTAAAGCTTTATTGTCGAGCCTGGATTTTGAAAAATCATCCGGTTCATTTCTCCTAACCCGATTCATATTAAACCCTAACCCATTTAACATGAATCCTCGACTAGGGGTTAAAAGAAATTTAATTTTGAAAATATTTTGGAGTCGCCACCGATATAAATCGGGAAAAATGAAAGCTAGGATTAATGGGTCGGTTAATCCTAACTTAGCCACTAGTCTGCGAAAAGTTTGATTTAAAAATCAAAATTTTTTAAAAATATACCAGATATCTGAGTTCGGGGGCTAACCTATTAAAACCTAAGCGGTTACCACTTTAAATTTAAAATTTAGAATTTATCCTTTTCCATACTAAGAAATTCAAACAAAACATTTATGAAACAAATATCTACAAGTTTAATCACTCATTTTTATTTTTATGTATTTTTTCTTTTTAAAAAAATTTATAATATGTACAAAATGATTATTTCAAACTATCAAAACAAAATATATTTTTTCTATTTTTATTGTCGCCCCGTAGGTGCCTACGTACTCGCTAATCGAGATCAGACAAAACGTAGTTCTTTTATAAAGAACTTAGTTTGTTGATCAATTTTATATTTTTAAAATATTCTCACTTTAAGTTTATTAAATTTTGAATTTTTTATGAAAACTAATTTTGATGATCCTATGATCTAATCAATTGAATTTTATTTCATAAAAAATATATTTTTCTAAGTTCAAAAATCATTTTTCTAAAAAAAAATCGATTTATGATAATTCATGGCTAATTTAATGCTACATGAAAATCAATTTTGAAAACTTTGAGTATTATCTTTATAGCAAATTTATAAAGATAATTTTGATAAAAACTTAATTAATATCATGATTTTTTTAAAAAAAAATTTTATTTTTATTGTACAACAACAATTTTGGTTTAAAAAAAATCTATTAACAATTTATTATTTTTTTAAAATTCAATAATCATCACATATGTTCAGAACATATTCAAAATATATCATAACAAAATTAAAATACAAAAAACAAAACATCTCATGCATCAAATATATATTTAAAGATCAATCTATATGCAAATACATATTAAAAAATCCAAAAATATCAAAAATTACTAAAACATGTAAATTTATATTAAAAAAATTATTCTAATTTTTCTGGATTTTTCTGAATTTTTCTGGATTTTTTACGAATTTTTATTAATTTTTTCCTATTTTTCCTATTTTCCGAAATTAATATATAATAAATAAATAATTTAATAATACAGACTAACCTGGACCGTTGGATCTTCTCGGATCAGATCTGGAGCGTCTGATCTGTAGACTGAATCTGGACCGCAGGATCTGATGACTTTTGATCTGGAGCGTTGATTGCTTTGATCGAATCTGGACCGTCTGATCCTCTGATCAAATCTGAACCGTAGGATCCTCTGATCAAATCTGGACCACGGATCTTCTGATCAAATCTGGACCACAGGATCTGCTGACTTTTGACCGACGACCGTTGACCGTTGACCGATCACCGTTGACCGACGACCGACCGGGTTGGATTCGGATTTCGGGTCGGATTTCGGTGCTCCGTCGGGTGAAGAAGACGATCACGTGGTTTTCGAGCGTTCCTCGGCCGTTCCTGGTGGTTTTCGAAGCCTCCAACTTTGTCGGCCCGACGTGGATTGGGGTGCTGCAGCGGCTGGTGGTGGTGGTTCACTCCCAGAACCACCAGAAGTGGCGGTTCGTGTGTGGTTCTCGGCGGCGAGGGTTTAAAAAAATTCGAAAATTTGCAGAACTTCCCAAATGCAAATTCGAGCAATTCTAAACACTATAATCAATCAAGAACACTTCCTAGATGATCCTAACACTCTTTAATTGGATCGAAATCCTCTCAATCACTTCGAATTTGCAAATTTTGCAATTCGAACACTTTTCTCTCTATTTTCAGATCTCGATCGTGTAGTGCGTGTTTTGTGAAATTGAATTGTGTTTTCTGCTTGTGGGGTGATCCTATTTATAGATTTCGAAACAATTTGTCATTTCGAAGCTTCGTACTTGTTCAATTTTACAATCACGAATCGTTATATTTTTTCAAATAAAAACGATTCAAATTGGGACTCGATTCGTGATTGTTGGTTCAAATTGATCACGAATTTTATGTTTATACATCACAACTCTTGGATTAAGTGTGTTTAATTTGATGAAAGGACACAATTCGGCCAATTTTAAGATTTGAAAAATCATGTCCATTCGAATTTTTTTCAATTTTCATGCCTTAATTAATGTGTCTTTTGGAATGAAATAATGCACGAATTGTGTGTATATGTGATGTATCCCATGCCTAGTTCGTGTCTGTACAATCAATTTCGAAAAAACACAAAGATTCGTTGCTCAAATGAGGTCTCAAAGTGGATGAACCGATGTGTCTTTTGGGAAAAAAAAATGAACAAAAAAGAGGCAAAATCTGCCTTAGGCTAGATTCGAACTTGGGTCCTCTTGCTTTGTGTCCATGGTCTGATCCGTTAGGCCGTTGGCCTGTGCCTTGGTCATATAGCTAACCCCTAATACTTAAGACTAATAAAATATATATTATATTAAGCTTAAATAATTATTTATTTTAATTTTTCTTACATATATTTTATTTATATCACTATTATTCATTTAATTATTTTATTATACGTATTTTATTCCTCTATATTTTATTTATTTCTATTTTTCTCTTTTTATTATACTATTATTTATTATTTTTATTATTATATCTTATGAACTTAACATGACATTAATTTATTCTAAACTTAAGCTTAATTTTTAATTGGGCAAAAATTGGGTGTCTACAGCTGCCCCTCTTTGTTGGAAAGTTTGAACAAAACTTTTGCCACAAAGACAAAAGGATAGCCAATTTTTGTTTAATTTCTCCTGTCAAACAAAGAGATTTTATCTTGTGCTAAACTATCTATCGAGTTTAGACATTAAGATTTGCTAGGTCAACTGTCGGGCCTAGGCTTTGGAAAAATGATAGGCTATCTGTCGGGCCTAGACTAAAAAACTGATAGACCGTCTGTCGGGTCTAGATTTAGAAAATGATAGGCCATCTGTCGGGCCTAGATTTAGAAAATGATAGGCCATCTGTCGGGCCTAGATTTAGAAAATAATAGACCGTCTGTCGGGTCTAGATTTTAGAATAATGATAGGCCATCTGTCGGCCTAGACTTGGAAAATGATAGGCCATCTGTCGGGCCTAGATTTGGAAATGATAGCCATCTGTCGGGCCTAGACTAAAAAACTGATAGACCGTCTGTCGGGTCTAGATTTTAGAAAAATGCTAGGTCATCTGTCGGGCCTAGGTTTGGTCATTTACCGGACCTATGGGCTTTGGTTTGGTCATTTGCCGGACCTATGGGCTTTGGTTTGGTCATTTGCCGGACCTATGGGCTTTGGTTTGGTCATTTGCCGGACCTATGGGCTTTGGTTTACTGGGGATTTTTGAAACTTTAAAGATTTGGTTTCTTGATCCATTTGGGAGTTCTTGATCTTCCGGAAACTTGATCTTCTAGAGAACTTGATCTTCTGATCCACTTGGGGATTTTTATTTTATTGGAAACTTGACTTGTTGATTCATTTGGAAAACTTGATCTTTTTTATTCACTTAAGGAAGCTTGATCTTCTTGATCCACTTAGGAAAATTGATCTATTTTGATCCACTTGAGGAAACTTGATCTTCTTGATCCACTTTAGGAAAATTGATCTATCTTGATCCACTTGAGGAAACTTGATCTTCTTGATCCATTTAGGAAACTTGATCTATCTTGATTTTCTCAAAAACTTGAATTATTGATTCATTTGGGAAAACTTAATCTTTCTTGATCCATTGGGGACTTTAAACTTCTTGATCTATTTGAAGAATCTTGATCTTACGTCGGTTAATGGTTTAGGGCTTTTCCGTTGTCCACATAACCGTGTTCAAAAACTAGTTACCTTGTGCAAATAATCACCAGATAAAATTACATATATGCATTTTAAGGCCATATGAGATGCTCAAATTACTTTCTAACGTTTTAGTTTGGGTTTGGGAATTTGTTTAAGTGATAGGTTGAGATTTGATCTAGTTTGAGAATTTATAGTTATTTGGTGATGAATGGGATGAGATTTGGTCTGTTTGAGAATTTATGGTTATTTGGTGATGAATGGGATGAGATTTGGTCTGATTTGAGAATTTTTGGTATTTGTGAATGATTTAATTAACGGGTTGAGATTTGACTTCAGTTCAAAGTTTTTGGAATATCAACTTTGCTTGTAAAAACTAAAAATGAAATCAATCTGAACACAGAAAATGACAAATTTTATTGATCATTCATAATACATCTTTACAGCATCTGAGTTTACAGGATCCTTTAAATCAGGTCCATCCATTTGGGAAAGAATCAATGCTCCTCCCGACAATACTTTTCTAACTACATGGTCCTTCGTAATTTGGTGTGAACTTTCCTCTGGAGTCTTGTACATTTGGCAGCATCTTTCTCAAAACCAAATCACCTTCTTGGAAGCTTCTTGGCTTGACCTTCTTGTTGAATGCTTTAGCCATTCTTTGCTGATATAACTGGCCGTGACACATTGCAGTCAGCCTCTTTTCATCTAACAGATTCAACTGTTCAAATCTTTGTTTTATCCACTCAGCTTCATCGAGTTTGGTTTCTACTAATATACGAAGTGATGGAATTTCAACTTCTACAGGTAAAACAGCTTCAGTTCCGTATACCAAGGAATATGGTGTTGCCCCGGTTGATGTTCTTACAGACGTTCGATACGCCATTAATGCGAGCGGTAACATTTCATGCCAATCTTTATAGACAATGGTCATCTTCTCAATAATTCTCTTGATGTTCTTATTGGCGGCTTCAACTGCCCCATTCATCTGTGGCCGATACGGAGGAATTCCGATGCTTGATCTTGAATTGCTGACACAAATTTGTTACTTCTTTGTTGTTCAAATTCGTACCATTATCAGTGATGATACTTTCCGGAGTTCCATATCTAGTGATGATGTCTCTTTTGATAAACCGCACAACCACGGACTTCGTTACACTTGCATAGGAAGCGGCTTCTACCCATTTAGTGAAGTAATCGATTGCAACCAATATGAACCGATGACCGTTTGAAGCTTTAGGTGAAATTGGCCCAATAACATCTATCCCCCATGTTGAGAAAGGCCATGGGGTTGACATTAACTGTAATTCTTTTGGAGGGGCACTTATCTTGTTTGCATAGATCTGGCATAAATGACAAGATCTCACATGTTTGATACAGTCTGATTCCATAGTTAACCAAAAGTATCCTAATCTCATAATCTTTTTGGCTAACATGTAACCACTCATATGAGGACCACAAATTCCTTCGTGAACTTCTTCCATGAGCTTCTGGGCCTCTTTTTCATCTACACATCAACAAAGTCGTGTCGAATGATCTTCTGTATAACGTATTTCCACTTAGCAAAAAATGACTGGCCAAACGCCTCAGTGACTTCTGATCTTTCTTGGTAGCACCTTCAGGATAATTACCCGTTTGCAAAAGAACTTTAATATCTTGGAACCAGGGTTCATCTGATTCAATCATGGTGCAGAATGCGGGTTCACTTCTCACCCGGACTTGCAAAGGTTGGATTCTTGCTCCTTCAGTAAACTGAATTAATGAGGCCAAAGTAGCCAGAGCATCAGCAAACTGATTTTGAGTTCTTGGCACATATACAAAGGAGATTTCCTGAATCTTTCTATCAATTCTGCCAAGTGATTATGATAAGGAATCAACTTGGGATCCTTTGTTTTAAAATCTCCTCGAGTTTGAAAAATAATAAGTGATGAATCTCCAAAAACTTCGAGCTCTTGAATTTCCATTTGGATTGCCATCTCTAAACCCAAAATGCATGCTTCATATTCTGCTATATTATTGTATAAGGGAACATTAATCTGGCCGCTGTTGGGTATTGTTTCCTTCAGGTGAAATTAGGACTGCCCCTATTCCACATCCATATACATTAGCTGCTCCGTCAAAATACAATTTCCAATTCGGCATTCTTTCATCTTCCGTTTGTGTTACCCGAATCCCTTCATCGGGGAATTGATCTTGTTCCTTTAGTTCCTCATCAACCGGGCTTTCAGCGAGTTGATCAGCCAAGGCTTGTCCTTTAATTGAATTTTGTCTAACATAGGTAATATCAAACTCAGACAGCAACATTTGCCATTTTGAAATTCGACCGACCAAGGCGGGCTTATTTGCCAGATACCTCAAAGGATCATGCTTTGTAATTAACTCGATTGAGTAGAAGAGCGTGTATTGCCTGAGTCTATGCATAGTCCATACTAATGCACAGCAAGTTCTTTCTATCTCTGAGTACTTTTGCTCTCCATTTGAGAATTTTTTGCTCAAGTAATAAATAGCTCTTTCTTTTCCATTTTCATCTTTTTGCCCGAGTACACAACCCATGGATTCCGAAAAAATTGTCAAGTATAAGAACAAAGGCTTTTCGGGTACTGGAGTGATCAAAACTGGGGGATTTGTCAGATACTGTTTAATTCGGTTAAAGGCTTCTTCACATTCTTCATTCCATTCAATTTGGGCATTTTTTCTCAATAATTTAAATAGTGGTTGACATTTATCCGTCAACTGGGAAATGAATCGAGCAATGTAATTTAGTCTCCCCAAAAGACCTCTAATTTCTTTCAAAGTTGTTGGGGGAGGTAATTCTTGAATTGCTTTGACTTATCAGGATCAATTTCTATTCCTCTTTGACTGATCACAAATCCCAATAGTTTCCCAGAAGTTACTCCAAAAATGCATTTTTCTGGGTTTAATTTTAATTGAAACTTTCTCAATCTTTCAAAAAGTTTCCTTAATACTTCTACATGATCTTCTCCTTCTTTTGATTTGGCAATCATGTCATCAACATATACTTCCACCTCTCTATGCATCATGTCATGCAATATGGTCTGCATTGCTCGCTGATAAGTTGCTCCGGCATTCTTGAGACCAAATGGCATGACCTTATAGCAAAAAGTTCCCCAGGCTGTGACAAATGTGGTTTTGACTTTGTCCTCTTCGGCCATCAATATTTGATTGTATCCCGAAAATCCATCCATAAATGAGAATAGATGGTTTCCAGCTGTATTGTCTACCAAGACATCAATATGTGGCAACGGGAAATTATCTTTTGGGGTCGCTTGATTCAAGTCTCTAAAGTCCACACAGATTCTAAGTTTCCCATTTTTCTTAAGTACTGGTACTATGTTTGATACCCAATCTGAGTAATCCGAAACTTCAATGAATCCAACTTCGAGTAACTTCTTGACCTCATCTTTAATTTTAAGTAGCAAATCGGGTCTAAATCGCCTTAGTTTTTGCTTCTTAGGCTTAATGCCTTCTTTGGTTGGCAATTTATGGACCACAATTGACGGATCTAAACCGGGCATATCACTATATGACCATGCAAAAACATCCAAATACTCTGCTAGTAACTTAATCAAACCCTGTGTTGTGTCTTCTGGCAATTTACCCCCAATTCTCAAATTCCTAGGATCTTCACTTGTTCCCAAATTAACCAATTTAGTGGGTTCAGGGGTTTCAATCCTTTCATGATCAAAGTTTTGCCAATTTTCTTGTGTTTTCAATTGATAATCGATATCATCTTCAACGACTAACCCAGTAGGGTTGGAGGTGATATCGATATTTTCAGTATTTACAGACGCGAGATATCCCGGAATCTCATTACAAAAGTCGGATCTGGTAGAATATGAATGGGGAAAGAATAAGAATATGGAAAAAACACAAAAGAATTTTATTAAATTTGAAATGGTGTTTAAGTACACTTATTTGAGCAACACATAAAGCAGAAAAATACAAAACGCAATCTAATATCGGTCCTTACTTAAAACTAGCACAAGGTATGGAAAACCAATTCTTCAAATATCTTCTTGGGTGGATCATCTTCCTTGGAGTCATCTGTCTCCTGGACATGATGAGGCTTTGGAAAGGAGCTTCTGATGTGCGGAATCTCGATGTCTGGATCATATTCTTTATTAAGTTTCCTTGTTCTCATCTTATTCTTCATGTCTGCTACCTCTGTTTGAGTAGGAGAATATCCTAGGCCAAAAGTTCCTATATGAGCTTCTTTTTCTTCATTTATTACACAGACTTCTTCAAAATTTGGAGCCCGAAGTCTTTCTTCCCCTTTTCCGATATATGGAATAGCCGTTTCTTGATAGATGGCATAATCTTGTTCTCCCATAACGGTAACAAGTTGGCCATTTGCTACAAATTTAACCCTCTGGTGCAAGCTTGAGGGTATTGCTCTTGCTGCATGAATCCATGGCCTTCCAAGCAACAAATTAAATGTTCTTGGGATATCTATACTTGAAAAGGAATTAGGAAAGTTTGAGGCCCAATAGTGACCTCTAATTCCACTTCTCCAATTATTTCCTTCTTTGATCCATCAAATGCTCGTACTACAGTAGGACTTGGCTTGATATTTGACGGGTCTACTTCCAACAAATTCAGAGTAGCCAGGGGGCATACATTCAGAGAAGATCCATTGTCAATAAGCACTCGGGAGACGATTCTACCATTGCTTTTGACAACAATAAAAAGAGCTTTATTATGTTGGCCACCTTCCTCTTCTAATTCTTCAGATGAGAAGCTAATTTGCTCATTTGCAAAGACAGAATTAATGATATGTTCCAAGGTTTTTTCTGTCACATTCTCTGGAACTTTTACTTCTTTGAGAACCTTGAACAAGGCCTCACGGTGAATATCAGAGCTAATTAACAAACCCATGAGTGATATTTGGGCTGGTGTCTTGACTAGTTGTTCAACTACTTTGAATTCACTTGCCTTCATGAGTTTAGCCAATATTGCTTTCTCATCTTCCTTCTTTTCTTCATCATTCGGCGGCGATGAATCCATGGTCACCTTCTTTGCAGTTGGTTCATAAAGTCTTCCCGAACGGTAAGCCCGCCAATCATAGAAGCGTGATTAACTGTCTGGTAATCAAATGGGGCAGCTTTGTAATCCTTTACAGCAATTGGGATTTGAAAAGTATAACTTTAGTTGCTCTTCTTTGTTCATCTCAAATTTGATTAACTTCGGTTCACATGTGATCATGCCAACAAATTTTTCTTCTTTCTCTGGTACAGGCTTTTCTTCATCTTCAGGTACAGGCTTTTCTTCATCTTCAGACTCTGATCCCCATCCAGTGGGAGGAGCATCGGCATATACGCGTGGTTCAAACCAATAGTCAACCAGATATTGGTACTTTCCATCATCTCCTAGAGTTCCGACAGTTGGGTCTCCAGCTTGGTATCTTGCCACAATTCTGCCTGTGTGCTTGACTTTCTTGGTTTTGGGACCAGCATTTCCATGATATCTTCTTTCTTTATGATTCCATTTTGCAACAAGTTGTAAATGGCTGGTCTGGTTTTGGTGCGATCTCTCAGATTGATATAGGGTAAATGCCCCATTTGGCGGAGATTCCATGCCACTTGTTCTATGGTGATAGGCAATTCATCCAAGTTGACTTCTGGGTCCGGCGCTTCGGCAGTGATCATATTAATAACCGACCCATGATTTGGCAATGGATTAGTAGAAACATTTGGAGGCTGCACAAAGTCTAATTGGATGGTCTTTGCATCAATAAGATCTTGAATCTTATGTTTGAGTCTCCAACAATAATCAGTGGAGTGCCCGATTTGCCCCATGTGATATTCACATTTTAAATCAGGGTTGTAGTTCTTGGGCTTATAATCATCTCTGGGTACTTCAAAGCCAATCAGATTATCGGCTCTCAATTTAGCCCACACTTGGCTGAGTGGAACCGGTATTGGAGTAAAATTGCGTCGGTTAGGCCTTGATTGTTGATTCGAAACAACCCTTTGTTGACTTTGACCTTGATTGGTCGGCAGGACTATGGATTTAGTAGGGTTTGCTGGACTTGAGATATTGACCATACCGACAGTCGAATCCTTTCCTTTGTACGTGACATTTTTAGGTGCTGTATATTTCTTTTCTACTTGTAGCTTTCCGGCTGAGATAGCATTCTCAATTCTGCATCCGGCTACTACCACTCTGAAAAACTTGCTGACGCATGCCCTATGAGATGAGAAAAGAATGGCTCTTCTAGTGTGTTGATGAAAGTAAAAGTGAGATCCTTTTCAGGCATTGGATTGGTGATTCTTGCAGCTAAAGCTCTCCATCGCTGAGCATATTCCTTGAAAGCTTCGTCTTTCTTCTTCTTCATAGTACTCAAATCCCAGACCGAGGGTGCCATTTCGATATTGAACTTGTATTGGTTGAAAAATGCCCTGGCTAATTTATCCCAAGTATCAATTTCTTGTGAGTCCAATTGGGCATACCAGGCTAATGCTGGACCAGTAAGGCTATCTTGAAAGGTCTGTACCATAGTTTATCAAATTTGGCATACTGCCCCATACGTCGTACATATAATCTTGTGTGCATGTTAGGACAGCCAGTTCCATCATATTTTTCGAACTCGGGTGCCTTAAATTTTTCAGGAAAAGCACCTTCCTCAAATTGTGGCAGGCTTAAAATCGCAGTCTGATCAAAGCCGTCAAATGCCTTCATCTTTTCAAACAGTTTCTTCTCCATGTCTCTGGCTTGGGCTTCAAGTTCTTTCTTTAGCTCGGACATATTGAACTCAGTGTGGGAATCATCAACGTTGACTGGTTGCTGCATGACTTCTTTTCCTTTCTGTTCCCCGGAAGATTCTTCAGATGCTATAGGGGTCTTGGACTGGGTAACATTCTGAGTAAGGGTCTGCATTTGTTCGGTAATTCTAAGCAGGGTTTGTTCCATGGCATTGAGTCTCTGTTCAGTGGTCTGATCAGGGGTAGTGTTCCCGGTACTAGCCATCTTTGCTCGTGATCTAGTATAAATGGGACTTCTAACTGGTTTGGAAGCTATCTTTCAGGATTTTGGATTCGCTAGACTTGATTCGTAACTGGACGAAGAAGTAAGAAGATAAGAATACTAACATACAAACACAAGGATGCAAATGCAAATGGGGATAATGACCATCAAATTTTGATAAACACATTTATTGGAGTTGTAATAATTCAAAAACAATTTCATACAAAGTTAAATTACTATACTAAAAGTTCAAGAACCTTAATTGCTAAAACTAAACTCAGGACTTCTAAACTAGTCTTCTAGTCTTGGCAGGGCAGATGATTTGATCCTCAAGTAGTTGAGTCCTTTTTCGAGCTTTCTTCAATTCATCCTCTAACAGTGCAATCCTATTGTGAGCTTTTTCCAAGCGGTCAATCATCTCTCTATCTCTTTGCAGTAATCCCGATGACAGACTTCAAGCCGGCTGAAACCATTTCCATATAAGCAATCATTTCAGGATCAGGTTCAGGTGGTGCTGGTTCAAGAATGTTAGGAGCTTCATATTGGATGTCCTTATTCTTCTTCATTTGATTGGCTATGTACCACCTGGTTGCTCTATAATCCCGAGTCACTTTATTTTCTGGCTCGACTTCGAAAACTGGCTTGATTTCTCTATCATCCCAGATGGCTTTTATTTGGTTTACCTTGGACTGCTTGCTATCTGAGTCATGGTTGGATCCATATAGTCGAGAATAACTCGTCCCAACTCTGGCTTGACAGTAATGTCTTGTAGCATGCCATATTGGATAACACTTGAGGGGTAATAGCCTGTACAGCCAGTGATTCCAATGAGAGGCACAGTTAGGTATTTCTTGCAACTTAAGATAGCAACGGGACACTTAAACCAACGGGCTTGCCACATAAAGTCTTCAGGTCTCATGTCTTCAAATATTGCAAGTATAGACCAGAAAGGCTCATTGTCTTCCATATGGACCCGTTCAGCAAAAGACTGGATGAGATCATAATTCGGGCGGATAAGGGACCCATTAGCTAGATCTTTTCCGTAGTACTTGGTGTGACTAGCGAACCAAACCATCAACAGATGCATGCTTGCCTTGAAACTGCCCCTGCCCTTAGACTTGATGTGATTCAAACTTCTGATTTGTTCTGCTAGAAGGGCGGGAACATATGACTTGCCAGTTAGATATTGTGCTACAAGCTCGATGACTCGGAAGTGAATGAACAGGTTCCCATGTGGAAAGAGTATGGTAGCAAAAGCAGCCACTATGAAAGCATTAACCCGATTTTCACTCCAGGTCACAACTGATACTGTAAAGGAATCTCGGTTGCTTATGTAATTGTCAAAGTTTCCAAACCAATCCATCAAAGTAGTTAATCGGATGGAGAATTCATTGCAACCCTTCATGGCTTCAATTACTGCTTCTCTTTTTAACCCAAAAATTCTGAAATGATGCGGATCGGACTTTGAGTAAGGCTTGGTACATAGATCCCTTCGGAAGTGGGTGGGGCTTGAAGCAACCTAGCATATTCTTCAATGGTAGGACTTAGCACGTGTTGACCTAGACGGAATGCCACTTCATTGGGTTCCCAAAGATGAACAAGGGCTCGAAACATGGTAAATGGAACTTGGACTTTAGGTAAATTGAGGATCGGGCCCAACCTATCCTTAATGAATGATTGTTGATCGGGGTCAAAACTGACCAACCATCGGTCCAGTAACAGCATTGGATCCTTGAAAGTCTCTACTCGGGGTTCCTTGATGAGACGAGCCCATAGGCTATCGTTACTGTCCGAACTCGAGGAAATCATTTCCTGAGGATTTATAAAGACCCTATTAGGAGACAAATCCTAAAATTTTTTTTTAAAAAAATTTACAACTCCATTTTTTTGAAAAAAATTGGTCAAATCCCATGAATGAATGCATGATTTGGTAAGGTTCTATAGGTTCCCCGGTCTAGCAAATCATAAGGCTAAACCGGAGTGGGAGTCTTTTCTTGATCTAGAGGGTGGAAACCACAGCCCCCGGACCTTACTTCGAACTCCTCGCTTAGGCTCTTAAGACGGCCTGGGTTCGACCGTATCTAGCCACATTGTTGTGCATACATGCAAATGCATATGCAAGTGGAATGAACTAATTTAAAATCTAAGTTACAGACATATATACAAGAACACATACAAACATAATAAACACAATATACAAAAATAGAGGATAAATTTTAAATTTTAAACTTAAGTGGCTAGCCCTCTTTTTTTTTAAAAAAAAATAATAAGCGAGTCCCCAGTGGAGTCGCCAAGCTGTCGAGCCTGGATTTTGAAAAATCATCCGATTCATTTCTCCTAACCCGATTCATATTAAACCCTAACCCATTTAACATGAATCCTCGACTAGGGGTTAAAAGAAATTTAATTTTGAAAATATTTTGGAGTCGCCACCCGATATAAATCGGGAAAAATGAAAGCTAGGATTAATGGGTCGGTTAATCCTAACTTAGCCACTAGTCTGCGAAAAGTTTGATTTAAAAATCAAAATTTTTTAAAATATACCAGATATCTGAGTTCGGGGCTAACCTATTAAAACCTAAGCGGTTACCACTTTAAATTTAAAATTTAGAATTTATCCTTTTCCATACTAAGAAATTCAAACAAAACATTTATGAAACAAATATCTACAAGTTTAATCACTCATTTTTATTTTTATGTATTTTTTCTTTTTAAAAAATTTATAATATGTACAAAATGATTATTTCAAACTATCAAAACAAAATATATTTTTTCTAATTTTATTGTCGCCCCGTAGGTGCCTACGTACTCGCTAATCGAGATCAGACAAAACGTAGTTCTTTTATAAAGAACTTAGTTTGTTGATCAATTTTATATTTTTAAAATATTCTCACTTTAAGTTTATTAAATTTTGAATTTTTATGAAAACTAATTTTGATGATCCTATGATCTAATCAATTGAATTTTATTTCATAAAAAATATATTTTTCTAAGTTCAAAAATCATTTTTCTAAAAAAAAATCGATTTATGATAATTCATGGCTAATTTAATGCTACATGAAAATCAATTTTGAAAACTTTGAGTATTATCTTTATAGCAAATTTATAAAGATAATTTTGATAAAAACTTAATTAATATCATGATTTTTTTAAAAAAAAAAATTTATTTTTATTACAACAACAATTTTGGTTTAAAAAAATCTATTAACAATTTATTATTTTTTCAAAATTCAATAATCATCACATATGTTCAGAACATATTCAAAATATATCATAACAAAATTAAAATACAAAAACAAAACATCTCATGCATCAAATATATATTTAAAGATCAATCTATATGCAAATACATATTAAAAAAATCCAAAAATATCAAAAATTACTAAAACATGTAAATTTATATTAAAAATAATTATTCTAATTTTTCTGGATTTTTCTGAATTTTTCTGGATTTTTTACGAATTTTTATTAATTTTTTCCTATTTTTTCCTATTTTCCGAAATTAAATATATAATAAATAAATAATTTAATAATACAGACTAACCTGGACCGTTGGATCTTCTCGGATCAGATCTGGAGCGTCTGATCTGTAGACTGAATCTGGACCGCAGGATCTGATGACTTTTGATCTGGAGCGTTGATTGCTTTGATCGAATCTGGACCGTCTGATCCTCTGATCAAATCTGAACCGTAGGATCCTCTGATCAAATCTGGACCACAGGATCTTCTGATCAAATCTGGACCACAGGATCTGCTGACTTTTGACCGACGACCGTTGACCGTTGACCGATCACCGTTGACCGACGACCGACCGGGTTGGATTCGGATTTCGGGTCGGATTTCGGTGCTCCGTCGGGTGAAGAAGACGATCACGGTGGTTTTCGAGCGTTCCTCGGCCGTTCCTGGTGGTTTTCGAAGCCTCCAACTTTGTCGGCCCGACGTGGATTGGGGTGCTGCAGCGGCTGGTGGTGGTGGTTCACTCCCAGAACCACCAGAAGTGGCGGTTCGTGTGGTGCTCGGCGGCGAGGGTTTAAAAAAATTCGAAAATTTGCAGAACTTCCCAAATGCAAATTCGAGCAATTCTAAACACTATAATCAATCAAGAACACTTCCTAGATGATCCTAACACTCTTTAATTGGATCGAAATCCTCTCAATCACTTCGAATTTGCAAATTTTGCAATTCGAACACTTTTCTCTCTATTTTCAGATCTCGATCGTGTAGTGCGTGTTTTGTGAAATTGAATTGTGCTTTCTGCTTGGGGGTGATCCTATTTATAGATTTCGAAACAATTTGTCATTTCGAAGCTTCGTACTTGTTCAATTTTACAATCACGAATCGTTATATTTTTTCAAATAAAAACGATTCAAATTGGGACTCGATTCGTGATTGTTGGTTCAAATTGATCACGAATTTATGTTTATACATCACAACTCTTCGATTAAGTGTGTTTAATTTGATTAAAGGACACAATTCGGCCAATTTTAAGATTTGAAAAATCATGTCCATTCGAATTTTTTTCAATTTTCATGCCTTAATTAATGTGTCTTTTGGAATGAAATAATGCACGAATTGTGTGTATATGTGATGTATCCCATGCCTAGTTCGTGTCTGTACAATCAATTTCGAAAAAACACAAAGATTCGTTGCTCAAATGAGGTCTCAAAGTGGATGAACCGATGTGTCTTTTGGGAAAAAAAATGAACAAAAAAGAGGCAAAATCTGCCTTAGGCTAGATTCGAACTTGGGTCCTCTTGCTTTGTGTCCATGGTCTGATCCGTTAGGCCGTTGGCCTGTGCCTTGGTCATATAGCTAACCCACTAATACTTAAGACTAATAAAATATATATTATATTAAGCTTAAATAATTATTTATTTTAATTTTTCTTACATATATTTTATTTATATCACTATTATTCATTTAATTATTTTATTATACGTATTTTATTCCTCTATATTTTTATTTTTTCTATTTTCTCTTTTTTATTATACTATTTTTATTATTTTTATTATTATATCTTATGAACTTCATGACATTAATTTATTCTAAACTTAAGCTTAATTTTTAATTGGGCAAAAATTGGGTGTCTACATTTATTTATGGGAAAGTTGATCTACTCGTACGTAGAAGATAGATATGTTTTTATAAAACTTATTTTACCGTTATAAATCCAGTTGTCTCTAAAATCTAACTAAATGTTTTTAGAATTCTAAAAATTGGCTAGCAAATTTTTTCCATAAACAAATCTTTTAAGGAGACTTGGGTATGTGATATTTAAGGTATTATACATGGCGATTGTTGACATTAAGACCCTATTTCAGGGCATTACATTAAAATGGTATCAGGGCAAATGTTTATCTTGAACATTTGCTGAGACATAATGAATTAGAATGCATCCTAGAATTGGTGAGTTTAAGGTAGGGAATACTTGGGTAATTTACTTGTATGTTTGCTATTGTTTTTTGTTTTGTGTTATTTATTAGGCCAATAATTTAAAATTTTAGTAAAATTAATTAAACACACTAAATTAAATCAACTTGGCTTAAATTTATTTTCTGTAAATACATGAAAATGAATCTAATTGAAATTATATGATTTTTATGTGTTATATGCATATATATGTTTTCTTTTAAATTGATCTATCTTATGATGTATTTGTGAATGTTGCGTGATTATGTAAGTTATATATAGGTCTTTATATGTATTATGCTTGTCATGTATTTGTGAATGTATGCTTTGATATTTGCTTGTAAATGGACTTAATTCAAATTTAGCTAAATGTAAATAGAGTACAAATAACTTAGATAAACATTAGGATTTGCTCCCTTGAATCCTTTAAAATTGGAAATAGACTCTAAGTGTTTGTGTGAAATGAATTAATGTGTTTATTTAATTAAACTTATTGACTATAATAGGACTTTTTTCCCTCTAAGTTGTATTTGTTAATATGATAATAGAATAAAGAAATCAAAATGAAAAGAAAATTCAAATTTCAAATTTGACCTTGACATTTCCAAATTTACTATAAAGTCAAATGTACATCCCCAAAATCAAATGAATTATCAAAACAAAATTGTAATTGAAATCATGCAATACCTACTGTAAGTTCCCGAATTTTCGGTTCCAAATTCGAAACCCAAACCCTAATCGAGAGTCAAACGGACTCTTAATACAACCAAAACCCTAGTATATCGACCGCTTAAACTCCGGCATTACCATTTTCTCTAGCCCTAGAAACGAAGTTGGAAAAGTTTGCCCTAATAATTCGTAATAGCCATAGGTTGCGTAAAAATATCAGATTGAAGAATTTCGAGTGTCCTTTGAACCCGATCGAACATGATTCTTAAAAGACGTGTCCGGAAGCCCGGAATAGGAAAATTATTCTGAATTTACCATTAGACTCGTAAAAATATAAGATTTCCAAAAATATCAATTTCGTAATTTTTCGATAACTAAAAATATCAGATATCGCTTTTATACGCGTACTTTCTTACTACCGGTATTTAATTGTCATGTCTACTTTTACATTACACTATTTTCTACTATTCTACACTATTCATCTATCTCTACTTTTTCTTACAACCTATTCTTACAAACCTTACACCTATCTCTTACACTTTTTCATTTCCAATACAACTTCACATCTTTCATCTCTTACTTTATTTAATCAAAAGACAAGAAATTTATTTTTGATCTTCCCCATGCCCCAAAAATGGCGCCGGCCACCCCCATTCATGCCTCCATCTATTTTGTTTTCATTTATTTAAATAACACAAATAATCTCCCATATTTTCCTATAAATACCCCTTCATACCTTCACTTCTTTCACACTTCTTCATCTCCAAAGTTACTATACTAAAATTTCTCTCCTAATCCTCTCAAGAGTTCTTCAAGAAAGTCCTCTTAAGTTTAGCTTCTTTAGTAAGAAATTTCTCAAGATTTCTTCATGTTCATTTACTTAGTATGAGCTTAGTGTGTGTTTTCTAAAACCATGAAGGTTAAGAAAGCAACATTAGGTTCATGCTTTGTTTTTGTTCATAATCAAAATTCCTCCATGATCATTTATGTTTCTATTATGTTCCTTTATGTTTCTCTATAATTCCTTTATGTTTATTTCTATCTAATATATATCCTAATAGCTATATATACTATTTAGAGCATATAAGCTCATAGCCTTGCAATTTATTTACCTTTCATGCAATTTATTTAATTTTAAGTTGATTTTAAGACTAGTCATTCTAGTCTTAGACTTGTCCTCATCAAGTCAAAACAATTCCTTTTCTTTTCGGGACTAGTCTTTTCTTAGTCCCGGGGTACCTTGAAGAAGCTAAGGTCCCAATACGTGATTTATTCTATTATTTTAAGCTTTCAAATTATTATGTTCCTTTATATTTCTATAGTTTATGATTCATATTCATGCATGAACATAATGTTTTTGTCTCGACAAATAAATGAAGAAGTATTTTCTCAAGACTAATGGTTCTTTCCTAAATAACTATAGAGAATGGATTTCTTAAAAACCTATAACATGCATGGGAATAATTGTTCTTACATAAACAAAGGTTTTTATGAAAACTCATCTTTCATCAAGAAGTAGAAATTCTTTTGGAAATCATTACAAGAAATAAAAATATCATTTTACTACTTTTGAATCCAAGTTTTGAAAAATGAAAACACACCTTAGGAATTTAAAGAAGTTTCAAAAAGAGATAAATATTCATCTCAATAACTCAAGAGCTTTCAAAAGTAAAAAAATATTCCATAGAATCTCAAGTTCAAAAGGCTTTCAAACCTTAATTTTACAAAGTTGAGACAATTTCATTTACTTCATACATATGTTATGAATCATTACAAATATGTATATACCTTTCAAAAAGTTTACAAAAAAATTGAACATTATCTTTCAAAAGAGCTTTGTTTATAAAGAAGAAAACAAGAGGTTGCAAATTCGTGGCAAATCTGGTCGCTATCTTTCGGAACCGAAACGACTTAGTTTTATGAAAATAAGTTTAGAAATGCGTAGATCTTTTCGAGTAGGTAGAAAACGTATATTATACGCGAAATTCCGAGCTAAAATGAGCAAGTTATGGCCATTTTAAATTGGAATTTCCCCTTATACGATTTTACCGCGATTTTAAGAAAAGATTAGAATCTTCAAGAATAGAAGTCTTATGAGAGACTTATTTTGGGTATTCATCATTGTCTAGGTGACGAGGGACCGAGATCATCTATCCGGAGGACTACTACGATTAGATCCACCGATATGGAGTGAGTTAATTCTTTTCCTAAGTTCATTTCCTTGTTTGTGCTTGTAGTTAGTAGCATTAGAAAACTAGGAAAAATATAAATGAACCTTTGTTATGAAATAATTGTTGAACGAAGGTTAAGAATATCGAAATACGAAGTGTTAAATAAAGTGTGATTTGTGTATTGATATGATGAAATTATGGTTGATCACTTTTAATATGAATTCAACTTATATGGCCAAATGATAACTTGAAATTACTCATGCATATCATACACATGAATTACATTTGTTCACTACTTTTCTTTCGTGGGGAAACGAGGAAAGAGTAGTGGGGCTGGTAGGAGCCGGTAAGTCTACGTGATGGCTAGTAGGAGCCGGAAAGTCTACAGGGCAAGCAGAAGCCGGTAAAATCTGCTAATATTGATGGTCGTATGGGCCTGTAACCACCCAACCCTTGTCATGGAGGGCGTTAAATCCATGCTACACTTGATTTCCGGTTAATCATGTGTATCTTACATGTTCATATGGATGATGCACTTTCATATGTTTTGATTAAAATACTTGGCTGAATTTTGGGAAATGTCTTATAGTTGGAATTATCTCACTAAGCTAGTCATGCTTATACCCTTATAGTTTTCCCTTACAGTATGATTATCTCTGGTTGGCCCCGAGGAGCCCTGTATGCCAGGTACGGGTATACGCTACTAGGAGTTTTTGGAGGAAATTTATGTATTTTTAGTTTTGAACATAGACTTCTAGGAAAAATCTCTATAGTAGACTTATGTAGCAGATATGTTTATTTTGACGAATAGCATTGTTGATCAAAGACCTTAAGACGGGGGAATGCCCCTAAGAAGATGTACTATTGTGTGATGAAATGAAGAATTTATGATTATCTATGCTTATTCTTGCTATCTATTTAAACATAACACCCCTAAGAGTCTCCTACTATCTTGGAAGCACGCCTTGCATATAATATCGAAGCTCCTGCATGACTACGGTTGTCATTCATTAGCTTTAATATTGTATGCGGCGGACTGCCACTTTTAGGGTACCCTCCGGGGCGTGACACCTACTCAGATAATAAACTTTGATGTTTTCAAATCTATTAATACTGCAAGTGTAACCATAAATGTAAAAGTTTAAAATGAAAGGAATATTCAAAATTTCAAGTAGACTGGGAGGTGAACTTGAACCTATCCAAATCTACTAATACAACAATGCATCTACCAAACCTAATTAATTATCAAAATAGAAGTTCTAAATCAACTACCTAAATCTAATCCAAAATTTTCCAAAATCAAAAGTTGAAATGATTAATGTGCATAATAACATAGTAGTGAGATAAAAAAAAATTGAGTAATATCTCAAAGGTATCAAAAGAAACAGTTACTTACAAAAGTTGTCAAAAATCATTATTTTACCAAAATAGAAACCAAAATTTGAAATATTAAATAGTGAATAGATACCTATCTATCACTTATTTCATATATATGATAACGATCTCACGACAAACCATAGCAATATTACGAGAAATACAACTTATAACTCAACATAGTAAAACACATTCATCATTCTGTTCCATATAACAAACAAAGCCTAAAATGAAATCATTTCTTTCATATATGCGACCAAAATGAAACTTCAATTGTATGAAATATATAAAATGTCATAAATGACTTATGAAACAAGACACAAATGTTGATATCTCCAAAGACAAATGAGTTTCCAAAATGAAATTTTAATTGTAACAAAAGTACAAAAGTCGACATACCAATTAATATATAAGTAAATGATGAAAATGTGACATCTTGATTACAACAAAATCAAGATGAGCACGAAACATAACATCCTTGACGATTAAAACAAAAGACATTTACTTAAGTAATACAACATGTCGAAATACTTCATGAAAATAAAATTGATAAGAAATACCCAATAGATGTGACAAAAGAAGCAAAAACAATGTAATCATATGTACCAATAGATAAACCTAAAACATATTAACAATTTCCAAAACAATAGCAAATTTCAATATGTTTCACAATAATGGAAAACGGTGAGAAACATCAAGCGGATATGACCATAACCATCTATGCAACAAATAACTTGGCAAATATAAATATTTGACTAATAATTCAAAATTTCTTTAAGAAATGGAATAATAAAATGTAAGAACAAAAATTTGAATGAAAAAGAAATCAAATTAATGCAATGGAAGCATAATGAAAGAATAATTCTTAAAATAACAGAAAGTTTTTTAATAATAAAGTTAAAGCTAATATGAAATGTTGGCTACCACCAAATAGCCAAGTGAAGTTCGGTGATGAAATTATTTTTTTAAGAGGGAAAGAAAGAAACACCCTAAATGCCCACCTAAGTTAGAAATTTAATTTAGATAGTATAATTAACTAAAGCAAGTAAACAATAGAGTAAGATTAGATAACATGATGTAATTAATTTAGTAAATAGATTTAAATTGAAATTTGAGATTTCAAATATCCCTTTCAAATTGTCTATTTGTTTTATCTATCTATTCTTACAAATTAAATTTCATAATATATTCCAATTTTCATTTGGAACCCATTTTCTTCAATTTTAAATCCCTAAACTCTTAAACATTTAATTTTAAATGTTTTACAAAATCCTAAACCCCTATTCTTTAGCCTACATTTTATATCCTTAATATTCATAAATTTCGAATTCATCTGCTTGTTTATAAAAATTAGTTCTTAAGCCTAAACCTAAAACTAAATATAAAATTTCTACTAATTAAATTTCTAAACTAGATTTCCTACTCAAAGTTATTATCTCTAATTTATATATATTTAAATTATCTTCTAATTATTTTTTATAAGTAAGATAATCATCTAAAAAGTTTAATCTAAAGTCTTTATCCATAATTATTCTTTAATATCTTTGAACCTTATCCATTTTCTTCCTTTTTCATTCTGATTTTTCTTTCTTCATTTTCTTTCCCGTTTATTCTTCCTTTTCTTATTCTCTTTCTCTTCTTCTTCTCTTCTTCTCTTATGTTCCTTCTCTCTCTAAAATCAAAATCTCAAATTTAACAAGATCATCAGAAGAATTGAATTTAGAAAGAAGATAGGAGATGGGAAATAAGCTTAGGGTAACTTCAACAATAAGAAAAGAAGATCAAGTAACTTAGATTTGCTAAAAAAGTAATGTAAGTTGTTTTTCTTTTTTTAATTGTTATTTTTATCTATATATGATGATTTAATACTATATATAAGTAAGATTTGTAATAGAACTAGTAAAATAAGTAATGTATGAACTTGAGTATCAAAGCCTACGTATGTTTAACCATGAATAGGGTAGTTTTTTTATGACAAGATTTGAGGAACTATGAAGTCAGAATATATGTTTAAGAATGTTTAGTTATGGTTATGTTAAAAATATTGATGATAAGATGTTGTATGCTAAGTTTGTGATGTAAAACAAGTAGTTAAATGAGTGGAATTTAAGAGAAAAGATAAAGTAAAAACGTGGGAAAGTAGTCTTGTGTCATAACCACGAGCGTGACCAAGCACTTGGTAGCCTCAAGTATTCAATGTTTTCTTGATCATAGAAGTGAAAGATCTTGGTAGGCTTAGCTTAGACAAATTTGAGTGAATCATGGGCGTGACACAGCCTATACTAGTTTCAGGTTGAAAATTCTTAGTAATCGCGAGTATGATCAAGGCCTTAGTAACCTTGGATGTTTAAATTTTTTACAATTACAGGCGTGATTCAACCGTGATTGCCTATGTTTGACTTCTCTTCCTTGATCACAGGTGTGATCAAGGTTGTAATTGATGTGGTCCCCTACTTTGCCTTGTTTTATAAAAATGAAAAAGAAGAAAGATAAAATGATTTAGATAAAATGAAATAGATAAATGATAGACAATATGATATGTCGTTAGAAATGAGTTAAATAAATAAATAGGTTTAAAAACTAATTAGACTTAACATAGAAGTTAAGTATAAAATGAATTTAGTAACTAAACTAAGTTTAATTCATAGATTTTAGATATGAAGTGAACTAGTTATTAGACCTAAGTTTAATATGAATCTTAAAAATAAAATGAACTTATTTAATATACTTAGTTTCAACACAACTTAATAAACTTTAATGAGTTAAAATGAATTAGATTGATTAAGTCTAATCAACTTAGTTAAGAATAATTAATATAGACTTAATTAGAATTGACTTAGATTAATATGTTATGTTAAACCTTAAATAATAAGGAGTATATAGTTTCTAAAATATGTTAAACTAAAGCTATGTTTAATTAAATATAATTTGACAAACAACAGAGAACAAACTGTAGAAGATAGTTTTTATAAAACTTGTTTTACAGTTATAAATCCAGTTGTCTCCAGAATCTAACTAAATGTTTTCATAAATCTAAAAATTGACTAGCAAATATTCATTATAAATAAATTTTTTGAGAAAGCTTATGTGTGTAATACGTAAAGCATTATATGTGGTGACTGTAGATACTCACACCTAGAGCTGGACAAATGGGTTATGGCCCTTGGGCCAGCCCGTTTAACTCACTTTAAAAACGGGTTAGGACCAGCTTTTTTTAGCCCTTTTAAAAGTGGGTTAATTTTACCCAACCCACTTAACCTGCGGGCCAAAGTAGGCTAGCCCACGGGTTAAGTGGGTTAAGCCACCAACCCACTTTTATAAAAATAAAATAAATAATTATAGGGTAAATATGTATTAATGAAGGTTATTCTTAAGATTTTTTATACTTGAGATTAAATTTATGTGTTAATTATAACAAAGAATGACAAATTGATGCACATGCACCATAAAATTTTATAAATATATTATTATTGTTTTAAATGAAATATATTATCTAATAAGTTATTTTAGAAAACTTATTTTTATATAA
The DNA here is from genome assembly GCA_024138025.1 of Combretum micranthum. NCBI lineage: Eukaryota > Viridiplantae > Streptophyta > Magnoliopsida > Myrtales > Combretaceae > Combretum > Combretum micranthum. The sequence continues at coordinate 235,892 of JAMXBD010001411.1, read as the reverse complement.
AAAGTAATTAAAATAATAATGAAATTAATCATTAATATATATAACCTTATAAAACTCTTTTTTTTTTTATTATATCTTATTTAATTAGTATAAATAAGTTAAATGGGTCAACTTGGCCCATTTAACTCACAAAATATGTAAGTGGGTTAAAAGGATCAAAAAGTGGGCTGGCCCGTTTAACCCACGGGCTAAAGTGGGTTAGGTTAGGGTCAGGCAATTTTGGCTCGTTTTTAAAGTGGGCCAAAATTTTTTGGCCCTTTTAACCCACGGGCCAAAGTAGGCCGGGCCGGGTTGGCCCGTTTAACTCACTTGCCCACCTCTACTCACACCCTGTTTCAGGGAGTTAGAAACATGAATCCATATTGTACACTATACAGATTCTAGATTTGATAAGCTCACACTACTAAATTCAAGAAATCAATACTAATTCAATTAAAAATAGAAGAGTTACATGATTTCAACCTAAAGATCTACATGATCTACTAAAACAATTACTCATTCATAGATCTAACAAGATAATTTAACAATTCAAAGAAGTAAATGAAGAACCTTATAAGAAAAAAGCTTGTTAAACCAAGATCCTTTTTTATTAGCAATCAATGAAGTCCAATGAATAAAATCCTTCAATTTCCTCTTGGAAACTCTTGGAAATCAGTTGTAAATTCAAGAATAAAAGATACAATCTAGAAAAATGTATCTAATGCTTTATATTTTTTACTCAAATATGATCTCTTAGTCTAAGGTTGCGTGAAAATATGGTACTTGTTGTACAAAGGATGCTGATGTGGAAAAAAAATACAAAAATAACATAATCCACGTCTAATGGGTGAGACATACCCTGTCACATGGCTGCTTCTTAGGCCGTATCTCCCAATCTTAACTAAGGATCACTCTTTATGTAGCAGTGTTTTAGTACGTATTCTCAATTGTGAAATTTCTTCATTTGCATGTGGTCGTCTACATGGAAGCATCTTGGATGGTGTCTTCAATTGTGAATGTGATCTCTGACAACATGCGATCGTACCTTGGATAGTATCAAATCCTGGATCAAATTACTTTGAACTTATGATGTGTCTGACCACACGACCACGCCAAAGGTCGCAGCATCCATTGTATCTTCATCTTCCTCACGCGTGCTCTCACCTTGGTCTGTGTAACATACTGCGCATAAATTCTTTTTTACCTATCCTTAGGCATAGCCATGTCTAGCCTCTATCCCCTTGAATTGTAAGTTTTTTGTTAATCTTTTACTATTTCTTTGTCAATTTAAGCTTCATTCACCCAGGATCAACATATAACGATTGAATACCAAGTTTTAGGATTATTGATAAAATCAACGCAAATTGAGATCAAATAATCCTTGAATGAATAAAGTAATCTAATCTTATCAAACTTTCCTACGCTTAAGTTTTGCTTGTCCTCAAATAAGTAGGTAACAAGAGAACAAAACAAAAGTTTAGAGAACAAGACTTGGGGAAAATAAATCCTCAATGGTGCTTCAACATTCAACAGCAAAGCATTTCAATAGCCCACACGTATCCATTTCAACTTATTAAGCAACTTTAATTGAACCTTAGGTATGTAAAACTTAATACCTAAGCGATCAACAATGCAATTCGAACCCTAAGATCATCTTGAAACAGATCAAAAGGAATTCAACCCTAATTAAACATGTCAATTGAAACCAAATCGCAATCGGAACCTGACGCCAACCATGCCTATTGATTGGAACCATAGTTATCTAAATGGAGCTTAACCCTAATTACACCTGTTAATTAGAACCACAGCTATAAAAGAGAATAAGTTCTTATCACAAGAACCAAGGATATAATCTCATATTGAAGAAATCTCTCAAGAGAATTGTATTCAAACAATATGTCAAAACTGATGTTCATAGATTGTCACACCCTAAAAACAGGCCTAAAAGGATAACCTAAATTATCATATCACATATGCACTCACAATATAAGAACCATCTTGCAAGTCAGAGTTTGCAAGACTCTACCTAAACAATTACTTTATAAACATCTAATATGAAATTACATTTGTGATAAATAAAGGCAATCTGATTTCCTATAGTCCGCTAGAATCGTAGAGAGTCTACCAAATAGTAAAATAGAATAAACCACCTTCGTTTTGCAAATTTTAAATTACAAAGCCATAAATCTAATCCATAATCTAGACTTAATTTTACATGAGAGAGAATCAAAACAAACTATACTATCTATCTATTTCTCATTTCAAACTCATCTTCTATCTTTAAAGTTTCTCTTTCACTCATATTTATCCTATATATGAAGCTTCAGCTATTCTTGCACCAAAACTACAGGGGAGTGAGCTCAACCATAGCTTTGTGGATAACAAAACCAAATCACACTACAAACAATTGTCAAACAAGTTGTATTTAACATACATATGCAATGCACACTCAACCATATGATATGCACAATTTGGATGACCGGAATCAAAATCAATGGAGATTTATGCCCTCTCTTAGGAGTTGAAAGACTAGTACAGGCCATTCACACCCAGGAGAATTGTGAACTAAGGATAGAGATGCATGCTCCACCTTAAGCCTTCAGCTCATATCTTTCGTAGCATAAAAATCATTTCTTTTATACCACAAATATAACCATCAATTGCCCTTTGGATATAGGGAGGATTTCATTTTGAAACACTTTTTATTGTAAAATAACCTCTAACTTCCCCTTAAACTTAGCTAAAGAGGGAAGATTTTCTTTAAAATCTATTTTATGGAAACATAGCCTCTAACTACTCCTTAGACAAGACTAATGAGTGAAGACTTCCTTTTGAACTCATTTTATGCATACATCAAAATATTTACTCTATCAACTAATCATCCACTTCCCTTAGAACCACAAAACCTCCTTAAGTATTAATCCCTAAAACTGACTCTAACATGGGCGACGTCCTTCGGTGTTTGCTTAGTTCTCGTGAAACGGACAACCCTATTAGCAGCCTCAAGTAGACCCACTGGTCCTAACAAGCACTACTATAGAATCAAAATATTAATACGTGACATGAATCCCAACCTATGCAAGAATGATGTTACGTAATGTATGTCTAATTCATTGAAGATCAACTAAGATTTATATCATATTAGTTAATGACCATACAATTTTCAAACACTCAACAAGACATAATTCACAATTCATATAAAATAAAGGTTATCACTCAATCTAATCACCAAACAGGAAACAAATCCCCAAACCAAATGCATAATCAATTATATTAGTATTAACTTAAGTGCAACTATATTACAAACACAAGTAAGGTGATGAGATTATTGTTACCCACATGGCATCCAAGCTAAGTCTTAACTATTCTTTAGGAAGACCAAAGCACCATCCCCATTAATCATCCAATCATCCACAACATTGTCATCAACACCAAACATTATCATCCTTAATATTGCAAATCAAATAGAAATAGAAACTTGGCTAGAGGCTATTTAATAGAACATATAAAAAAAGAACTCATTTTAAGATCCTATTTGATTAGACACTAAGTAGGAACCTTGCCATGGCTGCTAAGATTGCCCTGCTAAGATACGGACATTTCTCTATTGTCTATTAAGGTATTTCCTTTCGCTTCATTTATAATTATTTATTACATAAGCATCAACAAAGCATTCATATACAAAAGCATTCATTTTCTAAGCAAACACATATTTGAAACAACATATTCCCTATATAGATTATGGATGTCCCAATAAATTATTCCAATCCAATATTAGCTATTAACACACTTTAACTTAATCCTAACCAAATTGATTAGAATAATCATTTAATCCAATTACGAAGTCATTTTGATTAAAATTAATCAATCTAATTCGTTTTAGCATACTAGAGTCTATTTGGTCAAGTTGAACCTAGGTTTATTAGCTAGGTTCATTTTATACTTAACTACACATTTAACAAGCAAACACAAATTTTCAACTCCGTTTGGAATATGTAGCAGCTGGAATTAATCAAACTTTAGGCCGTAACATTTTATAATTTCCAAAAACTTAGATCATTAAATTATAAAGCTCTTTCTAAGCTTTGTGTAGCCTTTTGAATCACCTCAATCCAAGTTTGAATGAGAGAGTTATGATTAATTTAAGTGAAGTCGACAAGGAGAAGAAGGACAAGATGGCCCCTAGTTCCATATAGGGTATATCAAAGGTGGTGGCCACCAAGCCCCTTGCCACACTCCATATCAAGAGTGGTGGTGGCCACCAAGCTCCTTGCCATACCCCATATAGGTTTAGCGGGGGGGGGGGGGGGGGACAGTGGCTACCATGCCCTTTGCCACGCCCCGTATGGGCCTAAATCACGTCCCCTGATTTCCTTTCTTCCATTTTACTCCATTTTAGCGACTTGTCTATTTTTTTTACTCACAAAACTCCATCTACAACACATTTCAACTCAGCAACACAAGCTATAATACTTCTATCTCCATCATTACATCTTATTTACTAAATTCATCTCATTAATTCTTTATTCTATGCATGAACACACATATACACTTAGGTCTTTAATGTATAAGTTCATACATGACTTGTTTACAAGTTTCTACTCAAGCTTTACTCATAACTAGCATTGAGTCATCATATAACACCAATCACAACAAAGGAAAACAAGAAACGACATCACACTTACATGTTGGATGAAATACATGAGATGTGTTCTTGCTCTTACTACCACTTCTTCACTCTTGAAGCTTTTACTAACATGCTTTCCACCTTTTATCTTCATTTCTAACCTCATTCTATCTCATAATCTTCTTGAGATTGAGAGTTGAATTTGTGAAATGAAAAAGAAGAGGAGTAGAGTAGAAGAAGAGAGAAAACGTAGAAAAGAAGAAAGGAGGAAAAAGTAAGTAAATTTAGCAGCAAGAGGAGAGAAAATAGGATTAAATAGGATAAGACCAAAGTTAAATTAGGGTATTTATGCTTAAGGACTTTCATTTAAGCTTTTCAGATTATGATCTTAAGCATTAAAAATAATTAGGAGAAGATTTTAGAATATAAATAAGTAAAATCAATAACTTGACTTACGAATCAAGTTTAAAAATTTAATTTTGTAAAACCTGATATTTAGTTGAGTTTGGGCAGAAACTGATATTTTTAAATAAGTAGGTAATCTCAAAATTCATGAAAATTGGAGATATAGAATTTATATTTTTTTTTTCCCAAGATATAGAATTTAGATTGAAGAAGTTATATTTGAGTATTTTAGAAATCTAAGTATTTGACTTAAGAAATATTATATCATTTATAAATTAAAAGAAAATAGTATTCAAATTAAAATTAATTGTAAACTTCTAAATTTTTGGAATCGGTTTAGCTTAAAACCCTAAACCAGAAGTCAACCGGATTTCCAAAGTCAATAAAACCTAGTTTACCGAAACCGCTTAAGTCTGGCATTGCCGTTTTCTTTAGCCCTAGAAAACGAAGTTGGAATAATTAGCTAGAATAGTTCGTAATAACTATTGGTTATATAAAAATATCATTTTTTCGAATTTCGGGTGTCCTTTGAAAACGATGGGACACAGTTCTTGAAAAACTTGTCTGAAACTCCAAAATAGTAAAAATATTCCAAATGCACCGTTAGACTCATAAAAATACAAGATTTTCAACAATATCAATTTCGTAATTTTACGGTAGCTAAAAATATTAGATATCGCATTTATACGTGTATTTTTTTACTATCGGTACTTTATTAGTCATATCTACTTTACATTCCACTATTCATTACTATTCTACACTATTCTTTTCTCTCTACTTTTCTTACACCTACCCTTACACACTCCATAACCTATCACCTTTACTTTTGACATTTCCCATAACTTTATTTCACATCCACTTTACATATTACATCTTTTATTTAACAAAAAGACAAAAAAATAAAATCACCCCCCCTCTACAAGTAATGGCCGGCGCCCCTCTCTCCCCATCTTCCTCAATTTTGTTTCAATTTTTATTTATTTTAATCACACAAAAATCACCCCACATTTTCCTATAAATACCCTCCTCCTCTTTCACTTCTTTCACACCACTACTACCCACAAATTTCTTACTAAAACTCTCTCAAATTCTCCTCTCAAAACTCTCTCAAAATAATTCCACAACAACTTCTACCAACAACTAAAACCCATAACCACATACTACTACCAAAACCTTCTTTAGGTAACTATCTTATATTATTTTCTTCTTCTTCATGTCATGTAACTTTACATGACCATAGTGTGAGTTTCCAAAGACTAAAAGTTATGGAAGCTACATTATGTTCATGTATTGTTCTTGTTCATGAAAATCTATTTATGTTCATGTTATTATTTTTGTTCATATTATTGTTAGTGTATCTAAATATTATTATCTATATATACATATCCTTTAGAGCATATAAGCTCACTTGCAATTTATTTACTTTATGCAATGTAATTTATTTATTATTCCATTGCAATTTATTTATTTATTCCTTGTTAAAATAAGACTAGTCTCTAGTCTTAGACTTGTCCTCATCAAGTCAAAACAAAATTTTCTTTCTTTCATTTTTTTTTTTGGACTAGTCTACTTCTTAGTCCCGGGAGCTTTGAAAAAGCTAAGACCCCAATACTTGACTTTATTACTTATGTTATTTTACTTGCTATTATTTTCTCATAATTCATGTTCATTTAAATTGTTGTCCAAAGTTTCAAATTCTAAAAATAAATTGACAAAAAGGAGATTTAGACACTTAGAAAACAAGTTTATATAAAATAGAAAATCTATGGTTTAAAAAAAAAAATAAAGTTATCTCTTTTTAAGTTACAAAAAGAACCCACTACAAATGTTAGAAACTACTTTTACTATGAAAAACTTCTTAAATCCTCTATTATTCTACTTTGTTTTTCAAAAGAAAAATAATTATTGGTACAAAAATATTTTTTCATGAAAAAGATAAACAAATGAAAGGCTAAGGAATTTTCAAATAAAAACCTTTAGAAAACAAATAGGCAAAGGAAATTGTATAGGAAAAAGTAGTACTAATAAAAAGAACTTAGAAAATAGAAACTTTTATTTTCAAAAAGTTATTTGGGAAAAATAATAAAACCAACATAAAGCAATTTTGGGAAAACAAAGGGAAACAAATATTCATTCCAAGAAAGTTACAAAAAATAAATTCTTGTAAACTATGTTTTCTAAAACTTCAAACCAATATTGTTTTACTCAAGAAATATAATTGGACAACAAAACACTTGAGCATGCTTAAATATGAGTTATATAGTTATAAAAAGAGAATTTTTCAACTATATAGATAACTAAGTATTTATCAAGCAAATTTTGACTTCTTGAACCAAAGTTGTTTTGTGCTGGAAAAATCCGTGGTGAACTTTGTCACCACTTTTTTGGGGCCTAAATGGTTTAGTTTGACAAAAATAGTTTTAGAAATGGATAGATCTTTTCGAGTAAGTAGAAATCGGTATATTATATGCGCGATTCCGAGTTAAAATGACCAAGTTATGGCCATTTTAAATTGGAACTTTCTTTTATACGAACTTTAACGTTCTTTTGACATTGTTTTGTCAAAATACAAGAAAATCATAAGGAATACTCATTGTGGGTATTTTCTTTGGCTAGGTGACCCCGAGGAAGGATTCCTTTATCCCGAAGATTATTACGATTAAGTGGAGTGTGTGAACGACTCACCCGCATAGAGGAATAGTCAACATGGCATCGTGAGTTTATTTCCGTTAAATACTATACTTGTTGTGCTTGTAATTTAGTTGCATTAGAGTTAGGAAAAAGAAAATGGATATGTATGTTAATTAATTCTTTGAAAGAATCCTAAGAATATCGAAGCCGGAATTGATTTAAAATGCTTGTTTTGGTATAACACTTGCTTTGTATGAAATGCTTTGATCATCTTAAACTTGATAATAATAATGTTATGGTATTAAAATAAGTGGATTCATGCATACCACGAAGTGAGTCACATTGCATTTTAGGTTATTATCCTTGGGTGAGAAGGATAGTAAGCTCATGTCGAAAGCAACACTTGGCGGAATATCCAAAAGCGATTGCTTGGCGACTTAAGGAAAATGCTTGGTGAAAAATCCGAAAGCAAGGTCAATTCAAGTAGATTCGGAATGCTTGACGATGAGTGCTCGTGAGCATAAAACTTTTTTTAACTAAAATTACTTGATTTGAGGTTAAGTATCACCAAACCCCGAATGGAGGGCGCAAATCCATTCAACATATAGTTCATGGAAAATTATATGCTTTGTTTGCCTACGTGTATGTTGCATCGCATTTGTTTGCTTAGTTAACTTGTTTGAAACTTGTTACAAGAAGTTATTTAAGGAAATAATTCTCACTAAGCCTGTTAGCTTATACTTCTATAGATATCTTTTGCAGTTTCCCTAATTATGGTTAAGGCCACGAGGACCCTGCAGTCAGGTAATTTCTTTTTGGATAAAGGAAATGCTAGATGAAGTTTAGTATTAGAAATAATGTACAAATATCTTGTAATAGAATAGTGATCAAGGGAAATGCCCCTAAGTTTGTAAAACCATTGATAAGAGTAAATGATTATTACGAATCCTCTTTTCTTAATATGTTATTATATCTTTTTAAACTTCATAATTCCATGTATGGTTCCCTAAAGATGTGAAAGTATGCCTTACACTTAATATAAAAGCTTTTGGAAATGGCTAAGGTTGTCATACTTAAGCTTTAATATTGGGTGTGGCGGACTGTCACATTTAGGGTACCTTTTGGGGCATGACATTAATTGATAAAATAGTGAAATTTGGCCTGATGGGAGAAATACTTAAATTAAGTAAGTAATTTGAAAGGAAAAGAGCTCAAATTTGATAACAAAAAGGATTTAAGAAATTTGGTTCATGAAATGGATAATTGAAGTAAATAAAAGATTGAGAAGGAGGATTTGGAATCTCAATTTGAATTAAGTTTATTTATTAACTGATTATATCAATCTATCCATTTATAACCTATACTTCAAATTACTTATTTTAACTAAACTATCTAAACTAAGTTATTAAATTATACTCTAAACAACATGAATATAATTATCCATTGGTAGTTGACATTATATTAACTTTAGTTTTCATAATTTGAAAGTTTTCAATCGTTTTAAGATTTTACTCTTTTACCCACACTTTCATTATTTTATTCCATTTAATTAAGATTAAAATATAATATTGTTTTCACTTCCATTGTAATTTTGAATTATTTAATAATCTTTTATTTATTGGGTTAATATATTATATTTATGTATTCAATACCCAATTTGTTTGATATTTATTGTTGTATTATTTTTTCTTATTATATTGATTTGCGATTTCTGATATTATTTTTATTATCATAAAACATCTTAAGATTTAAGTTATATAGATTTAGCACCATTTTTTAATAATTATTTATTTATTCGTCATTCATTTCTTTAATTATCCCAAATATTTTATTTTATAACTTTGGTCATTATTATTAGTACTTACTTGAATCTCATTTTCATTTATTTGCATATATACATATATATATATTTTTTAAAAAGTTCACCCTTGTTATTTTTTTTATAGAATTTTATTTTAAAACATAATAATTCAAATTTTTAAACAATCATTAAAGTATTTAAATTTCAATATTCTTAAATCACAAGAAATTGGGAATGCTTTCCATAACTTTTCTTAAAAATTATTTTTTTTATTTTTTTCAAATTTTTTACATTATTTTATTAATGATCATTATTTCTGAATTGTATGAATTTGGGTTATTACATAGATGCTTACATCTAATAGGTTTTACAGACTAAAACAAGGAAAATCAAAAGGCAAAAGAAATAAAGCTGGCGTCAAAGAAAGGCCGGCGACCTATATTGAAAAGTTGGTGGTCTATGTCATGAAGGATAGCAGTATTGAAGGTGACTTTAGAAATTTGTATTCTAGCTATATTCAATGCCAATGTAAGGCCGGTGGCTTAATTAGGGAAGGTTGATGGCTTAATTAGGAAAGGCCAGTGGCGTTAAGTAATAAAGCCGGCAGCTTGGGCCATCGAACCTATAATAAGCCAAATTCATGCAACTAAAAAATAATAATCATTAAGGAAATAATGTAAAAATATTGAAAAAGTTTTAAAAAAAGTCATAGAAGACATTTCTAATTTCTCGCAATCTAAAAATATTGAAATTAAAATAATTTAGTGATCGTTTAAAATTTTGAATTATTATGTTTTAATATAAAATTCTACAAAAATAATAAGGATGAAAATAAAAATATATGTATGTAAATAAATGAAAATGAGATTCAAGTAAGTGATAGTAATAACCAAAGTTACAAAATAAAACATTTTAGATAATTAAATAAATGAATGATGAGTAAATAAATAACTATAAAAGAATAGTACTAAATTTACATAATTGAAATCTTGAGAAATTTTATAAATAAAATAAAATAATACGAGGAATGCTAAATTAACATAGTGAAAAAGAATAAAACAACAAGAAATATCCAACAGATTGAATAATTAATACATAAATATGAGATATTAACCCAATAAATAATAAATTATTAAATAATTCAAAATTACATTGGAAGTGAAAACAACATCAAATTTTAATCTAAATTAATTGGAATAAAACAATGAAAGTGTGAGTAAAAGAATAAAATCTTCAAACGGTTGAAAACTTTCGAATTATGAAAACTAAAGTTAATATGATGTCAATTACCAATAGATAATTAATCTTAAAGTTGTTTAAAGTGTAATTTAATAATTGAGTTTAGATAGTTTAATTAAAATAAGTAATTTGAGTTATAGGTTATAAATGGATAGATTAACATAAACAACTTAGTAAATAGACTTAATTGAAATTGAGATTTCAAATACTCCTTTTCAATCTTTTATCTATTTCAATTATCCATTTCATGAACTAAATTTCTTAAATCCTTTTGTTTATCAAATTTGAACTCTGATTCATTCAACTTGTTTACTCACTTTGATCATTTTCCCATCAAGCCAAATCACAATATTTTATCAATCAATTTGAATTTAAATACTCTTTTCTTTTAATCTATAAATGATCTAAAATTTTCCTAAGTCTGATGTTTAGGTTTCTAAAATACTCAAATGTAGTCTTTTTAATCTAAATTCTATACTTTCAATTTCAATAAATTTTGAGTTTGTCTACTTATTTAAAATATCAAATTCCTAAATTAGATTTACAAATCTAACTATTGAGTTCTATGTTATAAATTCTAAAGTTGTTATCTAATTACCTTCAATACTTAAGAAAATCATCTGACAGGTTTAAACATAAATCCTTTACCCATAAAAAATCTTTTAATCCGTATCCCTATATATTTGTATTTTCCCTTGACTTTAGGGGGTTACCTATTTTTTTCCCCTTCCTTTTCTCTTTCATTTGTTTCCACCAGTGCTCTACTCTTCTTCTTCTTTCTCTCTTCATTTTCTTTGTTTTCTTAAAATCCCACCCTTAAATCCCAAGTTTAGAAAGATCAAAATAAAGATAGAAGATGAAAATCAAGATGAAAGTTGGAGATCATGCATAATATGGTTTCAAAAACTAAGGAAAAGTAGTAATGCTAGAGTTTTGGATGTTGGAGTTCTTCTAAAACAAGTAAGTACAGTGTTTTCTATCTTTTGTTTGTTGTAAATGCTTGTATATGATGAGTTAAAGTTATATAAGGTATTATTTAAATTTGATGGGTGTGTGTAGATTGTATATATATGTATGAAGTTGGGAAGTGGATGATATGAACTTGATGATGAGATGATTTGAGGAAATAAGATATAGTGATAGGTGTAGAAATATTGTGAGTTATAATGTTGAGCTTGTATGGTATTGTTAAGATGTTGTAGATGGAGTTATGTGAGTAAAAAAAAAAAGCAAACAAACAGCTAAAATGGAGTAAAATGGACCAAAGGAAAATAAGAGACGTGCATTTGGGTCCATACGGGGGCGTGGCAAAGGGCGTGGTAGCTACTATCCCACCCTGTTGAACCCATATAAGGCATGGTAAGGGGCTTAGTGGCCACCACCACCCTTGATATGGGGCGTGGCGAGGGGCTTGGTAGCCGCCACCACCCTTGATATGCCCCATATGGAACCAAGGGCCATCTTGTCCTTCTTCTCCTGGTCGACTTAATTTAAATTGATCATAACTTTCTCATCCGAACTCAGATTGAGGTGATTTAAAAGGCTACAAAAAGCTCAAAAAGAGCTCTATAACTTCATGATTTGAGTTTTTAGAAATTTTAAAAGTATCAAGACCTAAAATATATTTGATTCAAACTACATCATATACAAAACTAATGAACATTATTAAAAATCTATGCTCATTTTAGCCTAATGAACTTAAATGAAATAAAATAAACTAGATGAATTGAGTCTAATCAACTTAGTTAAGATTAAGTTAACATAGACTTAAATTAACATGAACGTTAGACATAAAATGAATTAGTAATATTTTTTAGCTCAACTTGGCTAAATGAACTTAGTTAACAAATCTAAGTCTTACTTGGGTTAATTTAATTTAGTAACTAAATGAGACTTAATATAGTTTATGCATATCAAATGAATTAGTTAATGGACTTGAGTTAACATGATTCTTAGAAATGAAATGAAATGAAATAGTAATATAACTAAAGTTAGTTGAGCTAATGAAATTCACTAAGAGAAAATAAGTTAGATCAACATGAATCCTTTGAGTAAATGATTTATATATGCTTGTAATATACTAAAACTTAAGTAATAAGGAGGATATGTCGTTTCAAGTATATGATTGTTATGAAATGAGTGTTCTATATATGAATGTTTTGATGGTGTTTTTGTAACAAAAGAGAAAAGAAATACTTTGACAAATAATGGAGAAATGTTCACATCTTGGTGAGGCAAACTTCGTAGCCATTGCAGTGCTCCTACTTAGTGTCTGATCAAATAGGTTCTTAAAATGAATCCCAGTTCTTGAATAGATATTTGCTTTTGTATTATATTCTCTTCAATAGCCTTTAGCTAACTTTCTTTTCCTATTTGGATTTCATATGAAGGATGATGGTGATCTGGTGTTGATGATAATGTTGTTGATGATTGATGGGGATGGTGATTTGATCTTCCTAGAGAATAGTTAAGACTTAACTTGGATGCCAGATGGGTAACAACAATCTCTTCACCTTACTTGTGATTGTAATCTAGTTGCATTGGAAATAATATAAATCTAATTGGGGCCAGTGGGTCTGCATAGAGGCTACTAGTAAGCTTGTCGGCTTCACAGGAACTAAGTAGGCACCAAAGGACGTCGCCCATGTTCGAGTCAACTTTAGAGATTAATGCTTAGGATGGTTCCATTGTTCTAAGGAAAGTAGAGGGTTGGTTGACAGAGTAAATGTTTTAATCTATGCATAAAATGAATTCAAAATGAAGTCCCCACTCCTTAGGTTTGTCTATGGAGTAGTTAGAGGCAATATTTCCATAAAATGGATTTTAAACAAAATCCTCCCTCCTTAGCTAAGTCAAAGGGGAAGTTAGAGGTTGCTTTTTTTCAATAAAAAGTATTCAAAATGAAATCATGTGTCACTGGCTATATCCAAGGGGTAGTTGATGGTTATATCTATGGTATAAAAGAAATGGTTTTTGTACTAAGAAAGATATGAGCTAAAGACTCGAGTTGAGTATGCGCCTCCTTCCTTAGTTCACAATTCTCCTGGGCGTGAATGGTCTGTATTCAGTCTTTCAACACCCAAGAGAGGGCATAAATCTCTATTAGTTTGGATTCCGGTCATCTAAACTATGCATATCATATGAATGAGTGTGCATTGCATATGTTTGTTAAATAATAACTTGCTTGACACTTGTTTGTAGTGTGATTTGGTTTTTTATCCATTAAGCTATATTGAGCTCACAACCCTACAGTGTTGTTGCAAGAATAGTTAAGGCATCGATTTTAGGGATAGGTCTTTATGGAGGAGAATCCTTAAAGGTAGAAGATGAATTTAATATGAGAAACAGATAGATAATATAGTTTATTTAAATTTCAATTCTTGTAATAAGAGTTTAGATTATGGATTAGATTTGTAATGTTGTAGTTTCAAGTTTGTAAAATGTAGATGATTTATTCTATTTTACTATTTGATAGGGGATACTGATTTTCTGTAGTTCTGGTGGATTGTAGGAAATCGGATTTCTTTTATTTATCATAAATTTAATTTGATATTAAACGTTTACAAAGAAACTTTTAGGTAGAATCTTGCAAGCTCTAACTTGCAAGATGGTTTTCATATGACGGGTGCACACGTGATATGATAACTTCAAGTTCTCCATCTAAGCCCTTTTTTTTAGGGTGTGACAGAATCAGCTTCAATACTTGAAAAAGTCTTAATCAGCTTTGTCGTTGCCATTTGATCCTCATCATTTACTAATGCAAGAATTTCAAATCTAATATAGGTAAATCAATCTTTACCCTCATCGTTTAAACTAGTGTTCAAAGTAAAAATTACCCAAAAGATCAAACAAAATAAAAGAAACTCAACCAACTTCATTCCTTTACATACAAAAGTATAGACTTCTTTAATTACTTCTCTAAGCATCATACTTTAAAGTGAAGGAATATACATTAACTCATACCCTAAATCTTTCTCCCTTTTTGTACTTACAACTTTCCTTTTTTTGTTGTTGTTTTTTGTTAGATAGTAGTTTAAAGCACGGAACAAATAATACTCTTTTGATGGACCAAGACCCGCCTTTATCAACTGACTTTAGACCTCATTTTCCTTTTGTTTTCTTTCTCAATTGACGCCAGAGTTGAACCTCGCTCTTCTGGGGGACTAAGGCCTACCCATACCAATTGGATTGTTTAAGCGTCTTGTATTTAATTAATAATGAGGTCAAACAATTGCTCTTTTGAGGGACCAACTCTTGCCTATACCAATTGAAGCCTTCATATTTATACTTTTTATATGATTGTCTTCAGTACAAGGAAAAAATCATCAAGTTATAAATCTCATTTGAACCTTAACAAAAGACTACAAAGCTCTTACGGTAATTAAATTAAAGAATATATTAGTCATTTAAGCTTAAAAGTTAACTAAGCAGCTTTTGCTAAAGACCTTAAGTCAATTCCAATTCTAGATTCTTAAGTTAAATAACAAGTAAAATTAATTCACCTAGATTGCACAAAGTAATTCTAACAACGTAACAAAAGTCTAAACGCAAGAGATCAAAGCTTAGCACTAAGACCACCATCAACTACCTAAACGTCTAATCTAAATAACTATCCTATTTAAGGGTGAATGCACTTGATACTTGGAGACAAAATTTGCCCAATATAATTAAGTGGGCCCATGCCACTGTTGTGTTGTGCAAAATACTTAGAAGATAAGAAAAAGTTAGGGGAAAAATTAGACTAGGTAACGAAAAAGTGAGCAAAGGCATGCAAAGCTAAAGTTAACTGTAAAAGAGAGTCTCAAAAGAAAATTATAGACCAAATAAGGTCTTAGTTTAAATAAAAAGAAACAAAAATCATCCATCATCATCGTTAAAATCAAGATTCCGGCTCAATCGACTTGTCATCACTTTCTTCATGCATCTTTAGTCATGCTCCTCCTAGACTCATCACTAGTACCATTCTCAATGCTACGTTCTTCAGTATTGCCAGTTCCACTCGAAGTTCCAGTGCTAGTAGGAGCTTTAGAAGTGGGATTTGCAGGGACATTAGTAGATAACAGGGCTTATGTTGATCCTAGTGAGCTAAGGTGCTAGAGCTGAAGATTTCCTTTGATAGCATTATGTTGCGGGCTGTGAAGAAACTACCGGTGATGGTTGAGAAGTCAATGCTTAAGGCTTTGAGGTTGTTGAGTTGCAGTTGAATAAACTGATGCTGGAGATGGGGTTGGTGGTTAAGACTAAGGTTCAAATTAACGCATAATAGGCTGATTCATACACGGAGATTATGGGCCAAACCAGACAACTCACATTTTAAATATTGAAATTCACATTTTAAATATATTCAAATTTTTTATCTTAAATCACTCTCTAGATAGATTAAATGATGTACCCATTAGATCAACCAATCTTACATAGCTTGTAGATGCCAGCGTGCTATGATGGCTAGACGTGCAACTGGCTAGATGCACCATACTATCACTAAATCGTATAATTGCCTCTTTTCAGTTAAATATTTCTTTAGATTATTGAAGAGTTGTTGAGTGAAAATGAAATGGAGAGATAAAGAATATACAAATATAAGATGGTAAAATGTTCTATTTTATGAAACTTCATTAGGTATGTTTATGTTGCTTCTGCATGTGGTTTTTAGGTAATGGCATGGTTGTGTAGGTAATCATGGGCCTTAAATATTTTTGTGTTTCAACCCAACAACATATGGGGCATTCACATGTTGGCCCTTCATGAAGAATTTGATTTTTTTTTTTTTTTTTTTATCCTTTGACTACCATCAAAGTTGCTTCCACTGATAATTTCCTACCATATGTTAATCTAGAGTTTACGAGACCCACAAAGCTAATCAGAGTAAAGAACAACGAGGATGCTTAATAGGGAATTTGCACAATAACTTCTCGCATTACCTATAATCATTACAGCAGTTATTAATCATGTATAAGATTATGCAAAGACAAACTATATGAAAAGTAAATCCCCTTTATTTGTATACTTTATTTCTTCTAACATTATTGCACTAAAGTGTTTGGCCTCTCCCGATCTAATTCCAAGAACATCCTCAATAGTTTTTTTTTTTCAATTTTTTAATTTTTTTTTTTTTTTTTTGACTCCAAAATGTCATATATGTTTACAATTGATCCAACAATAGACAGGCATGACATTTCGCTTGCAAAATTGCTTGTTTGTATATAGGGAAAAAAAAGAAGAAGAATAAACAAATAAAACTATAAGTCATGTTTTGGAAACATGAATGTCCAAGTCATCAGCAACTCTAGCATGCACAAGTTGTGTTATTTTCCAAACTCTGCCTATGATGTTCCAACTTGGTTGTCCTAACATGATTAAGAACAGTTCTTGTCCACTCAGTGAAGAATGTTTCATTGTGTCCTACTTGACGGTTTTTATAGAATAGAAAGCAATCTGGATCATCTTCTGGGTGAGGGCATTCTTTTTTACCTAGTTGTTCCCACCATGAACCGCGATGTATCATACCTGATAGGTCAGCCATCCAATGGTGAGCATATTGCCCTACGCCTGCCAGCTCTAACCATCCTTTGGGGAAGAACTCCATTACACTACTTCCTCGGTTCATGAAGAGCATGTTGGTCAATTGTGCTCCATGAGGGGATGCAACAATGTCAGTGTAAGTCATTACCTTCACCTGAAAGTAATAGCACCTGAATCATGTTAAAGGTCGTAGTTTATCGAAAGATTTATGGTCTAGTGTATATTATTTGTATTTTCTGAATCTGTCTGTCTTAGGGGGTAAAAAAAATGAGTTTTAAAGTGGTGCCCATAATAAGGTTTCTAATGTGCATTATAGCTACGCATGTTCTGCCTCTTTTTATAGTAGTGTCTTATCATTATTTAGTCTATGTGTTTATTTTAATAAACATTTCTGTGAAAATTAAAAAAAATATATGATAAGTTCCAACATGGATTCTTAAATTCATTTAAATAAACCCTAAAAAATTAGAAGAAAATGTGTTAGATTTCTTATAGGGGTATTCATGGTTTATGGTCCAGTTTAGTTTTATTCAAAGACCATACCGCATTTTAAATACTTTGATGAAACCTCTACAAAAACGAACTATTTTTAATGCTTGAATTTAAATCCACCGTTACTCCTACAATTCCAATTATATTCGGTTCGACCACTTCAAAAAAGCCTATTTGGTTTAATCACATTTCACTATATAAATTATTTTGATTTTTTTTTTTTTTTATTTGATACAACTTTAAAGTCAAAGAATAGTTAGCAAGTGCATAATTATAACTATGCATATCAGGAAAGAACTGCTACGGATAATATTTTAAATCAATCAAGCTGAACTTGCTAGTTAAACGTACCCTATGAACTCTTTGCTAGATCATCATCATTTCTTAAGGAAATAAGCAAAGATTGTAAAAAATTATTTAATTAATTTGCTTGGTTACTTCTGGTTGCTTAATACGATATCAATTCACAAGATATCTTACAAATAATTTATCCAAAATCCAAATATGGTGTTGTACTAGACAATACAGAACTCATTGTTTTAATGTTTAATTTGCAAATTAAATCTAGTACTAGACGAAACTTCAATTATGAACTAACAAAAACTTAAAATAAATTTTTGTCCCATCTATTTAGTGGTACAAAAATCTGAGTGGAATAAAATAATATTTTTTATTATGATCAAAATTAACACTAATACCGTCTCATTATCACCATTGATTTTATGTTGATGACCACCACCATCACCATTGCGACCATCGTTGCATCAACGATTACCACTTGCCACCACCATTAATACAACATTGACACCCTATTGTAATCATCATCACCGCATTAATACTATCATGTCACCATCATGGTCACTACCATAGGCATTACAATTAATACAATACTAGAATAATCTATCACTGTCACCAACAATGATGGTGGTGATATAGCGACAATGGCAATTTGTAATGTAGTTTAGTGGTGCTAGCAGTAGCGATAATAATAGCAATAATAAATGGTGATGGGATAAAAATATCCACTATAACATTAATAGTATAACTATCAAAATTGGTACTGTTATATATACTTGTGAGTGACAAATAATTGAAAAAAAAATTTATTATACTAAGCATACCAAACACTATATGAGAATTGTTCTCCTTGTGTTAAGCTATCCATTCCTTATTGTCATATACTTAATAGGAATTAGAATTAAAACTAATGCGTAGGTCTAAGTTTAGAAGGTAAAATGCAAGAAAGGGTTTGAACAGTTAGAAGTATGGTCAAAAGCTTGGTTATTATGATCAAAAGTTGAAACAAAAGCCTGGAAAATTGTGTTAAAAAAGGATGTACATTAACAAAAGCTAGGATTGAAGATGGTTGCAGTTGCAAGCAAGAATGTAAGTCAAAATTACCAAGAATGTCTACAGAAACACATTGCAGATCTTAGACGAGCTTGCAAAAATAAGTATAAATATAAAATTAAAGTTAGATTTACGAGAGAGGAATGAACCTGTTTTATGAAGTATTTCACAGAGGAAGTGCGGACTTCACAAGAATTTATAACAGAGTTTGGTAGCTTTTGAAATATTGTCTTAGTAAGTGTTTGGTAATGCTACCAGAGTCGGTCAAAGTCAATGGAGTCAATTTTGATGATCAAGTATCCACATTTAGTAATTGAAGCAATGGAGACATTTTTTTTCTTTTTTGGGAAAAGATGACACTAGCAAATCTCATTATACAAAAGCCTTCAGTTGCCATGATACAAAATAAATTTTAAGTTTATTAAAAAAATAAATAAAATACAAAAGTTTACACAGTTAAGAAAAATGGATCTTATATCTTATTCAAATTCTCAGCTCCTCATTCAATTACAAAAGCATCCATTTCAAATATTCAAACCCTTTAAGCAATATGAATCACTTAAGACCACTTAGATCCTCTCTTAACCAACTATTAAGGAACCATTTTTATAAATTGATCCTGTTTAGTCTATTTAACTATCCTAATTTCTTCGAATGTTCTTTTTAAATCAAGGCATCTAGGATTTCTACCTTTAAAATAGACACATGAATGAGAGGAGAAGGATTTTTTTTTTTTTTTTTTTTGTGGCATGTTTGATGTTCTTAAAAACCTTACTATTATGGTCTTTCCTTCTATTACTTGTAGAAAGTTCCAATAAATTATAAATTGATGCAGCGAAAATTAGACTCCAAGAAATTGTTACCAAACCAAACATGTCCCAAATATCATAGCATTAAAAAAATGCTAAAAGTGAAATTATCAATCATATATGAGTGCTCTGTTATATCATTACGATAGATTGAGCCTTGAAACAGTAATTAGCTGCAGCAATCAAAGTTGAGATTACCTTATAGACCGCATCTTAATCAAGGATTTTTATGTTGGTACAAGGGTCTTTATTTTCTATTCTGGCTATCATCTAATGTCGAGCCGATTTTACGAGTCCCAAATACTTGAAAAAGTCATCGCACCATTAAATTGCAAAACAATAAAAAATTTTGAATGTTGCAAATACCAGATTGCCAATCCAAACAGTTCATAACTAAATCATGCAAAATAAACAATTTAAAGGGCTTCTAAAACATATGACATACCTGGTCACAAAAGCTTAAATCTTCGGATTGAACCACATTCAAGACGCAACCATTTGTCCTTTCACACTCCTTAGTAAATATGTTGGTCACTGCAGTTGCATTCTTGAATGATCTTGAACCTCTTCTCATCAACAGGGTCAGCCTTATGATGGGTTCTCCTCTCTCATTAGCCTCTGTACCTTTTTCAGCTGGGTTTATGCCACAGAATTCTCTAGCTTTACATCTCAACAAATTGCAAACCTCTAGTTTCCTCTCCTTCCCCATTCTCCCCATATTATGTCTCATCACCAAAGCCTTCTCAAAACAGTAAGGCCCATCTCCACTTCCAAGTCTTTCAACTTCAACATCTCCATAACAAGCTTCCATCAGGTGTTGAATCCAAGATCCCATCTTTCCTCTTAGCTCACCCCAATGGAACAGTACCCATCTTGTCGGTTTTGAGCATCCATGTTTCATCGACCATCCAACGAAAGGTGCTATGGCAGTTAAACCGTGCCACAGGTTTCCGTAGTCATAGTAAGTATCCGACACGAAAGAAAGGCCTTTCATGTAAATTGCTGAATCTGGAAGACTTCCTGGCCATGCCAAAGCATAAGAGTTTCTAGTACCATCCCCTGTGTCTTTCCCCATGATGCATAAAAGCCTCCCTTTGGAAGCTTGTGAAGGGAAAAACAGATGTTCGGCTTCGTTTTCTTCTTCGTAGGTGTCGTTTAAGGAACTCATGAACCAAGTGTGGCCTGTCATAGCAGTCTCGGCATATCTGAGATCCTTGAGTGGCAAGAAAGTGGTGGAATCTCGAAGTTTTGTGGTTAGATCATTGACATCCTTGAAGCAATCTTGAATATAATTAGAATGCGAGGTGAGTCCCTTCCGGTTATTTAAGCCATAGCCATCCCAAGAGTTAAAAGGAGACGATGTTTGAATATGGAAGAGGACAGGTAATAGCAACAAGGTGAGGGCACATATGATGAATTTGCATGAGTAGTGAAAGAATCGTTTTTGTTTAATGGAAACTTTTGGGTTGCTTCCTTCTTCCATTAGTTGTTCAAAGAGGTAGGAGACAGAGAAGATCCAAAACTTTGTTTCTAGCAAGCGTGAGGACACATGTTACATATAATACTCAACTCAAGTCAACGGATATCCAGGATCCGCTAAAGTCATTAATTAATACAAGATTCCGATTATGCATAAAGATTGAGTAGACTTCGGCATAAAAGGCGGGATATGATAGAAATCTAACGTCGACATAGTTGACAAGCAGCGTTTGCTTCGTATTTTATTATAATTCGCTTTGACGTTTGGGTCATGCCATGAAAGAGCCATTCGATACCAAGATCTGTTAATCATACCACAGTAATAAGGGAATTGAAAATACGAAAGGGAAAAAATAAATAGGGAAAATGAAAAATAATGGTATCTGAATTTTGTAAAAGAAATAAATAAATGTTTGAAGTTTGGTTTTGAATAATTTGATACCTCGTTAATTTTTTTCATACCTGAAGTTTTGTTTTGATAATTTTATTACATGAATAAATTTTGTATGGATTTTATTCATACCTTATTTTACTTGCTTGAAGTATAAAAAAAATAAATGAAAACTTTATTCAGGTATTAAAATTGTCAAAATCAAACTTCAGGTATGAAGAAGTCAACAGAAATTCTATTCTGATATCAAATTATTCAAAACCAAACTTTAGGTACCTAATTATTTTTTTTATGAGAAAGTTCAGGTACCATTTTTTGTCATTAACCCAAATAAATAGATAACCAACCATAGCAACAACTAGTAAAAGCCCGCATTTTTTGTTTCAAGTATATTTATATCAAGGAAAATTATAGATATTTCTCAAAAAAAAAAATAATGACTTGCATATTAACAATATATATTCTTAAATGATTTTCTTCATAGTATGAGTATGCTGGTATTAAACACACGCGCGCACACATATACAATTCCTATATTGATATTATCTTTCCATAGTTTGTGAAGTGAAATATTATTTAAAGGGAAATATCAAAGAAACTATCTAACTTTCAATTTTTCTTTCAATTTCATACCTAGCAAGTGAAGTTGTTAGATAACCTAGATAAAGTTTTGCTTATTGAAAGCTACGATTAAAACTGAAGTTCCTAAATTCCATTCCTATTTGAACTATTACTACTCAAATTTAAATCGTCTGCATATACGTGAATCAAATGAAATTCATTCTAATGAAGGTAAAAGATATTTTAAAAGGTGATTTGTGGGTTTTGCACATAATTTAAAGGATTATTAAATATTAATTATAAAAATTTAATATGTACCGTACTGAAAGCTAGAGATATTGAATTTATTGAGAATAAATTAAATGTTGATCTAGTAAATAAAGATGAAAATCCCCTCTCCAGAAAATCCTCAACTGTTGCAAGATTTATACGATATAAATTCTAAAAACCATCTACACATGGTTGAGGGACGGCTTTTTTCTTTTAACACCGGTTTGTAATGGACGAGATGTTCCTTCTTTACAATAACTTTCCGTAGACAATTGCTCAAAAGGTGGGTGCGCTTTCAATTTTGAGTCTTCTAAAGCCTTGCATGTTTTCTAATCTGGTTAAACTGATTACTGGATTAGGCCTTGCTCAAATAGCTATGATCGAACCATGAATATGGAGTCTTAAGAATTAGATTACTTAGAGGAACTAAGGCATGTGAATTTAGTCTATCACTATACAATAACTTCTATAATGCCATTATAGAAATTAGAAGTAGCTTGCGAGCTAGGGGGTAAAACAAAAAATAAAATAAAAAAAAAAAGAAAAAGGTTAGTTTCACTAATTCTCCAGCTCTTAGCTTCTCAATAGAAGTACAGGCTAGCACAAATGACTCCACTCCAAACCAACCCAGCCTGGCGTCATGTCAACAACTATCGATATCTATTTATCACTAATTTTACTCTTTTTACGAGTAACATTCTATTTTCTCTGCAAAAGACATACTCTCTCCAATTTTGAATGTAAGGACCTGACATGTATAATGTTTAAAACTCCACATATCAAGTCCTTAACTATGCATAATATACGAATAAATTATGCGTAAGGTTGTTCGAAAATGAAAGACTTTATGCTTATTGATTGCTCAACCTGTTAATATACAAAGCTTTTACAAAACTATTCATTTAAAAATAGATAACTTTACATAAATAATAATCTTATCTAGGATTTGCAGCCATTACTCAACTTTACTTCACTTAATTCATAACATCACCTAGTTCAATCTTCTCCATAAACGTGAACTAAATCATATTATTTTCTATTAAAAATAAGCAAATGTTACACTGATAAGGTTCCTCCTATAAATTACCAGCTGAGCTACTTATGAAAGTCATTACTTCATAACAGAGGTGGTCTAAGCGCTAGGAGTATGCAAAAAACCCGATGAAACCGAAAAACCGAACCGAAACAATAAAACAAATTCGAAAAATATAGTTAACTAATCCATTGGTTTCGATTTAGGATTACGGTTTTTATTTTTTCTGGTTTTCGATTTCGGTTTCAGTTTATAACCACAAAAAACTGATAGTTAACAGTTAACTGTTTTAATATTATAAATATATTATATATATTATTTACATATACATATAATTATTTTTAAAAAAATATTTGTATATATACATATAATTTACCTATGTTAATATTCCTTAGATTTCGATTAAAATACTATTGTCCTATGTTTGATGGAGGTAATGTAGTAATTGATTTGGTTTGATTTTATTGATAATGATACATCCAAAAGTTTGTTTTTCCCTTTTTCCTTAATTTGATTTTCTTTTTTTTTTTTAACTCTTGTATTATATATAATAATTTAAAGAAAAAATCTTTGATAAAGGCTAAGAAATAAGGTTTGTTAAAATTATCAATTTGATTTGTTGAAACCATTACGTTAAATGGTTAAAAATCGAAAACCGAATAAATTAACAGAATAAAACTGTTAACCGTTAAGGCGGTTAACCGTTTATAATGGTCCAATTAATGATCGGGATATTAAAAAATCGATAATTACAGTTAGATTCAAAAAATAGGGTTATAGACCAGTTAACCGATCCGTGAACACCCCCACTAAGCGACTATCTAGCATATCAATCTCGTTAACAGAGTTTCCACTCTCCAAACAGAATTCAATAGCATACGCACAAACAATTCAAACAAATTTTTTTAAGCCAATCTTTAATTATAGTTGATTTAATAATATCTAACCTAGCATTCAACAAACAAGTTACTGTGTATCTGGATAATTGATTTATCAGATAAAAGACATGTATTCAAAGTCAACTGGGTATGGGAACCTATCGAGGAAATTCATTTCATATGAAATAACGTTAATCCATAGTTGAATACTAAGTCATTAACCCTTCATCAAACTTAAATAAAGTTCAAATCATCATTTAGTCTCATATTCATATACATAAACGTATAAACATTACATTCCACTATTCATTCATCCGTTATTATCGTTTATTTATTTATTTTATTTTTTTATATGAACAGTACAAAAGGACTTGTCACGCCCGTGACAAGGCCGATGGATATCACAGGCACCATCACGCCCGTGATCTTAGGTCGTGATGAATACAATTGGCCTTGTCACGCCCGTAATAAGAGATGACATCCCCTATCACAGTTGTGATGTAGGCCGTGTTAATGATCATGCCCGTGATTGCCTTGGCAAAAATTTTCTAAAAAGTTCCTAAAGATATCACACCCTATGTAATGGTTATATCAAGCTTTGAAAAAAAAACATACAAAGGAGATAACGGCCTTTGTAACGGCCGTGATCAAGGCCATTTCACATTTTAAAAAGCACTCAAAGGAGATCACAGGCCACACCACGGCCGTGATCATCAGGAAAATATGCTTTCAAGGATGTAATAGCCTCGAACGCACCCGTGATGAATAGGGTATTGATCATTTGATACATGTTTCAAAATTTTCAAAATCCAATATCCACTAACTCTTTACTAAGATCTTATTTCTCTGTAAAAACATGTTAGAACTAACTTATAAACACAAGATCAAACATCATCAAGATTACTTGTTCTCATATTTTCATTTCACATATATATGTACAATAATCCCAATCTAAAACATAAGCTCATCATTCATGATTGCTGAACTTTATTATTAACCTAATTACTAAAGTCCTACTCATTTATCATTAACAACATCAACACACACATCAATTCTTCATAAACTTAAAAATTCAATTCATCAAACACCTAGAGTACATAAGTCTATTTGCATATCTAGTTTAACATATATGTTAGCATACCATTAATTTGTCTAAAGCATCAAAGTTCTACTCCTATTCAATATCAACATCAATTATAAACTATAATTAAACAAGAGATACATGAAACCAACTTTACTTACTTATATAGATACTAAGATCAATCAACTTCTCTTACTACTTCCTTAGCTTAAATTCTTGCTTTTACTTGTTCCTCAGATTAGTTCTTTGCTTAAAGAAAAAAAATTTGGGGCAAGATTATGACAAGATTTTGAGGTGAAATTTGAGCTTGTTTATATTTGGAAAGATGATGATGATAGAGAGAGAGACGATGGTTTAGGTCTGTTTTGGGATGTCGATATTTCATTTCTTTTTTAACTTTTGAGGCATTTTTAAAAGCCTATAGAAGATATTTAGACATGGGCTTTGGGCTATGTGTGTGTGTGGGCTTGGTTTGCTAATGAAGATGGTCTTGGGCTAGGTTAAAGACAATAAATAATGATTTCATTGCATCAAATATGACATACACACACATGTATATATTACTACACTTATATATATATACACAATTAAGTTTTAATATGTTTATATACTAATGATTTATCATATCATCAAATCGAATTATCATAACTTAACCATAACAATTTCATAGGTTATTTCATTGAGACAGCCATGAACCTTCTTCAACATTCTATGCACGATTTGGGGGCTTAATTTTGCCATGCTAGACCTGGTCAGGAGTTGCTGAATGAATTCCTTTAGAAGACCTACATCTATTAAAGAACATCAATTCTACCATGCCTCATAAATTATATATCAAATTCATTCATCATCTCTAGTACCCAAAATGTTACACCTGTAGGTCACAGTATCGTAAACATCATAACACAAATGCAAAATATTGTGTGTTATCTCTTAGACTTCAATTATGAATGAGAACGTGGGCGACGGAAGGTACATAAAACAACATGACCCATTTTACGAGTGCGTGGAAAAAAAATACTACAATGAGCACTTTTTCTTTCGAGGTAGCTGAATAACGGAGGCAAAGCATAGACTGCTCGTTTAGTCCTAGATAACGACAAGCGATGAACGAATTATTTTGGTGCATTAAAAATTTAAAAACTTCGTATCCAGCTTCCCAAGCCATAATGTCTTTCCAAAAGCACATGGTTTTTATTTTCCGATATTGAAGGAACATGGATTTTCATTGTGTCTGCCGCTGACTTCCTGGTTTATCACTCTTGTTACTGTTGCGTACCTAGATATTTAAACAAAACTAAATGATAGATGCTGCAAACAAAACACCGATTACCATCGACTAATGCTTCGAGAGAACGGGGGAAAAAAAGAGCAAGTTACAAGTATTTACAGTTTCTGTACATCATCTCATCAAACCGTATGGTTAAGATCATTATTAGCCAGAACATAAACTGCTTACAAGTTTCATTCCAAGCATCAAAGGGTTTCAAATTAATGGATTCCTAGGTAATTCACCAACTCCAAGTAGGAAGGGGAGCATCTGCTCTGGTAGAGCATGCCAGTAAGAAAATGTGGAGATAGCCATGTTGGTAGCGTCAGTCTGTCAGCAGGTTAGAAAGCTTTACAGAGTTTGTTGGACCTTATGTTAGATGAGCGCTGCTGCTCAATCGGGCCTGTACACAGCCTGCTTCTTTTCGGCTCAGAAATGCTTATGTGCGAAATTGCCACAGATAGGGCATCAATAAAGCCCCATTCATCTGGCTCTTCTGAATTATAACTCAAACTACTGGAAGATGGAATCCATCTTGTGCGTTCACCAACAGAGTGGATGTCTATTTTCCTATTCCCATGCACTCTTGGACCACATGGGACGGCAGCTCTGCGAGAAGATGTTGTCACCAGGTTCTTCACTTTTGGTAGAGTTGGTGGTGACTTCAATGTATCATCCGTAAAGAAGAGGATAAAAGGATGTCCTGCATCAGAGAACACAAGGTTAGGTAATAAAAAGGGGGAAAAAGAAAAGTAGACCGTTGAGTACAGAGATTACAAAAGGTAAAAAAAGTGGAATGGTGGCCACTGAATCAACGCTTCAAGGGAGAAAAATCTGAGTTTTTATGCCAAGGCAGAAACTCAGGCAAAAACAGGCCACTTGAATGGATAATTGTGAAATAGCATTACATCAGATGTAAAGCTATTTCACAATTATCATTCAAGTGGCCTGTTTTTGTCTGAGTTTCTGCCTTGGCATAAAAACTCAGATTTTTCTCCCTTGAGGAGAGAGCGGGGGCAGGAATTGTGAGTTAGAACCTATAGAAGCAAGAGGGATGTAAAGCTATTTCACAATTATCCATTCAAGTGGCCTGTTTTTGTCTGAGTTTCTGCCCTTGAGGAGAGGGCGGGGGCAGGATTTGTGAGTTAGAACCTATAGAAGCAAGAGGAAAACAAAATTACAGGTAAGGACACTAGTCTTTCCGGTATCACAAAACTTACTTAGCACTTCTTCTGCTGTTATCCTTGATGAAACATCCCTGGTCAACATTCTACCAATCAAATCCTGTGCAGGTCTTGACATTGACTCCCATATCCCATTGTTAAAATCAAGCTTAACACTTCTTATTGCTTCAAAAACATCTTCCAAAGAATTTCCTTGAAAGGGAAGAACACCCAATAAAAGGAGATATAGTAGGACGCCTGCACTCCAAATATCCACCTTCTCAGAGTAATTCCCTGACAAAACTTCAGGTGCAACATAAGCTGGACTTCCTGCCAACCCCGTTAAGTTCTGACCTGTGTGATGTGACAATCATGTCAATGACAGCACAACTGAGCATTTATAAATATCCAGTCTACATAGTGGCAGGAAAACCACATAACTAATTAACAGAAACAAAAATAAAGGTTAGCACATAGATCTAAACAATGGGAAGCCAGACAATTAAAACTCCACCCTTTCTAGAAACCAAACAAAAGACATCATTATATATGCACTCCATAATTTATTGGCAAAAACAGTTTCATATGACTAGGAATGGTTTCCATTGGACATAAATTATAGAGGTGTATGAAAACCTCAAACTTAATTTCCAATTCATTCCCCTAAAGAACTTATCAAAAAGCAACAATATGTAGACCTTATTCAATAAGAAAAGTATGACCATACATCCAAAACAAGCCTAAGATGAAAGATTTGAAAGGCAAAGACTCTAAAAGACACTACTAAACCATCAAAGTGAATAAACTAAGGGTCTTTGTAATCAATGTACATTATTAATCTATTCTCTACAGGCATCTTTTCTAAATATGAAGAACGGTATGATAAGCCTGTTTAGACTGTCAAATTTTTACCTGTATTGATAACTTATCTGTATCGGTTCAATATATTCGGTTTGGTTAATTTATAAGTAAAACGATTAATTTTTCATTGATATCATACATATATATATATATATATATCATTTCTGACAATCCAAACAGGTGTCTGCAGCAATGCTCAATGCTTCCGTACAACACTATCATGAATGTTGTCTACCCTAACACAAGTGCATAGAGCCTTAGCCTATTGCACTTAACAGTAACACAAAAGAGAAAAAAATAAATTAAATATTTAATCACCAACCAAAAACACAAAACAAAAGATAAAGCACATAGAAAAAGCAGAATAGTTTAGTTTATTATACCTTGAGAGAATCTCATGGCCAACCCAAAATCTGCAAGCTTCATCTTTCCAGAACTAGTAAGCAAAATATTTTCAGGCTTTATATCTCTGTGCACAACACCCATGTCATGGCAATACTTTATCACTAGCATCACTTCCTTTAATATGTTTGCAGCCCGCTGCTCTGAAAAAGGAGCTTCCTTTACTATCTGATCGATCAACCGACCTCCAGAGCATAACTCCATCACAAGATGAAAACATTCTGCCTCCTCATATACTGCCCGCAAAGTCACAACTCCTGGATGGCCCGACAAATGCTGCATAATCTCCACTTCCCTGTGCACCAAATCCTCCCCTTTCCGCAAAGTTTTACATGCAAGCTCCAATCCACTAGTCCTAGCCCTACCTAGGCAAACCGAACCATATTTTCCTTTCCCAATTATTTCACCCAAAACATAATCATCCTCAAGTTTCTTCTTCCTACCCATCTGAGTAGCCACATCAATACATCCAATCTTCCTCTTCAGACCCCTACCAGAAGCAACCAAAGAGGATGTCCCACAAGGCGGTGCAGTGGCAATGCCCGCAAGGCGACTCTTGAACGACGTAATAGGCTCAGTACAGGCATCTTCTTTACACCTCTTCTTAAGCCTAGTATAGTCTTCTAATGAATAATGGGATCTCAAATTCGACGACTGCAAATCATAGGCCAGTCTAGAAATTTCTGGCAAATCAGCAGATGGATCATCCGTCTCACTTCCCTTCCTTTTCCTCATCAATACCATTATATCCTATCTGTACATAACCTGCACCTCCCACTGGAAATTCAATGAAACACCAGCGACCGCGTTTCTAAACTTCCAAATGCAGATCTTTGTTCAGACCTATTTTTAAAAGGGAAACAAAAAATTGGTCAGTGTTACAATATACGATCTTTTGCTCTCTCTCTCTCTCTCTTCAAAATCGGTCATGACGAGTCCATAAAAGAAAACAAAATCACACATTCCGAGTTACGATAATGGAAAACCATAATGAACTCGTCAGGCAGAATAAACCCTAGAAAACCCAATTTCAAAATAGAAACTCAAAAACATTAATCACACGTAATTTAAAGGCAAAAGAAAGGAAGGAGGCTCAACTGACCTTGATCGATGGAGACCACGCAGTAGCTAACACAGCGATCAAATGCAAATTAGGCCGTGAAATATCCAAAGTGAAAAATAATCTTGGAGTGAGTGAAAAGTCGGAAGATCGCTTCTGTCAAATTGGGATGCAGCATGCCTAATTCTGCGACAAGGTCATAAGAAGGAAATCTTGTTTAATTTATATGAGAACCAAGGAACGAAACGTGGGGATCGGGATTTAGGGCTGCGGATTCGATAAGCTTGATTGGAGGATTAAAAAGAAAAAAAACAGAGAGAGAGAGAGAGAGAGAGAAGTAGCACGAGGGAAAGAGAGGGAGAGATAGAGAGGGGCCGGGGTTTAGTGCAAGTGGTACTTCTTGACCCGAAGAGGACGTTGGGTTATTCATAGATGGAGTTTGCGGCAACATGCGGTTTCGGATCCGATGGATGTTAATTTCTTATCCGTTGGGTCTTTGTCCATCTATTGCATAAATATTTAATTTTGGAAGCCTTATCCATAAATTATATCCCAACATTATCACCTTACTATATTAATTACGTATAATTATTTATAAGATAATATGATATTAAACCACCTTATTGGCATTTATGGTAGGATATTAATTAGGTATAATTATTTTTAATATGATATGATATTAAATCACGCACCTATGATAGGATATTAATTAGGTATAGTTACTTTTAATCATAATATTATATCTCGTCATAATCACCTTATTGGCATCTATGGTACGATATTAATTCGGTATAATTATATTTAATATGATATGATATTAATCAGCTAGCATCTATGGTAGGATATTAATTAGGTATAATTGTTTTTAATATGATATGATGTTTTTAATATAATATGATATTAAATCACGCACTGGTAGGATATTAATTAGGTATAATTACTTTTAATCATAATATTATATCCCATCATAATCACCTTATTGGCATCTATGGTAGGATATTAATTAGGTATAATAATTTTTAATATGATATGATATTAAATCACCTTATTGGCATCTATTGTGGGATATTAATTAGGTATAATTATTTTTAATATGATATGATATTAAATCACGCATCTATAGTAGGATTTAATTAAGTGTAATTACTTTTAATCATAATATTATATCTCATCATAATCATCTATGGCAGGATATTAATTAGGTGTAATTATTTTTAATATGATATGATATTAAATCACCTTGTTGGCGTCTATAGTAGGATATTAATTAGGTCTCATGTTACTTTTAATATGATGTGATATTAAATCACCTTATTGGCATCTATGGTATGATATTAATTAGGTGAAATTATTTTTAATATGATATTATATTAAATCACGCATCTATGGCAGGATATTAATTAGGTATAATTATTTTTAATATGATATGATATTAAATCACCTTATTGGCATCTATGATAGGATATTAATTAGGTCTCATATTACTTTTAATATGATATGATATTAAATCACCTTATTGGCATCTATAGTAGGATATTAATTAGGTACAATTATTTTTAATATGATATGATATTAAATCATGCATCTTTGGTAGGATATTAATTAGGTATAATTAATTTTAATCATAATATTATATCCCATCATAATCACCTTATTGGCATCTATGGTAGGATATTAATCAGGTATAATTACTTTTAATCAAAATATTATATCCCATTATAATCACCTTATTGGCATTTATGGTAAGATATTAAACCATTTGATGTTTATATATTTTTCATATTATATCATATATTTTGTTTCTTCAATTCTTTTTTCCACATCTTTTAATTGTTTATACCTTATTATTTTCTATTAAATCATTTGATATTTATATGGATTTATAATTCAATAATTGTGTTATTTTATAAATACTATTATGTTAAATTTAATTTTTCACACACATTTCAGGCATGGGTGAGTGGGTAACTTTGCTGTATAGAGTATCCACCCATGCCCCACTCGTACAAGGTAGAGTATAGATATGAGATCTCTATACCTTGGAACATATACTTTAATATTATATTTGGTATGTAGAAATTGTTTAGAATAGAATAGATCAAAATGGAGGGAATGAATGAGTGACGGAATCATAAATTCATTCCTTTATTTGATCTATCTTGGAATGAAAGGAAGCTTCGATAGTCCCATCGACAAGACTATCCAGTTAATCATCTAACCATTAAAATAAATATAGTAATTGGAATACTAACTATTTAGCGGTTCGATCACGGTTGGGTATAGTATAAGCTGTTAAATAGTGACGAGATCATAGAATTTCCCAGAATGGAATGGAATTGGTATGGTGTTTGTCAAAATTATCCTCAATGGTAAATATGAATAATAAACGTGTAAAGAGAATAAAATGATGATTGTAATAGTAATCATTAATGAGAATAAAAAGAATTGGGAATTGCGATTCTAACTTTTAATAATACATCCAAATATAGGAATGAAAATTAGACTTGGAATCACAATTCCATTTTAGGTTCATTTCCGCATACCAAACATGATATAATATATAACTAGTACAGATTCCAACATACCTTGTACCTTAAACTTATCTAATTGAAAAATTATTAAATAATATTAAAAGATAAAAAATGAATAATAATAATACTCAATTTTTGTTTTTTGATCACTTTTAGTCAATATTATCACTTTTAATACCACTTTTATTTTTTAAGAACTTATCCTATTTTATTTTGAAATAATATTTTCTTTATAATTGTATATTATTGCTATTTCAAGTCATATAGAACTATTGTTTGTCTTTTGAAACTAATTATTAACACATAAGTGCCTCCAAATTTTAAATTTTGGAATTTGCTACCAATTTTTCAATTTTATTTGACATCACATAAACAAGTTCAACTAATGTTTGTTTAGGACTCAACTTTCATGTATAATTTGTAATATTAAGATATTATTTTTTTAATTTATTTTCTCATGTTATTCATCGTGAATATATGAAAATAAGACATTTTATATATTATGTGACCCATATATGTTATTATAAGCTTGAAATTTAAGAATGAAAGGAAAAAATTCACAAGTTCTGTGGAAAAATTTATAGGTTTCAAAGATACCTTGTATGCTGTAAAACCTACAAAGTACGGGATACATATTGCAAGGTGGGTATAAGAAGTCACATCGTGGGTTTTTGGTACAGAACAATACCCTACACCATATAAGAGAAGGTATAGTAAGACTTTATACCATACCCACCATGTATCCGCTCATCATAAGTACACATCTGCTAGTTTTGAAAAATATGAGTTCTATTTATTCCATGTTCAAATTAAATTGCTGAAATGAAATCATAATTCTATTGTTGTTACCAAAAAATACAAAATCAGGATCCTTTTTCCATTCTCAGTATATTTCCATTATGTTTCTTTCCTTTCCATACCAACTCATTATTCCTTCATCTCAAACGTGACATAAGATATTAATAAGTTTATATCTCACTATAATCACTTGTCATACTTATTTTCCATCTATAGAAAGGAATGAATTTTTATATAAAAACTGCATATTTTGATTAATTATAATAAAATCCTTTAATAAATTATTATTAGTTAATTGTAATAGATTTCATATAATATTGGGTTTGGATTCCAAAATCTCTAATATTCCGTTAATAATATAATGCATAGATGATACATGATCTTTTGTTTAGATATACATATCATGTGTGCATGTGTTTCCTTCTACTGTGAAAACTAGTTACAAGCTTGCGCAATGTGCGAACAAGACTTCCATATTTTGAAATATATGAGTGAAATTAACAAAAATTGTGTGTTGCCTATACTCATGGGAACACAAGTAGCATGATAAGATCTAAAAAAAGATGGCCTAATATAACCATAAATTTTTCCTCTAATTTCGATATCATTATAGTAATTGTAATATGAAAAGCATGATGACTAATGCAAAAATTTCCAAACTACAATCCAGATCATTGGTCAACAAACATTATTAATCACATAAAATTGTTAAATATTGCAAAATATGGCATATGTACCTAACACATAAATATATATTTATTCAAACCTACCAAAAAAAGATTCATACCAATATTCATTAAAGGTCAAATTTAACTTCTAGTTGTAACAATAAAATTAAAATACTTGAGTTTTTCTTTACCAAAAAGCATAAAAAATTAAAATTTATTTACAATCTATTAAACCTAAATCACACCCTAAATCAAGGTTAAAGCGTGTTTAGTGCCACGTATAATACCTTATGCATTATACGTATGGGGTTCTCTAAAAGAATTTGTTTATTGTAAACTTTTGCTAACCACTTTCAAGTTTTGTAATCATTTAGTTAGATTCTGCAAATAACTGGATTTAGCAACGTAAAACTTGTTTTACAAAAACATTTATTATCTACTCACATGAGTAACTCAACTTTCATAAACAAAACTTAACCTACTATTTCGAGTGGTTCAAACTTCAAAATCAAAATCATGCCTTTAAGTATCTCATATACCTTTTCATGATGGTAATACAAAACTTTAAAAGCTTAAATTGCAAACTGCGGGCACCACAAGCACGTTGTAAAGAAAATACAAAGTTAAAAGGATAAATTCAATTTTTAAACAAATTAAATTAAAATTCATTCATAATCCTAACTCACTTCAGTCATCAAGAAGTTCCTCCTGTACCCTCCAAAACCCGATTCAATCATGATCATCCAAATCATCACCTAGAAAGTGAAAGAAATGAGCCAAAGCCCAGTACAACAGTAGCACAAACGTGCACAAGATGGCACACATACTTATTTTAATGTAATGCAACAATCAATATGTTATTATCTTTAAATCTAAGTGTAACAAGCAATAGTGGAGCACTCATACTCCGGCAAGACCATTAGGAATCTGAGGATCCTGAGTAGCAACAATTATTTATGGAGTTGATATAGGTAACCAAAATACCTCTACCTTTTATATGACCATCTACAAAAATAGCTTCATGAAGGTTCGTAGCCATTACACAATTCTACCTATCTCGGTCCATAATATAATACGGCTCAACCGATCCCATAAACATAAGTCATACTGTATTACTTCTCACCAATCTAAGTAGACATTATTCCGATACCATTTTCCCCATTAACTACCCGTTGAGGTACCTTAATATACCACGCATGGGTAGGAATGGCCTAAGTTCCTAACTACCATGCCGGCATCGCTAAGTAAGATTATTACTCCTAGACTAGATTCAATGACCATGCACAAGTAATAAGCTATTATTAAGGTTGTCTTTAAGTATCAATTCAATTAGGATGTCTATCTTAATACACAACATGCAAGTTACAATGTACCTTACATAACGTTTAGATAATCAGAAAATAGTCCATAAGATAAAAAAGAAGCTAGACGCAAGCATATGTTCAAGAAATGTAATTTATATAAACATTTAAATTAATTATTAACTTACATCAAATTCACATTATACATTCATTTTTTAAAAACTATTTTAACCAGACACAAAAGTAGAAATCCCACCATGGCTGCAAAAATCGCCATGCGAAGATACGAACAGTTCTCAATTGTTTGTCAATTCATTCTTTTTCCTTTGTTTATAAATCATTCACTTTAAAATTATTATTGCTTTTTATGATTTATATAAGTCTTTTAATAGATTATCAGCTTATAGGAAATACTTATTTTTCTTAGCAAATTTTCCTTTGAAACAACATACTCCTTTTATTAATCATGGTTTAACCTAGCATATTAATCTAATTCAATTACAAATTATTAAGCCTATATTTATTAATTTAGCCATGTTTATTAGACTTAATCATTAGACTTCATCTACTTAGTTCATTTTAGCTTACTCATGTTTCTTAAGTAAAGTTAAACTTAGATTTATTAACTAAGTTCATTTTATACTTTAAATCTATGTTAAATCTAATTAACTATTAAACCTATATTTTACTCTATAACTTCAATTACACTATAATTTAACTTAACTTAATTCATTTAGGTCACAACCATAGCAAAACATTTTAATGCCGTCATACAAACTAGCACTCTTGGTTTTACAACACTCATACATACATCATTATACCATATTGATAAGTGTCCAAAGATCCTTATTTTTATGATGATTCAGGAGTTTTTTAATTGATAATTTAAATGATAATCACATAGATTTGGTGCTTTATAGGTTAATTCGTCAATTTCAAGTAATATGGAACTTATCGTGAAGAAAACAAATGAATTTGACGAGAAGAAGGTTAGACATGAAGGATTCTAGAACCAATGGGATCGTTTGAAGGGTTGGGTCAATTTTAAAGAGAAAACCAGTAAACCAAACATCCTCTTAAACGGGCTTATATGAAGGACCGTTTGGTTCCAAAAAGAAAAATGAAAAAACCAAACACCCCTTCAAACGGGTTGTTTCAACCCAACGTCTTTACACAGGAAGTCAAACGCCCCTCCAAACAGGACATTTGACAGGCCGTTTGAACTTTCGTGACTTTCCTGTTCTTCTTATTGTTACTTTATTTTACATCATAATTCTAACGAGACATCTTAACAAATAGCAAACAACCTTATATCAAGCCTATCTAACATTTTTAAACACATATTAATCATTGAACTTTTAGTTCTAACATGCTTAAACACACTTAGGTTTTTTTATACATGTTCATATTTTACGAATCTACCAATTTTATCAAAAACCCTACATATATCTAGCACTAATTCATCATTTTCATGCCTAAACAACAATCACACAAATAAAAATAGCTCACTTACATGTTTGGCAACTCAAGTAATTTGATCTTCTCTAGTACTACTTTTCCTTAGTTGATTAAGCTACTTAGCTTAATTCACATCTTCTATCTTGTTTTTTAACTTTAATTTCTCCTATGATCTCCTTGAAATTGAGATTTTAGAGTTAGATTTGTTGAGAGAATGAAGAGGAATAGAAGAAGAAGAGAAGAGGAAGAGAGAGAAACGTATGATAGGTGGAAAAATTTAAAAGAAAAAGGAAAAGGGATAAGGATTAAAAGAAATTAAAAGATACTTATGGGTAAGGGATTCAACTTAAAATTTTCAGATAAATGTCTTAAGTATTGCCAATAATTAGAAAGAAATTTGACAGTTTAGGGAAAAGAAATTAGTATATTAAATTAGAAATCTAGTTTAGGAATTTAATTTGTAGAAATTTGATATTTAGTTTGAGTTTGGACTTAAGAACTGATATTTATAAAAAAGATAGTTGAAGTCAAAATTTTATGAGGATTAAGAAAAATGGAATTAGACTAAATTGGTTAAGTTGGGCCTTTTAGAAATTTAGGTAGTTGGACTTGATAAATTTGGTTCATTTGAAAATTGTACGAAAAGAATTTCAAGTTAAGGATTGACAAGAATTGAATCATTCAATTCATGAAATAGGTAAATGAAGCAAACATATAATTTAAAATCTCAAATTCTAAATTAATCTATTTACTAATTTGATTATGTCAAATTATCTAATTATTTCCTATAATTTACTTGTTTTATTTAATTAAACTATATAAGTTCAATTTCTAAATCAAATTCAAATTCAAGTTCAAAATTAGCCGCCTATTATACTATTTAATTATAGTATTTCTAACTTAGATTGACGAAAATTAGGGGCATTTCAGTAATAATGTTACTTAAAAAAAAATGCATCATTTGTAACCTTTGAACATAAACCTTTTTCAAAGAGATGATTGCTCCCTCAACGCCATAATCAAAACTGTTTCTTAAAATATAGACACTAATTTTCGGAGAAACATGTATGGATAGCAGCATTCATAAATTTGTGCAACATATTATGTTTCTATATATATATATATTTTACATTTCGGCTCAAATATTTTTCAAATGATAAGAGAGAATTGTTTTAAATACTCATACTTCTTTATCTTCTCTGTTGGATGCAACTTTCTCGTCTCTCGACCTCGCCATTGTCAATCTCTCCCATGCCTACACTACCTTCGCCAAGACGCCACACATTACACCATCAACAGCCACCAAGATACCAGCACAAAGAACATCTCAGACCCGACATGGTAACACATAAAGAACACCATATGCGCAGTGACAGGTGGAGAAAACGTTTTGTTGTTGAAGTGAAATATAATAAATCTATAACAAAAATTTGAAAATAAAATTGTCAAGCAAATACGAAGATAACAATCTTCCTATGTACCATAAGACAGAGCAACCATGGGACATCAAGCAAAATATCACAAGATAAAGATAATGCAATTCTTACCACGACAGAATAAAAAAGTATGAAACTTCAAATAATAAAAAATAGAAAAAGAGTGTGATAACTATATGGAAGATGCTTGGACAAGTGAGATTGGTTTAAATAGAAATTAAATGTAAAATAAAACACAATTATTTTGTCTTTTTTTGTTTTTTTTTTCCTTTTTCGGGTTGTTTGATTATTTTGTTTTAGCTTTTGCCATGAGTTGTTTGTAAAATGATGGAATTAATATATTGAAAGGATTTTTTTTTTTTCCTGTGCAAATAAGAAGTTTTAGATGTCAAAACGGTTGAAAAGGGTTTGGTTAATGTTGAGATGTGTTTCTGAAAGATAAAAAAGTTATGATGTAAAAAAGGTACACCGATTTATGAATGGTTGTAATTGTTGAAAAATAAATGGTATTAAAAAAATACATCCATTAAGTCATTTAATCCAAAAAGCACGATAAAAAAATTTGAAATTATATATTATAAATAGATTAATAAAAAGGAAGAAAGAATTCCATAAATTAAAAACCTCCTCATGTTTTTCCTCCAAAGTATTGAAAGGCAAGTTAATAGAAAGGAAATCCTAGAATCTTTTGCATGAAGTTGTTACATAATAAGTAGCAGAAGTAAAATCACTTAAGAATGTTGCCGCTCTTAAAACATCACATCCATTTATCTATTTTTTCATCAAAGTTATTTAAAAAATACCAAAATATTATTAAATAAGAAATCAAATTCGGTCTATTGATTATAAATATGTATTCATATCATTACATTATAAGAATTTTGATGGTTGCATCTGTACTTTGATACATCTTTTATGTGTTTTGGTAATACATTTGATTTTTTTATTGCTATTAATGCAGAAGCATTAAAGCCGATCTTCAATGTCAAAACGTTGAAATCGACACGAATTTAATTTTATTTAATATCAATTAATATTTGAAACTGACAACGATTAAAATCGAGGATGTATTATTAGTCTTTATTTGCATTTATTATCTGTCTTCTAGGATTCCGTCTTTTGAATTTCCTTTGTAATGCTATAAATAGTCATTTAGGTTTATTTTTGTAAAGAAGACTTTGAATATTATTGAATTTTGAAACTCTATTCTAAGAGAAATTCCTGAAATTGCAATTGACTTGACAATTATGTGATTAAGTTCACGATTTTTGTTTTAAACGCTTTCACGCTGCGTCAACTATATAAGAATCGAAAGACTTATAAGATAAATTTTCCATAAGAGAGTGGTTAAGATTTTAAAAACTTTATTTATACATATAACTTCTCTTATTTCTGGCCTTTTAATAGTTAAACAATGATGTTTTTTTTCTATTTTTCCATTAACTGAAGAAATCTTCAACTTCTATTAAATTAAATGTATGGTATAAATAATTATTTATTAATGGACTCTAATACTACCATTAGGAGTATTCATGGATCAGTTAACCGGTTCGTGGCCCTATTTTTCATATTTAAACATAATGATGAGTTTTTTAATATTTCAATCCTTAACTGGTCCATTATAAACAGTTAACCATTTTGTTCGGTTAATTTTTTTGGTTTTTAACCATTTAACATAATAATTTCAACAAATCAAATTGATAATTTTAACAAACCTTATTTTTTAGTTTTTATTAAAAATTTTTTCTTTAAATTATTATATATCTTATAAGAGATAAAAAAAAAAAGGAAAACTAAATTAAGGAAATTGGGAAAAACAAGCCTTTGGATGTATCATCATCAATACAAATCTAACCAAATCAATTACCACATTAACTCCCATAAAATATAGGATAATAGTACTTTAATCAAAATCCAAGAAATATTAACATATGTAGGTTATATGTATATGTAAATCATATGTATAGTTTTTTTTTTCAAAAATAATTTTATGTATATGTAAATTATATTTATAAATATTAAAACTATTAACCATTGACCGTAGGTTTTTTATGGTTACAAATCGAAACCGTAATCGAAAAAAATAAAAACCGTAATTCTAAACCAAAACCAATGGACCGGTTAATCATATTTTTCGAATTGGTTTTTCAATTTCGGTTTAATTTTTTGGTTTCATTGGTTTTTTTGCACACCTCTAACTA
This sequence comes from Combretum micranthum, assembly GCA_024138025.1. NCBI lineage: Eukaryota > Viridiplantae > Streptophyta > Magnoliopsida > Myrtales > Combretaceae > Combretum > Combretum micranthum. The sequence goes on along the minus strand of JAMXBD010001411.1, from coordinate 195,195 downwards.
CCATAATTTTGATGATATATATTAGGGAATATCTATTAGAAGAATAAAAGAATTTAAGACTAAAACCATCTTTATTAGAGTTACTTGACTCAAGAATCTAAGATAAGCAACTTCATTTAGCCAATATAACAAGGTTCTTGACATAAGAATTAAGAGTTCTTTAACTCACTTAAAATGAAAAATTATTAAAAAATCTATTAAAAAATATTAAGCAACTTTCTTGAAATAATTCATAAATAAAATATAGAATTGTTTAAATTGTTGATGTGATAATTCAAATAACTCTATTAAGGAATCCATTGTTAAAGTTAATCCGAGACACAACTTTCCGGTTCCATGCAGTAAGTCAATAGACTTATGGACGAGGACCCGAGTACCGGGTGGGTGACCCGGGATGGCATGGGGGACCGACAGCGAGACACTTTGGACGCATGTGATGGACAGATGCCTGTTCAGTCTGGTACATCCTGGGAAAGGGCACGTGGGATGATGTCCCGCTACACCTCTTCTACGTATCTTTGCTGCGTACGGAATGCCATGTTTTTTTTTTTTTTGGGCCAAAGGAATGCCATATTTCATCATGCCAATCGGAGCTGCCAGTTCCAAAGCAATACTCATAACCTTGCTCGTAAAAATCTCAGAAACTGAAATTTATGCGACAACGAAAAAGGGGAATATAGACGTGCAAGGGTATGCAAATTTGGAATCGTAGACATTGTATCCCTAAAATCATCCGTGAGTTGTTTTATTTATTTAATTTTTTTTATATTTTCCGTGTATCAAAATTGATGAGAATTATTAAAAAAATTATTTTTAATTATATTACTTTTAGTTTCTCTTAAGTAAGATGTTCTAAGTTTGATCCTTTCTTATTATAAGAATCGAAAATAAATAAATAAATAACAAATTATTACTTTTTTATTTTTTTAGATCTACATTTTCTTTTTTCTTTTTCATTTAAGGATTAAAAATATTCAAAATACCATGCATAGCATGAAACAATTTAACATCAACACATCTTAAATTAACTTGCCGTTTCTCTCCTTTATAGTTAGGGAACTTTTATCAATCATTAATATGTATTAATTGATATATTGATTATTTTAATTATATCATCACTAGTTGGTATGGATCCAAACATTAAATATCTAATAAAATTAGTTTCATTATAACTAATGACGAGACAATAAAGACCTTCTATTGGTGACGAGTTCATGGCTTCTGAGCATTTGAGCTCGACTCGATTGGTCCCCTTTTTCTATACTGACCTTCTATTGTTGCTTTTTTGTTTTAGGTGTTGAGTTGGAGGAGAAGGACGTGATCGAGCTTCTTGCAGGGCCATCAATGAAGAAAAGGAAGAGGGCCCAAGCTAAGAAAAAGGCACCTTTGAAGAGGCAAGCTGTTGAGGTCGATGTGCAAGATCGAAACACTCCAGCTTCTCTTGCTAACTTAAGTGTTTGGATCATGCTGACCCTACCATGCCCTAGTCTCCCGAGATGCAGAGTTTGCCTCGACCTTCCCTAGTTGTCGTCTCACCGAATGTTCAAGTGTTTCGTAGGACTGAGGCCATCGGGAGTAGAACTAACGTTCTTGGTGACCCAACGGGGTCTGGAGCTCATAGGGATCGACCTAACATGGTTGTTACTAAAGGTTTACTCGACTTCGTTGAACGTGGGGCCATGAAGTGCGACGATGTTCTTGTCAATTGGTGTTCGTTTGAGGAGGTTGCTGTCATCTAAGATAAGAGTAGGATGAGGAATTTATTTGACAAGCTGAAGTTCGGAGAGTCAACACTAGAATTTTCAGCGCCTAAGTTATATAAGGTAATTTCTTTGTTTGTTTTGAATTGTGGCAAGCTAAGGGTTCTTATTTGGTTGTTGTGTGTTTTAAGCTATGGTAACTGTCTTTGAGGTCGTGAGGTATGTGAGAGGGAACTGGGGAATGGTAAGCCTCTATGTTCTTTTCATAGGTTTCTTTCCTGATTACATTCAATGTCTTCTGATTAGGGTTCTAAGGAGGTTGAGAGGTTGAAAGTTGATTTGGAGAAAAAAGCTTGCTGAGGCTAAGCAAGAAGAGGTTAGGTTAAGGAGTAACTTGAATGCTGCTCTAGAAGAGAAGTAGAAACTGCTTCATGATCTCGATGTCAAAGTTCTTTGGTGTCAGGGTGAGGTAGCTAAAGTTAAGAAGTAGTAGTCTTTATTGAAGGTCACTACTGACGAGTGCAAGAAGAAATGGAACGATGTAAAGCAATAACGAGATTCTTTGTCTCATTAAATGAAGGATGCTATCTTAGAGCTCAACAGGCAGAAGAAGGAGCCTGAGGTAATCATCTCGGAGCTTAGCTGATTGAAGGAAGAGGTTGTGACATTCGACTTGGTACGAGAAGTTCCAAAGTAGGAATATTTTTCTTTCCATCTGTTGTATTCATTCATTTTTTTTTTTCACATGAGTTCTCTCTTTTCATGTAGGCTCATGTGGCAAGCATAGAAAGTGGGTAGGTCGTGAGCGACATGGCCAAGAAGCAGGTCCTCAGGGAGCTCTTTAAGAGCGATGATGGTGTAAGCCCCTAGATTTTTCGATAACATTAGCAAACCCTAAGAACCGGAAGTTGAAACGAAACCCCAAAAATTAACCTAGTTCTATGATTAGTCTAGTGAATCTAGATCCGGCAATCCCGTGTTCTTAAACCCTAGAAAACGAAATTGAGACAATTATGGAAAACGGTTCGTAATAACATAGGGAAGCCTAAAAATATCATATTCGAATTTTTCTAGTGTCCTTCGGATCCGATCGGGATCAGTTTTCGAAAACCGTGCCCGGAGCACCGGATAGCAAAAATATTCCGACAACACCAATAGATTCGTAAAAATATAAGGTTTTCAAAAATATCAGTTTTAGAATTTTTCGGTATCTAAAAATAACAGATATAGGCCTTTTACGCGTATTTTCTTTACTACCGGTATTTTAATTGTCTAGTCTACTATTCATAGTACTTTTCTACTATTCATTACTATTCACCTATCTCTACTTTTTCTTACACCTATTCTTACACTCTACCATACCTATACCTTACAATTTACCTTCCCCATACAACTTTAATCACATCACACTTTACACATTACTTCTTTTATACAAAACAAACAAAATAATTAATTTCTCCCCCTCAACACAAAACCGGCGCCCCTATCCCTCTCTTCCATCTATTTTTTTTCAATTTCATTTAATTTTAAACACTAATTTCCACTCCAAAAATCTATAAATACCCCCTTCCTCTTCCATTCTTTCACACAACAAAAATTCATACTAAAACTCTCAAAATCACTCCACAAAATTCCTCTCCCAACATCTCTCTCAAGTTCTCTCTTTTCTTTAGGAAATCCATTCCCACATAATACTACAACCCATTCTTTTCTTCTTCAACCAACACATAAACTTTAGGTAAAATTTTTATATCTCATCATGTTCATATAACTTAACATGAGTTTAGTGTATGTTTCTTAGGCTCATTGAGTTAAAGAAGCAACAATTTATTCATGTTTTGTTTTTGTTCATGTTTTATTTTCTTTATGTTACTATTATGTTGATATTGTTATTATTTGTATTATCTATCTATATATATATGTATATGTTTATTTAGAGCATATAAGCTCACTTGTTATTTATTTATTTTCAAGTATTGCAATTTATTTAATTTCAAGTTGTTCTTAAGACTAGTCTTTCTAGTCTTAGACTTGTCCATATCAAGTCAAAACAATTTTATTTCCTTGCTTTTCTTTTCTTTTAAGGACTAGTCTATTCTTAGTCCCGGGATTCCTTGATGAAGCTAAGGTTCCCAATACTTGACTTTACTTTTATGCTCTTATTTATTTTAATTATGTTGTTTTTATATTTTTCATGGTTACATATTCTCATTCATGCATGAATATGTTGTTATTGTCTCAATCATAATAGAAATGAGCTTTCTTAAAATAAGATAAGAACTCTTTTTAAAAATAAATTTTGTCACATAAGAAGTTATTTTCCTTAAAGGTTTGAAATTTATTTTAAGCAAATATTCTTCTAAAGTTAGATAAGCTAGCTCAAGTTTTAGTAATAATATGTGGTTTTCACCAAGAAATACATAAAGTAAAGTTATTATAAAAATCTCTTTTCAAAGAAATAAGAAAGTTTCTTTAGACCTAAACAAAGGATTTCTTAAATTCAATTGTCAAAGTTTTCCAACACTAAAGTCTAAGATAAGTTTTTCCAAAATTTACTTATATGATGATTTCTTTTAAAAGTGGATATAACTATGAAATAGTTAGAAAAACTATATGTTTCCAAACCACTAGAAATAAATTTATGAAAATCTTGAAAGATTAAAATTACTTTTGAAGATTAATAACTAAGAAATGGAGTTAAAAGGAAGAAATACTCCTTTATAATAATTTAGGAAATTTTCAAAGTAAAACTAACTCCTTTTCAAGTCTTAAGCTTATCTCACTTTCAAGACATGTGTCTTACAAAACCATTGTTGAGACAACACCAAATTCATGCATATAGTTTGAGTTTATACATATATATACATAAATTCAAGGGATTTTTCAACCATACAATATATCTATATTTTTGTACAAAAGCCCTTGAGTGAAGTAATGTTTGAAAACTCTAGTTTTGAAGTTTAGAAAATTCGTATCAAATCTGTACGCTACTATTCCGAGACCCAAATAACTTCTTTTGATGAAATAACCTTAGAAATAGATAGATCTTTTCGAGTAGGTAGAAATCGGTATATAATATGCGGAATTCCGAGTTAAAATGAGCAAGTTATGGCCATTTTAAATTGGAATTTCCATTCCATACGATTTTTACAAATTCTTTAAGATAGAAGTATAGATCTTGAATAGATCTTGGATGAAATACTCATGTTGGGTATTTCTTTTGTTTAGGTGTCGAGGATCACGATCTTGTCTTCCCCGAGGATTACTTCGACTCCTAGAGCGCTATGGACGAGTGAGTTTCCTTTACGCTTATGTATTCGCGCATGTGCTTGTAGAATAGAGCACTAGATGTTAGGAAAAAGATAAAATTGATATGCATGTGGGATATTATGGGAATTATGTATGTGATTCGTTGTGTGCGATCAATGAACGATAAGTATATCGAACCCGATTTGTGATTGATATAAATGTTTCCATGTATGTATTGTTATGTGTGCAAATATTGTTTGATCGCTTTAAATGATTTAATGTCATATTGAAATCACCATATAATAAATTGCTCATGCATATCACTTAGAATATCATTTCGAAGTTTTGCTACTACTCCTCAGCGTGGGACCGGAAAGGTAAGCTGCCTAGCTACATCTTGAGGGTTAGGACGTACGGGGAATACGGCCTCAAGGTGTAGCCGAGCCGGATCGATCGCTTTGGGCATGGAAGGCCCGGGGACTAGTAGTACGGTTCGTTGGAACCCCAAGACGCGCGCAAACTTTGAGGAGGTTGTTCGGGACCCAGTTCAAAGCATTCCCTAACCACCGATGGAGGGGTAAATCCATCAAACATACGAAACCGGATAGTCGTATGTAATGTTTGATCATATGGTTGTTGCATTCATATGCTTGATTAATAAACTTGTTTGATTGTTGTTATGAGTACTATTGCGTAAGGAATATCTCACTAAGCTAGTCATGCTTATACTCCTATAGACTTTTGATATTGCAGGATTATCTTTTGCACCCGAGACCACCTTGACCCGGGTAGAATCCTTATTTTGAGAAGCTTTTGGAGGCAATCTATTTTGAAGTTATAGAGTAGATTTCTTCTAAAATCTTCTAGCTTTAGTTATGTTATTTAGAACCATGTTATTATGATTATCGGGGGAATGCCCCTTAGAAGCTGTAAGACTTTTATTTCAATGAATATATATTAAGTGTTATTTTGCATGTTCCGCTGCCAATGTCTTAAAATGCATTACTCCACCGGTCTCCCTTTGTTGTGAATGTACGCCTTGTACCGATATGGAAGCTTTCGAGTGACTGAGGTAGTCATTCTTAAGTTTTAATATTGCGTACGGCGGGCTGTCACGTTTAGGGTACCCGCTGGGGCGTGGACAGATGGGACTAAGCTCTAAGGGAGCTTACAAGGGATAACGTTAAGATGGTACGAGACGAGGTGCTCGAGAAGTAATCGGACTTGGACCTCGGTTTTCTGGCAATGCAGTTTGGCGAAGTTACTGCTAAAGTTGAGGAGGAAGGAGAGGACGACGACAATGACGATGACGATGACGTGGAAGATGAGGTTAAAGGTAAGGAGTCCATGGGAGTTGGACGAAGCACAGGAGCTAGATAAGTTGCTTAAGGATAAGATCAGTAGATACTTTCTGTTATGACTCTTGGCCCCACTTTAGCCCCTGAACCATGTAAGGAGAGTGGAGTCGAGGCTTCTGCAAAAGCTCCCAGTGTAAGCTAATTATGTGTGTTTCAGATGCCTTTTGTCTTATTACAAGTAAGGAGATCTTTCATGATTGTGGGACTATAGAGAAGGTAGCATAGGTTGTTTTTTGAGTTGGTTAGTCGACTCATTATTATTTCATTCCCAAGGTGGCTTTATGTTTATAATTCCTTGATTGATGAATGAAAGGAAACTTGCTTGTGGATTGTCTTCCTTGTATTTATTTTTCACCTTCAAAGTTCTTCGTATGTGTGAATTCCATTGATGAATGAATCGAATCCTTTGTTTATAATTTTTTTTCTTGATTGTGTTCTTGTTGCTTTTCATTGTTGAAATTTCACTAAAAGTTTGTAATTTTGGTTCATTTTTTAAGGTCATATTCATGCTGACAAGGCTTGGTTTGCCGCATCAAAGTCGCCAATTTAACTTAGCTTTGAATTCATTAGTTGATGACAACGTAGACCAATTTGGGTTGGTTAATCCGGTACTTAGGCATTGACAAGTCTATGACATACTAGTCATAGTGATGACTTGGCTAGTAGGTAGACTTGAATGTGCCTAAGAATTTTCTTTCCTAAAGCTTCACGTATTCCCAAGGTTTAATTAAACGGTTAGGGCTATGTCATCCGAGATCTTTGAGATTTGATCGCATTAAATGCTATCAAAATACGATTTTCCTCTTTGCCTATAAATAATGTCTCCGATTGAGATTATGTTCAGCTAAGCTCCTCTTTTTCTTGTCTATATTCCCATATTTTACTTCTTTTGATCAAGATGTTCTCGTCTTAGCTTGATGCCTTCCTTGATCTTCTATGGCTTGATAGGTTGAGCCTATAGAAGCTGTGGGTTATAGTCATGGAATCTTGCTGCTCTGCTATCTCTATTTAATGTGGTCAGTTGCTTTGCTATCTCTGTTTACGTGGAGTCAAGAAGGGTTAGGGGCAGTGGTTTGGAGGACTTGCTGCTTTGCTATGCTAGCTCTAAACCTACTTTAGTTCCCTTCTCAATTTATTGTCCGAGCCTAGGGCTGTGTCTCTCTTCTACAACCCATCGGGTTGGTCTCATCTACCTCAATGACTTATTCTTGAGGTCATGGTGATTATAGTAGAGTAGACAAAGATTAGTGGGTGCTTTATCCCTCTTTGTTAACCTCTTGCGTATCCTTGTTTACTTCAAGACTTTGGTTGTCAGGGGGAATGGACCTTTTCAAAAGCATTGATGCCTATTCTTTTAGCTATTTCCATGATAAGTGGGAGTGATTGGGCAAGGACTTGGTGTTTGGGAGATTTGAATCCATAGCAACCGCGTTGGGATATTTATGTAACTTATGAAGTTTGATTAAGCTTGCTGGCGGATCCCTTCAAATAGGAGAGCAAGTTCCTTGTTGCCTTTAGGAAACCTTTTAACGTCTTCTTAGTCTTGTTCAGGAGCTTCATTGACGGGGAGGAGCCGACCTTCTCCATGCTCCAAATTCTATTCCTTCAGTCATTCTAGTGGCTAGTGAGGGTGGAACAAAGTGGAAGCTTGGGAGATCAGGCTCGTGGTGACCTCGTGAGACCGAATTGTAAGCTTATGGACTTTGTTAGGGATTATCCACGAGCTAAATCCACATTTTTAAGTTGGTGGTGACCAAATAATGCACCGCTATCCTACTCTTCTCAGTTTCCGAGGGAAGTTAAGGGCCTCAAGCTCAAAAATCGAGTTTCCTTTAGCTTAAAGATCAAACATCTTTTATCTCAAAAATTAGATGTGTCTTAGCTCAAAGATCAGATATACTTATAGAATTTTAGACTCCCAAAGATTCATCTTGTGATATTTTGGCTGGGATGCCAATCAAAACTATCCTAGTCGAGAAGCTAGCAAAGCTACTGTATCAATTTGATTTAAATCAATGAACTTTGTTTTTCCCTTGCCTTAAGTTCTTTCTAGTTTTGTTGTGTAACTTAAGCTCATATCCACTTTTTTCGGTCGAATATTCATAGCGACCTTAGCCTTAATTGTAGACTTAGTATGTTTCATTTAAACTTTTTGATGAAGCTACCCTTAAGAGGGAGTTACTTGAGCTTTTCGATAGGAGTTACTCGAGCTTTTTGACGGAAGTTACACTTAAGAGGGTGTTACCCAAACTCTTTGATGGGAGTTACCGTTAAAAGAATGTTATACGAGCTTTTGAAGGGAGTTATCCTTAAGAGGGCACTACCCGAGCTCTTAGGAGTTACCTTAAAGAGGGCGTTACTGTTAGTGATTATACCCTAGGCCAATTACTAGATATTGTCATTTATATATATATTATTGATATAGAGGCATTTCTATTATATTGTTTACATGTTTACTTTATAATAGGATCCATGAATAATTTAATTATTCTACATGTCCATTGTGGGAATGATAATGAATTAAATCTAGTATGAGTTTTTTGTTTGATAGTCATGAGAGGTTTATTTGTATGGGGATACAAATCAAAGTCATAAGCCCATGTTAGAGGACTATGTACTGGATTAGCCTGCTATAAGATCACTACATAGAGTAGTGTCATAAGTGATTCTTATAATAACAATATCGGTGTATTGTTAGACCTGAAATATCCATAGGTTCCAACATGAGGAACATAATGATTAACTCAATTAAACATTGTCTTTAATTAAATAATTATAAAGGTTGGGATTGAGCGTAATATGAATCGTGTAGAGAAAATTGAGTGATTAAGATAGATTTGTCCCTCTCATTATGAGAGAGATATCTCAAAGCCCCTCGATAAGTGAATTGAGAAATGCATGGCCGTACTCAAATGAATTGATTGGGTGATCAATTTCATTTGTTTTGTCAGTTCACTTAAAGATCAAGAAATGATAAAATTGAACGATATAAGGATGACACTATCCATGTCTTATGCTCAATCTAGATATCATGTGACAAAAGAATAATGACATAAGTTATGGATCAGGCAAAAATCGGATCACCGATCTTTACTTAATTTGGGTAAACATAATGTCTTACTAGAGATCACTTATGTTTTGTTGACAAAAATGGTTTTAGGTCAATGGCCAACATTAAGTGAACTTACAGGATCATATACAAAAGAATGAACAAAAAGGATAATGGACTAAATTTAAATAAATCCAGCGGGAATAAAAAATTTATTTATTATTAATCTTAATTTATTAAGAACAATAAAAATTTGTAATTGGACTATGAATTCTTATGTTAATAAATTCATTTATCCCTAATAAGATTAGGGGTACTAATGCCATTATTCATACTAACATTATTATAAATAAGACATAGGAGGTTTCTTTTAGGGTAATGACGTGTGTTGTCAATATTAAATCTGTAGAGAAATTCTAAAAACCCTAAAAGAGATAAACACAAGAGTCGTGAGTAAAATTCTCCTGATCAGATCTAGAAGTATTCTAGATAATGCTAGTACATGAAGAATCCTTTTGAAAGAGTGTTTATTCGTGTAGATATCGAGGAGGAGATTGTGAATTCGCAGTACCTATAGATTTAATCTGCTAATTAATTCTAAGCTTCAAGGTTAAAGATATAAATTAAAACTATTTGTTTTTTTTTTTAATCTAATCAAAACACATGGATATTAGATTAGGGTTTTCTTTTTGAATTTCGCTGCAAAACATTTGATCTTTATAAATCCCGAAGCCCTATGGAAACCTAATAGTTACCCGAGCTCTTCAATGAGAGTTACCCTTGAGAAGGCGTTACCCAAACTCTTCAATAGGAGTTGCCTTTAATAGGGAGTTACCCAAGCTCTTTGATGGGAGTTACCTTTAAAAGGGCATTGCCTGAGCTCTATTAGCATGAGAGGGCAAAGTTCTTTAAACTCCTAGGGCTCCTGCTGATCTTAACTTTCTTTCTTTTGGTGGGTTTTACTTAAAGGAGAAATGAGAGATATCGCATTAACATAGAACTTTCATTTTATTCATAATTTTTCCAAATGGTAAATCTACTAACCTAAAAGGGTTTTACAAGACCCTACTTTAGACTTTAAATGTATATAGTGTGAATAAGCAACATGGAAATAAACCTCGTTCATTCAAAAAACTTTCCCAAATTGTTTGTGTTCCAAGTTCCATGGATGAGTTCACCTTCTAGTGTTTCGAGCTTGTATGCTCCATTTTCGAGGGCTTCTTTTACTCTGATTGGGTCTTTTTAGTTCAAGACAACTTTTCTTTGGGCTTTTTTAGATCCCATTGCCTCTAGTTTTTTGTATACCAGGTCATCGAGAAGAAAAATCTTGTGCTTGACCTTTTTGTCATAGTATTTGGCAGCCCTTTGTTGATAAGCTACCACCTTTTTGCTCACAATGTCTTGTGTTTTTCTTATTGCAACTTGGTCTTAGACCTACTTTGTTGACAAGCTCAGCCCTTAGACCTACTTTGTTGACAAGCTCATCATAAGAATAAACTCAAATGTTTGGAAGCTTGAGCTTGATGGGTATGATTGCTTCAAATCCAAAGGTCAATCGAAAGAGGGTCTCTTTGGTTGGAGTTCACCTAGTAATGCAATATCCCCATAGTATATTGGGGAACTCTTCTGCCTATTTTCCACCCAGGAGATCTACTCTAGCCATTAGGCTCTCCATTATGGTTTTGTTGACTGCCTTGACCTAGCCATTTGCTTGAGGGTGGGCGATCGAGGTATAATGTGTAGTGATCTTATATTTTGCACAAAAATCTTTGATCTTCTTTGAATTGAATTGGTTACCATCATCTAGTAGGATGGAATGGGGCCCTCCAAACCTAACTAAGATGTTGATGTAGAGAAAATAGTGAGATCCTTATCTACGACCTTAGCTACCACTTCATCTTTGACCCATTTTGTGAAGCAATCACATTTGACTATGATGAGCTTTTATTATCCAGCTGCCATGGGGAAGGGGCCATGAATATTAAGTCCTTACATAGCGAACGGCCATGGGTTAGTGAGGCAGCGGAGGTCTGTGTTTGGGGTGTGATCAATTGGGGTGATCTTCTAGCATTGATTACATTGTTGTACGAACTCTTAGCATCAATTTGCACAACGGGCCAAAAGCATCCAACTTGAACGATCCAGGTGTGTAGTGATTGGACCTTGACGTGGTTCTTACACTCCCTAGCATGGAGGTCTTCTAAGACTTGTTGTCCCTCCTCTGGGTATGAGCAATGAAGCAAGGGAAAACTAAAGCATCTTTTCTATAGAGCCCTATTGATTAGAGTGTAGTTAGTTGCTTTCCACATCAATTTCTTTGCCCTTGCTTTTTCAAAGGGTAAAGTACCATCTTTTAGATATTTTTCTATTGGTGTCATCTAACGCAATGGTGGAGACGCATGTTGCAGCTCGCATATTTCATGGGTTTTATTAATAGTAGATTTCGCTAGGAGGAATTCCTCAAAGATTTTTCCTTCAAGTTTTCCTAGGTTAGGGACCACTAAGGAGGCAAACTTGGAGAGCTTATTAGCCTCTAAATTGTTGGCTCTTAGTATTTTAATGATGTCCTAAAAGGACAATTCCTCGGTTAAGGTCCAAACTATCTCCAAATATTTGATCATCTTCTTGTTCTTTACTTCGTAGGTGCCCTTGACTTGTTATACTATAAGCTAGGAATCTGAGAAAATTTTGAGTTACCTTGTGTCTCCACCGACATTCATGGTGAGCTTGAGCCTAGCCATTAAAGCCCCATACTCTACCTCATTATTGCTTAAAGGGAAATCGAATTTTAGGGCGTTGTGGATTTTAACCATAAGAGGCCCTTCTACGACTAAACCGACCCCCTTGTTTGAAGGATCCATCCACGTGGTGCATCTGTATAGTTTTTAACTGATCTTCTAACTTAGGTGAGCCTGTTTATTCAACCACAAAACTTAGGCATTGATGACATCGAGAGGTTGATATTACACCCTGTACACGCTAAGATGATAGCTTATTTCATCGTCCTTAAAGATACATAAGGTTTTTAAAGGTCTATCTTTAGTGGGACATTAGTGAGATGATGATCTAGTGTTCCTAGAAGTACAGGCATAGGTGTTAAGCAGACATCACCACCACCAAAGCGAACATTTTTAGCTTTGTATATCTTTCCTTGATTCCTTAGAGGAAATGGCTCACATAGCATACAAGTCAGTATTGTTCCCCTCCTACTTGGGTTAGGACCGACGAAAAAGCTCAGTTACTCATTGTGAGGTATAGAAATAGATTTTCCCCCAAGATTGAAGCTGATAACACTAGTGGTTTCACAAGGAAATGTTTGAGGTCTTTAAAGGCCTCTTGCATTCTTTCAATCCATTAAAAATTGTTAGGCTTTTTGAAATTTCGATGAGTTCAAAACACTTATTAGCACTTTTAGGGAGAAATTTGCTTAAGGCGTTTACATTGCTTGTGAGCCATTATACTTCCTTGATGGAAGAATGAGGTTTCATCTCTAAGATTACTTTGATCTTGTTAGGGTTAGCCTCGATCGCTCTTTATGACATGACATAGCCTAAGAATTTTCTCGAGGTGGTTCCAAAGGTATGTTTCTACTGGTTGAGCTTCATGTTGTAGACGTGAAGGCAGTCGAAAGTTTCCTAAAGGTCACAAAGGTGGTCTTTCTCATGCTCGCTCTTCATGATCATGTCGTTGACATAAACTTCCAAATTCCTGTTGATCTGGGCTTTAAATACTTTAGTGACTAGCCTTTGGAAGGTAGCTCTAGCATATTTGTGCCTAAATGACATCATTTTGTAGTAGTTGTTGCAAAAGGAAGTATGAACTTCGTTAGTCATGTTCATCTTGATTGGTTATAGCTTAAAAGGGTATTCATAAAGCTTAGCAGCTTGTGGCCCAAGGAGTTATTGGTAAGTGGTTAATCTGAGGTAAGGGAAAATAATCTCTTAGGCATGCTTTGTTTAAGTCTATCTAATCCACACATATCCACCATTTACCTTTAAATTTCTTGATTAACACCACATTGGCCAACCAGGTCTAGTATTTTTCTTTCCAAATGAATTTAGCTCATAGGAGCTTTTGGACCTCTTCTTCGATAGCAACTTATCTTTTTGGAGTAAAGTGTCTAATCTTCTATCAGACTGGCCTCTGGGTTTTGTTGACATTCAACTGATGAGTGATTACATTTGGGCTAATCCTAATCATGTTAGAGGGTGACCATGTGAAGACATCCTTATTGATTCGCTGGATTGCAATTAGGCCTTCTTTCAAGTCTAGTAGGATCGATGCTCCCACTTTATAGTATGCTCAAGATAATCATCCAAAGTGATCTCTTCAGTGAGCTCGACAGGTTCATTATGACATTTAAGTTGGTCTTAGGTTGGGAATCTACCATGCATACACAATCTCCTTTTAGTACTTTAAGGTATAACTTCCTAGACTGGTCTTAATCTCCTTTATAGACCCCTATCCTCATCGAGGTGAGGAATTTAGCTTTGAGGTGGATTGAGAGAGGACCATGCCAAATATCGACTGTGTAGCTCTTCCTAGTATAGCACTGGAAGGATGCCCATAGTTAAACACGAGGAAGTTGATCCAATGCATTGCATAACACTCCTTATCATAAAGCTTGAGGGGTATGGTGATGATACCTCGGGGCAAACGAGTTGGTTATCAAACCATATAGCTAGTGGTCGTATGACCTCAACTTAGGTTGGAATTCGTGTTTCATTTGCTCATAAGCTTGGTTGAAAAGGATATTAGCACAATTACTAGTGTCGATTGACACTCTTTTAACCCTCTAGCCCAATATGCGAGCTAAGATAACTAAAGCATCTTGGTAGGGGGGTTTGAATTCCCTCAAAATCTTCATCGATAAAGAAAATGGTAGTGTTAACTTGTGCTTTCTTAGGTTCCATTCATCACATGCCTTAAACCACTTGAACCCGAGTTTGAGCTAAATCATGCTCGACTTGAGGTCGGTAGCCTCTTACTATGGTGTTGATTTCACCATGGCATTCTTGAGTGGTTGGAGGTCATTCTCGTGGGTTTTAGGTGTTGTTCGCCTGGTTATTCTCTTTTTATTGGTTCTTTGCTTCTTGGCAAGAAGCTCAGGTCATGTAGCATCATGGTTGATGCATTGTTTTAGCCATCCTCATCATGTTGCATCTTCAATGGCACTTTCAAGCTACCATCAATTCTTCGTATCATGCTCACGGTTGCAGTGTTACTTGCAATATTCCTTTACTTCATTTCATTTCGAGTTGGGTCTCATAGGAGGAGGTGCTAGCAGAAGGCCTTGGTTTCTCATTTATAAGAACACATCATGTATAGGTAGCTTCAAAGGCATGAACTCGTTGTACATCGGGAGGAGCTTTCTCTTATCACTATCTTTGCGACCTGAATTAGCATTGCTTGGGTTACTAAAGTTGTGGTGATCTTTTGTGTGCCTCTTATGTCAATGTCGATGCTTTTTAGTTCAAGCGCGGTCGACTTTAACTTTAATTTCCTTTCTGGCATTTTTGGTGTCCTCCTGTAGAATGTATATCCTTTGCTTTCTCTCTTATTTGATCTAGTGTAATGAGCTAACACTTTGAGATGGAGTCAAAGAAGGGGTTACCTATGAGGACTCCTTGTTTGATGGCTTCAAGAGTTATACCCTGATTTAGGTTTGGGACCTCCAAAAATGCTTTATTGAATCTTGCTAGACGGTTCCTCAAGGGTTCATCTCGCCTTTGTCATATAGTGTAGAGATATAAAGGATTTTTCTTCGGTGGTTTGCTTGCCATGAAGTGGGCCACAAAGAGCTGAGTTGGTCCAACGAGTTAATGGTATTAGGTATGAGCTTGTTGAACCAAACTTAGGCTGCACCTCGGAACGTGGTAGGGAAGGTTTTGCACTAAATGGCATATGAAAAGTTATGGATCACCATGGTAGATTAGAATTGGGCGACATGGTCCTCAGGGTCAGTACTTCTGTCATAGGACTCTTGATTTAGAAGTTAAGCCCTAGTAGGGAGTACTTCCGATTGGATTTTGGCAATAAAAGGGTGCTTTTCCAGGTAGTGTCTTTACGGTGGATTTGTTCCTAAAACTTTCTTTGATGGTTAAGAGCCTTCTCTTTATGTTTCTGATTTCTTTGAGAGCATATTCCTTGTTTGAACTCGGACAGCCTGTTGTGATATGTAACATTGATGCATTGTCCTTGTAAGCTTAGGTTAAGCTAAGACCTGTAGGATCTACTTTCGAACACCCTCATTGCTTATGCGATGGTTTGTGGAGATATGAGTGGAGTGTTAAAACACGTTATGCCCTCGTAAGATATTGGAAATAGTCCTTACTAGGCTTTAGGAGGCAGTGGGTTTTCGATAGCCTTTTAGGGCTAATTTCAAGCTATAAGATTGGGGTTTGGTGTAGGTGCTAGCCCAAGGTGGAGTAGCATTACGTTGATAAATATTTGACATTCCTTGATGACAAACGAGTTGGAGAGTCACTCCGTTGTATACTGGAAGCTTGTTCTTCTAGGTGCAAGTCTTTAATCCTTCTAACTTTGTGATTCAAGCTTATAGGAGGGCATTTGCATTTTTGTGTGCAAGTTACTACACGGTTCTCAATATCTATAATACATCTTAGGTCCATGTGATTAACATTGCCAGTATCAGGTGGTTTTTGGTGTGGTAGCTCGAGCATTCCATCATCCATAGGGGTAGCTATCGACTAGAGCTAGACAGGAGCTAAATCAAGCTAATTCTTACTCTGTTGAGGTCTCAACATAATTGGTATCAGGGGTTACTATTTGTGATGTGGGTTTTCTTCTAATCAATGCCTTAGTGTTTTTGGAGAATAGAGTAGAGAAGATGATATAAGAAAGTGAGGTTTTCCACAAACGACACCAAGTGTTGCATTGACTGATTCCATCAGTAGAGATTTTCCCCTATAAACACAAAGAGCCGGTTAATAGTGTGCCATGGGTTATCCAGTGTGGCCATTCTATTGCTTAAGTTAGTCAGTGGGTCTCCTCAAATGGTCTTTCAAAGAGTATTGATCTGATAAAATACATTCTTTCCCCCTTATGAAAGGGAAGGTTATTTATAATTTGAGGTCATACCAGAATGGGGCCCTACTGAATCTTTTCTATTAGGGTGAATCTCCATCAGGTAGCTGACCTGACACCTGAAGTGACAGATTCATCTAATGCCTGAAGTAAAGGAGCTGCCGCTGCAGGGAGTGTGACTAAACAAGTGATGTCCCCCCACGGTCTCGCGTTAGGATAGGGATGAAGAGGAGGCCTTATAGAGATGCTTAAGAGTAAGCTCATAGGCATAAGCTCTGAGTCCCTCACTAGGGCAGGATCTAAGCTGTTGCCTATTGTAGGCCCTTCTTAAACCAATAGAGTGGATGATCCTTTAAGCCTTTCTTAAGCTCCTCCATTTGTGTGAGGATGGTGATGGGTTGTGGCTTGCATTTCACTGTCAATAGTCGTAGTCGTGTTTTGATGAAAACAGTCCTCCTTAGTTAATCCATCAAAATCAGAGCAACTATATGATTTTGAAGTAAGAGTAAAATATGTTGAAAAAACTCAACTAAATTATCTAAATCAACCACCTTAGTTGTGGTCTCTATAAAATGGTGTTAACCTTTATCTTTTGTTGGCAATGAAATGGATGCCTAATCTATTAGTGCTACCATTGTGGTTCTCAAAAAACAAAGAACATCTATGTTTTGCTTATTGATCCTTTTGTATGATAACTTGTTTTTCTAACACTAACTCACCTAAATCTAGGATCAATTGTCTATAAAAATTTGTTTCATGTACTTGCATCGTAAATTCTTGCTGCCTGATCAAGATACCATCTTGAAAAGTAGATAGATCTGAACACGTAACATTCATTGCTTATATGAATATGGTATATGTTTAAATTCATCAAAATCACATGTTTGCTACCTTGAATTTTCATGCATTACATAAGTAGCATCTATATCTGCATATGCACTCTCTTCTTTGATAGAATCAATCTTCCTATCTTGATTGTTAACAATATAAAATTTGTCCTTTTACCAATCATACTCAAAAGGACTAAAATGTATCATGAGTACTTTAACAAAATGATCCCATGATTTAAAATTTTTGAATTTTTTCATATACTTATGCCAAGTAGTGGTTGAATATTGCATAGCAAAACAAGCTAGTTTTGCATAATAAGGTTCCTTTATTTGGTAAAAATCTAAAAATTACTCAACTTTTCACTACCATAAAAATGTGAAATATCTTCCTGTGTTATTTTGACGATTGCATTTGAAAGTGATGGTAAATAATCATCATGAAGAGCTACATAAAATGGTAAATTCAATCTCAAACGATTCAATCTTGAATTTACAAATTGTAAAGAAAATTCCATATCATTTCCCAGTGAATTAATGCTTTTTAATTCACTATTTGGACATGTAAATCTTAGCTGCTCATTACTGAACCTGGAAAATGATGAGTCAAGTTGATGGGGAATGTTTTGATGATTTGTTAGTTGATTCTGATTCTAATCAATTTTGTCCACTCTTACATTCAATTGTCTCAAACTTTCTTGAATAATGAAATTGTGGATTTTATAAAATCCCAATCTTTTGCTTCTTTAGTTTTGTTTAATGTAGGATCCATTGAATGGGGTTCAAGAACAAGAGCATCAAATGTTAGAGGCCTCCTGCTAAAACCTAGCCCAAGCCCACTTCATTTTACTAATCTTAATCTCTTTATAACCTTACTTTTCCAAATTACTCACTCTGCCTCTTTTCCTCTCACGAACCTTCCTAGAGAAGATACTCTCAAACCCTAGTCTTATCTTTTTCTTCTTCTTACTTATAGATGTTTACTATTTGTCATCATAACTAATAGGCCCTAACACTCTTACTATCTTCTTTCGTTTCCTTGTATTCTTCTCTAGATTATCCTACAGCTAATTGTAAGTGTGTTTGATATTTTGCAGGTAGTAATAATGGCAATGCTCAAGGTATGTTGGAGCTCTTAAATCACACATAATATGATCTCTAGAAATAGGTTCTTAATTGATACCCTATTGCTTTCTTTCTAAATTCTATTTATAGATGTTTATATGATGGCCGTTTGATTGTTATTCAGTTACAATATGTTGTAACTACACAAATTTAGCTAATTCTTGTTATGAAACTACTATTTCTTTCATCATTGTTGGTTGTCGTTGTCATACGTTGTTGATTTGAAACACTTGATCTCCATGGGTCCTCAAATGCCTCCTAATGGAGGACCTCATAATCACTTTATTAAACTCAACATATTGCTCCTAAGGACCTATACTACAAACCACAAATTCACTTATACAAAAAAAAAAAAAAAAAAACCTTACAAGAGTTATTCCTTTACAAGGAATTTCCTATCACAGTAACCACAACTCACAACTTACTAATTTAGACAAAATTAGCTAAGAGTAGTGCCTTAGAAAGACATGTAATAGATATGACAATATGCAATACCCAACTCTCTATTTTATGGAAAAAGAGCAAATAAAGAACAAAGGAGGGTTTTAGTACAAAAGGGGATTGAAGGATTAATTGCAAAGTCTATGGGTCAACTTACTCCTCCAAATGTGCCAAATATCCTATATTTATACCTTTTTCAAACAATTTAGCCATTCGATATTTTCCCATATTGTCGTTGCATTATATAATGCCCGATTTTTATTTAGCCTATGAAATTTAACCTAAAAGCAATATAAGGATGTTCATATGAACTAAAGTAAGGTAATAATTAAGAATTGAATAGATAGAGAAAATATATATATATATATATAATAATACTAAGAATATGATCCTTCTAAAAGAAATCAAAAGAAATTATATAGAAATATAAGAATTTAGAATCCAAATCATTGACTATATAAATAATAACAAAGGTAGATAGTGATAGTAAGTTATAGTAAAATAAAATAGTAAAATATGAAATCATGAAATAGTAAATTGTAATTAAGTAAAAGTAAGAATGAAAAGTAATTAAGGTAAAATTAGATATAGTCAAATCAATGAATAGTGTAAAAGTTGGCTGAATTTGTCTAATAAAACCAAAATTAAAGTAGTAAAAAGACTAAAATACCCTCAAATTAACCTAAATATCTCTAAAAACCCCTATAAAACTCCAAAAATGGGAAACAAGAATTGCTCAGCTCCTAAGAATGTCATAATCATTCTGAAACCATAAGAACTCTAAACTTTGGAAAAATTGAAGGAAAATTCCTAAAAAGCAACAATTTACCCAAAAAGTAACAAATTAACCAAACAAATTACCAAATGGAGACATAAACATCAATCAAGACTCTGAAAAAATCAGAAAAATTAGGAAAATTCGTGGGAACAGATGACAAATTTTTTTTACATTTAAATAAAAACAAAATAATTATGCATGTACTTAAATTAGGTGTCAAAATTCGGAGAAAATATCAAACAAATGTCAAAAATTACTGTAGCTTACAGAATGGACGTGTAAAATATAGGGATTACGTGGTAATTTTTGCATGAAAAATTTTTGACATCTGGTAATTTTTACCGATTTAGAAAATCCCAAAATCCGCTATAAATACCGCCCAGAAGTTCCAAAATTCACCAAACTCACACCCGAAATTAGAAAAACCAAACTTCACAGTTAGAATCCTAAAATTCCCTCAAGCCGTCCGACAACTCTAGGAGGAGCGATTCCGCCGCTAAGTGGTGGCGCCGGCGAACCCCAGCCGATCTCCGTCGAGAAATAGTTACTACATCAAAACTTGTTCGTTCGGCTCCAAACTTTTACAGTAAGTACAATATAATATTAGTTACAACATATAAAATTTTCAGAATTTTTCGTGAAGTTTTGATATTTTTAAAAAATTACATGATTTTCATTACGATTATACAAGAAATAGTGCAATCCGAACTTTTAAAATAAATACCTAAAACGATTCCTAAAAATAAAAAAAATATTATATTATTACTCCAAGATATTTATACTAACATTTTTGATACTTACAAATTTTGTCACAATTATTTGAATATATGCACTAATTTATTAATTATAGCTAGTAAATATCAACTATAGCTAGGGAATATTAAATTATAGTTATAAATAAAGAAATTATGAGAATTTTACTAAATCATTCCTAACCACCTTTATACTTTACTTTATATATACTAGTTCCAATATGCCATACCTACATTACTAAATATATGTAATAGTAAAAATTTAAAGATTAGCAACCAATAACCTTGAGATTATAAACTATAAATCATATACCATATAAATTAGAATAACTTTTCTAAACCAAGTAAGCTCATTAATTCTTTTACTAACTTACCATCCTTTAATAAAGTGTTTTCATTCCTTAAGCCAACCTTATCATCATACTACAACTAAAACAAAATTTAGTATCATAACACTAATTCATTTTTTATCAAAATCATTCTTATAGGTGAAATCCACATCAATCTATTCCACAAACAAAGCCCATTTTGGTAAGTGGTTCATTTATATGGTAATTGTGAAAAGGGATATTATTTACATTATAATTGTTTGTGCTTGTAAATTAGCTATAAAACGTGTGTGGTTGATTGATTTTGTTTGATATTGGATGTTTACTTATCCTATTGTTTTGGTGTGGGATACTTGTTGATCACCGAAGAATGTATTATTAAGAATATAGTGAAAATAATAACCGATCATGCATAGCATAACACATTTCGCATCCTTGCATCCATAAAACCGACCGTCCAGGTGAGAATGGATTTCTTCTTTTAACCTTTATTGAACTAAGTGACAAGAGAGGAGGTCGCAGTAAAGGTTACAAGCTATCCGAGGGATAGTCCTGAACGGTTTTTGGGAGGACAGGAGACCCATTGCACATTCCCGGTTTTATGGAAAATGAATTTGTGTTAACTCCTCGAAACCCAGATTAGAGTGGGGTTAATTTCTCTAATCTCGTAATGAACCGGTCAACATTACGCGGATGGCATCCCGATTGACTGCATAATTCACTCTAATAACAATGATTGTGATTTGTCTATAATGTTTATAATTACCCTTTTTATATCCACTTACTGAGCACGTGGAATTATGCTCACCACCCTACAGCTTCTTTTGCAGGGAAGCCATAAGCAATTAAAGAAAATGCCTGGAATAATACCCGTAAGTACCAAAGACTTAACTTTCATTTCTGTAAATATCTTTTAAGTGTGGTATCATTTAGAGAGCCTAGTAATTATCAGATGTTTATGGACCATGGGTTGATCATAGACCTTTGATAATTACGGCGGGACTGTACGGGATGTGACAGTCTTAAAGTGGTATCAGAGCCATCACTTAAAAGATATTACAAAAATGATGATCTAAAAAGGAAAATACATATATACATATATATATATATATATATATACTAAACCACCATCCATTAACCCATAGACTCGTGATTGTAGGGACGAAGAGAATTTTTGATAGAACAATGGGAGGAATTTCGACACCTACATGAGGTAGCTCCAGTAGATTATAGGATCAGACTTCAACATCTGATATACCAACTAGCCAGTCACGGTGTTTACTTTTCCCCTGATGAAATCAACCGTAAGTATATCGATAACATGAACCCTCGCTGGGATTCTTGGTGGGATGATATGATCGAAAAAAATGGAGATGAATTAAGCTGGTATTCGGTCATTCCTGCATTTGAACACTATGTGGTCTGGAGACAGCAGTTGATGGATATGGTTATACCAATAGTTCACTTTGTAACAAAACCAAATCCCCAATACCTGTACCCCAATGATATTTCTGATTCCTGATTGGTATAGGGGAGCCATGCTGGACTTACCTGAAGGAGTAATTAACTGGTTTCCTTTCCATGAAGGATTCCCTCACGTTTCTATTGCTTCAGCTACCCCGGCAGATGCTACAATTGCTCTACCCATAAGTATGGAAGAAGCAGCTTTAAACATTAATTATCAAACTATGTATGAAAGTGTGAACGTTAGTACACCAATGGCCGTCACACCTCTTAATGTCGTATATCCTGAGGACATTACTGCCCCGACCAATATGAATACGACTCCACCACCTCCTACCGAACATTATGGGAACGGGCATTACACTCCACCTTCCACTGAACATCACGGGAATGGACATTACACTTCAACTCCCCTGAACATCCCCGAAGAACATACTTGGGAAATAGAAATCAGTCGTCTGAATCTTAACTCCTCCATTTAAATAACTAAGTTGCTTAAGGAGATGCATGGACTGCATTGTGAATAAATAACAAGGGCTTGTAGTATGTATGTTTTCTTTCTGCTTGAGTGCTAAAAACTTGTATGATAAACGTCGTTCTTGTAACCCGTCTATGTGAATATCAAATGAAAAGTGATGTTTTTATTTCTGTAACTTCTTATTTTCTTACTTGTATATGCGTCTTTCCAGGAAAAAATTTTTTTTTTGAAAAATGGCTAATGATAATCAAACTGGACAACCAAATGAAAATAACTACGTAGCTCAAATTTTAGCTACCATGCAAAATATGTTGCAACAACAAGGTGATGTACTACAACACCTATTAAATCAAAGGAATCAAGCCCAACCTGCTGCGGAACAAGAAAACAGAGCTCCTAGTACAGCCAAGTTATCTGAGTTCATTAAAGCAAACAAATACTTCAGCGGAGATATCTCAAATCCGGCAGAGGTAGATGATTGGCTTTCTACAGTAGAACGGTGTTTTGAGGCTTTTGAAATACCAAATCACCAAAAAGTCCCATACGGGACATTCATGTTACAACTTCGAGCACGCAATTGGTGGGATTCCAAAGCCAGAGTATTAGGTAATAATATCACCTGGGAAACATTTCGAGAAGAATTCCGAAAGGAATATTTCCCACGGAGCGTCGAGATGAAAATGGTAGCAGATTTATTCTCCATGAAAAAGGGGAACAAAACTGTTACGCAATATGAAACTGAATTCTTCAGACTATTGCAGTATGCCCCGGCTTCATACAGGGATGATGAGACCCTAAAGAAAACTTTGTTTATTAGAGGATTCGACCCTTTCATGCAGTGCAAGTTAGAAGACTATGATTTGCCCACTTACTCAGCAATAGTAGAAAAGGCAAGACAGTTGGAAGCCAACCGAGATCGTATGCAAGAGCATAAGGGAAAGATTGGAGGAGGTTCCTTTAAAAGATTTACCCCTAAAAATAGGAACATGGGTCATAATCCTACTGGACCAAAAATAGTTGCTGGAAGTAGTTCTGCAATCAAATGTTGGAAATGCGGAAAGGAGCATCTTCCCAGTAAATGCGATCAGCTACAAGGGAAATGTTGCATTTGTGGAGATGAACATCACAGGGCAAGGGATTGCCCAAGAGTTAAGTGCAGATGTTGTGGAAAACGGGGACATATAGAAAGGGATTGTAGGAGTAAAAAGCTAAAAGAAAACCCCGCTTTGACTGCTGCCAGAATCTATGCAATGGAAAACCTAGAAGAAATTCCTGAACAAGACTGGATGCAAATGGCACGGAGGAAGAAGAAGCAATTATGAGTGAAGATCTTATAAGTGAGGATGATTCTCATGAGATGATAACAGGGCATATTCTTATACAAGGGAATTCTGCATATACACTTTTTGATACGGGTGCATCTCATTCTTTTCTTAGCACTCAATTCCAGCAAAGGAGTGGTATCCCGATCAGGAAGACTAGAGTCATTTATAATATTACCACACCTACTGGAGAAAGAGTATCCACTCGTGAAATCATAATTAATGCAGAAATCCAAATCCGGAATCAAAATTTCCCTATAAATCTTATCTTGATCCCAATTACAGGCTACGACTTAATCTTAGGCATTGATTGGTTATCCAAATTCCAAGCTGAGATTGATTGCGGAGGAAAATACATAATGCTCCAAGGACGAAGGATCAGGTTACCTGATGCACAACAGAAGATCTCATCAACAGTTGCCAGGATCGAAGCCATTTCGAGTACGGATAAAGAATCCGGTCTTAATTTAAAAGATCAAGTGAAGATTTCGAAAGTTGAGGATATTCCAGTCATACGAGAATTTCCGGATGTATTCCCTGACGAGTTACCAGGATTAGCACCTCATCGCGAAGTTGATTTCTCTATAGAATTACGCCCTAATACCGAACCCATTTCCAAAGCTCCTTATCGAATGGCACCAGCGGAATTAAAGGAACTTAAGGTACAACTGCAAGAATTACTCACTAAAGGATTTATTCGACCCAGTGTATCTCCATGGGGAGCCCCAGTACTATTCGTCAAAAAGAAAGATGGGACGCTTCGACTTTGTATTGATTACCGAGAACTCAACAAGTCTACCATAAAGAACAAATACCCTCTTCCAAGGATCGATGATTTATTTGATCAACTAAATGGGGCTACAGTTTTCTCTAGAATTGATCTGCGTTCAGGATATCATCAACTCCGAATCAAACCTGAAGATATTCCAAAAACGGCATTTCGAACTCGCTATGGCCACTACGAGTTTCTAGTAATGCCTTTTGGCTTGACTAATGCACCAGCTGTGTTCATGGATTTAATGAATCGGCTTTATCAGCCTTACTTGGACCAGTTCATTGTGGTATTCATTGATGATATCCTAATCTACTCTAAAGATAAGGAAACACATGCCACCCATTTACGATTGACCTTGCAGAAGTTGCAAGAATCTCAGCTATATGCTAAACTTTCGAAATGTGAATTTTGGCTAGATCGGATCTCATTCCTTGGTCATATTATTTCAGGAGATGGAATATCCGTAGATCCAGAAAAAATACAAGCAATACTGGAATGGAAGCGTCCTGAAAATATTACGGAAATACGCAGTTTCCTTGGGTTAGCTGGTTACTATAGACGATTTGTCAAAGATTTTGCAAAAATCTCCAAACCCATGAACCAACTTACTCAAAAGGGAGTAAGATTTCAATGGAATGCAGAGTGTGAATCCAGTTTCCAGGAACTGAAGAAGAGATTGACATCCGCACCTGTATTGAGGTTATCTGATCCCAATAAACCCTATGTAGTCTACAGCGATGCATCTAAAAATGGATTGGGATGTGTATTAATGCAAGAAGATCAAGTAGTAGCTTACGCCTCGAGACAGTTGAGACCACATGAGCGGAACTACCCGACTCATGATCTGGAATTAGCGGCAGTGGTTTGCATTAAAAATATGGAGACATTATCTGTATGGACAGCATTGTGATATCTATACTGATCATAAGAGCTTGAAATACATCTTCACGCAAAAAGAACTCAACTTAAGGCAACGTCGGTGGTTAGAATTAATTAAAGACTATGATTTGGACATCCATTACCACCCTGGAAAAGCCAACACAGTCGCTGATGCTTTGAGCAGGAAAAATTACAGCGAGGTAGCTGCTTTACTTACTTCTCAAAAAGAGTTAGTCCAAGCCTTTGAACAATTAAGGATAGAATTTGTACTCCCAAAGTGTCAAGGTGAACTAATGAATTTGGAGATACAACCTACCAATCGAAGATATCAGGGCAAGACAGCAAGAGGACAGCTCCTTAACACAATTTCGCCAACGTATGCAGGAAGGAGATGAAGATTTCTCGCAAAACACTCATGGAGTTCTTTGCTTCCGAAACCGGATATGTGTTCCAAATAATAGGGAAATCAAACTCAAGGTATTAGAAGAAGCACACTGTTCAGGATACACAAATCATCCTGGTATGACCAAGATGTATCATGACTTGAAGAAACACTTCTGGTGGCCAAGGATGAAGAACGAAATTTCTGAGTTCGTAGCTGGATGTGCAATTTGTCAACAAATCAAAGCAGAACACCAACGCCCAAGTGGTTTGTTGAAACCTTTGTCTATTCCTCAATGGAAATGGGATCACATCACAATGGATTTTATTACAGCATTACCCAAGACGAGAAATGGTCATGATATGATTTGGGTTATTGTTGATCGTTTGACCAAAAACGCTCACTTTTTGCCACTACGAACAGGGTATTCTATTGATAAATTAGCCAGGATCTATGTCCGAGAGATTGTACGATTGCATGGCATTCCTCTTAGTATAATCTCCGACAGAGACACAAGATTCACTTCGCGATTTTGGGAAAGTTTACATCAGGCCATGGGCACCAAGCTCAACTTTAGCTCAGCATATCACCCCCAAACTGATGGTCAGTCTGAGCGTACCATACAGACGCTTGAAGATATGTTACGTGCTTGCTCATTAGAATTCTCGGGGGATTGGGATAATCAACTGCCTCTAATTGAATTTGCATATAATAACAGTTACCAAGCTACGATCCAAATGGCCCCCTATGAAGCATTGTATGGAAGAAAATGCCGATCACCGTTATATTGGGAACGCGAAGAGCAAATGACAATTGGACCAGAGATGCTACAGCAGATGAATAACATGATTCAGATAATCCGACAGAAGATGAAGGAAGCTCAAGATCGTCATAAAAGTTGGTACGATCAGAAAAGAAAACCAATGGAGTTCAACGTAGGAGACCACGCATATGTCAAAATCACGCCATTCAAGGGTTTGCACCGCTTTGGATTAAAGGGAAACTGACCCCACGATATATAGGACCATTTGAGGTATTGGAACGGATAGGTAGCTTGTCGTATCGATTGGCGCTACCACCTAACCTTTCCAACTATCACGATGTTTTTCATGTGTCAATGCTGAAGAAGTTCGTAGCAAATCCACATAAATCACTGAGTTGGAACCTGTAAAGCTACAAGATAATTATACCTACGAAGAAAAACCTGTACGTATTGTAGATACACGTACCCAGAAACTGAGAGGCAAGAAGTTAGAATATGTAAAGGTGCAATGGCGAAGCAATGATAGTGAGACCCTGACCTGGGAACCTAGACTTGTGATGGAAGAAAAATATCCTGGGTTGTTTCACTAAAATGTATATAGAAAATTATGAATTCCAAAGGTTTTGAGGACAAAACCTAAATTAAGGAGGGTAGAAATATAATGCCCCGATTTTTTATTTAGCCTATGAAATTTAACCTAAAAGTAATATAAGGATGTTCATATGAACTAAAGTAAGGTAATAATTAAGAATTGAATAGATAGAGAAAAAAAAAATATATATATATATATATATAATAATACTAAGAATATGATCCTTCTAAAAGAAATCAAAAGAAATTATATAGAAATATAAGAATTTAGAATCCAAATCATTGACTATATAAATAATAACAAAGGTAGATAGTAGTAAATAGTAAAATAAATAGTAAAATATGCAAATCATGAAATAGTAAATTGTAATTAAGTAAAAGTAAGAATGAAAAGTAAATTAAGGTAAAATTAGATATAGTCAAATCAATGAATAGTGTAAAAGTTGGCTGAATTTGTCTAATAAAACCAAAATTAAAGTAGTAAAAAGACTAAAATACCCTCAAATTAACCTAAATATCTCTAAAAACCCCTATAAAACTCCAAAAAATGGGAAACAAGAATTGCTCAGCTCCTAAGAATGTCATAATCATTCTGAAACCATAAGAACTCTAAACTTTGGAAAAATTGAAGGAAAATTCCTAAAAAGCAACAATTTACCCAAAAAGTAACAAATTAACCAAACAAATTACCAAATGGAGACATAAACATCAATCAAGACTCTGAAAAAATCAGAAAAATTAGGAAAATTCGTGGGAACAGATGACAAATTTTTTTTACATTTAAATAAAAACAAAATAATTATGCATGTACTTAAATTAGGTGTCAAAATTCGGAGAAAATATCAAACAAATGTCAAAAATTACTGTAGCTTACAGAATGGACGTGTAAAATATAGGGATTACGTGGTAATTTTTGCATGAAAAATTTTTGACATCTGGTAATTTTTACCGATTTTAGAAAATCCCAAAATCCGCTATAAATACCGCCCAGAAGTTCCAAAATTCACCAAACTCACACCCGAAATTAGAAAACCACCAAACTTCACAGTTAGAATCCTAAAATTTCCCTCAAGCCGTCCGACAACTCTAGGAGGAGCGATTCCGCCGCTAAGTGGTGGCGCCGGCGAACCCCAGCCGATCTCCGTCGAGAAATAGTTACTACATCAAAACTTGTTCGTTTCGGCTCCAAACTTTTACAGTAAGTACAATATAATATTAGTTACAACATATAAAATTTTCATAATTTTTCGTGAAGTTTTGATATTTTTAAAAAATTATATGATTTTCATTACGATTATACAAGAAATAGTGCAATCCGAACTTTTAAAATAAATACCTAAAACGATTCCTAAAAATAAAAAAAATATTATATTATTACTCCAAGATATTTATACTAACATTTTTGATACTTACAAATTTTGTCACAATTATTTGAATATATGCACTAATTTATTAATTAT
The DNA here is from genome assembly GCA_024138025.1 of Combretum micranthum. Lineage (NCBI taxonomy): Eukaryota > Viridiplantae > Streptophyta > Magnoliopsida > Myrtales > Combretaceae > Combretum > Combretum micranthum. Next base: position 166,426 of record JAMXBD010001411.1, on the reverse strand, counting down.
AGCTAGTAAATATCAACTATAGCTAGGGAATATTAAATTATAGTTAATAAATAAAGAAATTTTGAGAATTTTACTAAATCATTCCTAACCACCTTTATACTTTACTTTATATATACTAGTTCCAATAATGCCATCCATACCATTGCTAAATATATGTAATAATAAAAGTTTAAAGATTAGCAACCAATAACTTTGAGATTATAAACTATAAATCATATACCATATAAATTAGAATAACTTTTCTAAACCAAGTAAGCTCATTAATTTCTTTTACTAACTCACCATCTTTTAATGAAGTGATTTCATTCCTTAAGCCAACCTTATCATCCTACTACAACTAAAACAAAATTTAGTATCATAGCACTAATTCATTATTTTATCAAAATCATTCTTATAGGTGAAATCCACATCAATCTATTCCACAAACAAAGCCTATTTTGGTAAGTGGTTCATTTATATGGTAATTGTGAAAAGGGATATTATTTACATTATAATTGTTTGTGCTTGTAAATTAGCTATAAAACGTGTGTGGTTGATTGATTTTGTTTGATATTGGATGTTTACTTATCCTATTGTTTTGGTGTGGGATACTTGTTGATCACCGAAGAATGTATTATTAAGAATATAGTGAAAATAATAACCGATCATGCATAGCATAACACATTTCGCATCCTTGCATCCATAAAACCGACCGTCCGGGTGAGAATGGATTTCTTCTTTTAACCTTTATTGAACTAAGTGACAAGAGAGGAGGTCGCAGTAAAGGTTACGAGCTATCCGAGGGATAGTCCCGAACGGTTTTTGGGAGGACAGGAGACCCATTGCACATTCCCGGTTTTATGGAAAATGAATTTGTGTTAACTCCTCGAAACCCAGATTAGAGTGGGGTTAATTTCTCTAATCTCGTAATGAACCGGTCAACATTACGCGGATGGCATCCCGATTGACTGCATAACTCACTCTAATAACAATGATTGTGATTTGTACTATAATGTTTATAATTACCCTTTTTATATCCACTTACTGAGCACGTGGAATTATGCTCACCACCCTACAGCTTCTTTTGCAGGAAATCCATAAGAAATTAAAGAAAATGCCTGGAATAATACCCGTAAGTATCAAAGACTTAACTTTCATTTCTGTAAATATCTTTTAAGTGTGGTATCATTTAGTGAGCCTAGTGATTATCAGATGTTTATGGACCCGGAGTTGATCATAAACCTTTGATAATTACGGCGGGGCTGTACGGGATGTGACAATTAAATTCTCTAATAGTTATTTTTTCTACAAATTAATATCCGAATGTTATAGGATTCTGTTGGAACACATCTGCAAAACAAGCACAAAATGTTATGTCTTGCTAGCGTTTGAATGCTAGGTGCAGTTCATATGATCGATTCTCTAATCACACTAGCGTTTGGATGCCATGCCCTGGGGCATGTTTAGCTTTTGATCACTAACTGTAGTGCATTAAGTGTTGGAACTTTTTAACTAAACACAAATATAACGCATTTGTTGCACAAATATAAGCTTAACATGTCACACACACATTTTGTCAATTAAGTCTTGTTGGGTTCTTTCTCCTTTATTAAAGTCTGTGATATCAGGGAGAAAAATGGTCAAGGATGGAACTTAGGTGTAATAGAAAGTAGACTCTCTGAGGATGAAAAATTTGCTATAAGGAGAATAAATATTATCCAACCAAATAGAGAGGATGTGTTGATTTGGCCTTATAATAAAGATGGGCAATATTTTGTTAAATCAAGATATTCACGTCTGTGCAAAGCAAGAATATAGCAAGTTAATACTAAAGCTTCTTCGTCCCATAGAATAGAAAAAAGGATTTGGAAATTGATTTGGAATATTCAAGTAATGCTAAAATTTAAACACTTCCTATGGCAGAGATGTATTGATTCCTTGGCTTGCAATGAAAATTTTTATAAAATAAGATGTTGGAATAATTCGTTGTATTGCATTTGTTATGGATTGAACTCAATAGAACATATTTTCTTACATTGCCTTTAGACTCAACCTGTTTGGTTCGAAATTTTTGGATACCATATCACCAGTTGTCTCTCTTTTCGCTTTGATGAATGGTTTCTAGTTGTTTGTGACATATTTTTATCAAATGGAGTAACAAATGCTTTTTTAATAAAAGTTATGTTTCTGACCAAAGAAAAAATGACCTTATCCTAAAAACATCCATACTTGCTAAATAGTATTGAAGAAGCAAAATAAAACAATAACATATATCAATACATTGAATATAAGCTAAAATCTTTGTTGTAGCTAAAATAAAACTATAAATTCAAACAACCAAGACATGATGTGTTTCAAGATATTATGAAAATTAAAGTTAAATTCTATTAGTTATTGCTACAAAAAAAAAAAAAAATAGATCAACAATACAAAATAATTACATCATATAATTGTCGCATAATGAGATAAAATAAGAAATATATAATACTTTTTGAACTAGACAATTCAAGTATAATTTTGATGATGAAATATATTGCATAACTACTCAATTATTAGAGTCAAGCTACACTTAAAGCATCAGGTATCCAAGGATCATTCCAAACTCTTACTTTTTCTCCTTTTCCAATCGGCCATAGCATGTTATTTTGGATGACCTCTTTCCCAGCTACTATACTATTCCATCCCCATAAAGGTCTACTTCCTTTCTTTGCTTCTAAGAAATTAGAGTTTCTAAAGTATATACTTTTGGGGACTTATACCCAAAGATCATTAGGTCGATTCAATATTCTCCAAGCTAGTTTTCAAACAAGAGCTTTATTAAAATTGACTAATTCTTTGAATCTTAAACCTCCTTTTCCTTTTGGTAAAGTCATCATATTCTATCTTTTCCAACTGATGCTTCTTTTCTCCCTATTACTCCACCAAAATCTAGAAAACATGCTAGAAACATCTTTGCACCAGGTAAGCGGAAGATAAACACACTCATGGCATATGTTGGGATTGCATATGCTATTGATTTTAAAAGAACCTCCTTCTCCCCTTGGGATAAAAGATGACCTTTCCAACCTTGCAGTCTTGAGGCTATTCTAGTTTTAACTCCATCTTTGTTCTCCCCTAGTTAGAAGGAACACCTAGAAATCTACCTAGTTGGTTTTCTAAGAAAACTTCAAAAATATCAGCACACCTTTTCCTAAGAAGAGCATCTACTTTTTTACTGAAGGTGATAGAGGACTTTTGAAAATTAACTGATTAACCCAACACATCACAATAAAGATGTAGAATTCTTTTTAGTTGTTTAAGATTTACAGTAGTGGCATCCATAAGAATTAGAGAATCATCTGCATATAATAAGTGAGTGAGCTTTGGACTATTCATTCTAATTCTGACTCCCTTAATTCTTTCCAAAGCATTTGTCTTTCAAATCATTTTTGATAAAGAATCAACAACTAAGATAAATACATATGGAGAAATGGGGAGTCCTTGGTGAATACCCCTAGAAGGCAGAAAGTTTCTAACTCTTTTTCCATTAACCATTAAGTTGTAAGAAACAAAAGATACACTTATCATGATCCAATTATCTCATGGGAACCCATTTTCCTATGAACTTTTGCAAGAAAGCTCCACTTCACTCTATAATGCACCTTTATCATATCCACTTTAATCTTACATTCATGTTTTTTAATGGAGGATTTAACATTTAGGTGATGAAAAACTTCATGGGTAACTATTACATTGTCTTGGATTAATCATCCAAGAATAAAGACACTTTAAAAAGTGGATATGACAGACTTTAGCATTGATTGTAATCTATTAGCTAGGATTTTTGAGATGATTTTATAAGAGAAGTCACACAGAGTTATAGGCCTGAATTAAGAGACTACTTACGGATGTGAGACTTTAGGAATGAAACCAATATCAAACTCATTAAAACCATATGGAAAAAAAAATACCAGTATTCAGGAAACTGTAAATTACCTCATGTAGAAGCAACCATTGTATCCATCTGGACCAAGAGCTTTTGTTGACACCAATTGGAATATTGCCACTTGAAATTCCTCCAAAGTCACTTCTCTTATTAACTCCTTATTTTGTTCTTCCGAAATCACAGGATTTAAATAGGTCAGAACCTCATCAAGTTGATCAGGATGTTGTTAGTGTTGCTCTGAAGAACACTAAGTTTCATAGAATCTCAGAAATTCCTTAGCTATATCATCTTCTTCAGTTAACCAACGATCATGTTTGTCTTTTATCTTGAAAATTTTATTTCTAGCTCTTCGATTAAGTGTTATTTGATGGAAAAAAATTTGCATTTTGGCCTCCCCATGATAACTAATTAATTCGAGGCATCTCGTGCCAATACATCTCCTCCTAGAGCAAGGTATTGTCTAATTCTTTGCTAATTCTGAATTCTTCCATCAAATCAAACATGGTTGCATCACTATTCTATAATGCACTCAACTTTTTCGATAATTCTTCAATATAGTCACACTCTTGTCTTCTTTTTTCTTTACTCCGGCGAATCAATTGAATACTATAAAACTTTAGTTTTTCCATCAGTCCTTCAAGATCAAGAGAAATGCAAGATGGCTTCAAGCTTTTTTCTACAAATTCTTCATATATGATAAGGTCATTTAAGTATCAACATTATAATCGATAAAAAAATGAATAGTCAGCCTTTCACAAAGTTCATTTAGGATATCAATAGTTAGAGAGTTTTTAATTAATTCTCATAAATTTTGCTCAATGATTTGTTCAGAATATCTCCTTTGACTCAATTTATGAAACATCAATTCCTTTTTGTAATCATTGAAAATGTTGACATCTTGAATAAATTTAACATGAAATGTTGATACTTCCAGTATAATTTATGTATGTTTCATTTATTTAAAAATGCTTGTGCACAACCAACGTTTCATTTAAAAAACTAAACTATTCGAGGACAAAAAAAAAAAAAAAAACCATTCTAGCAATTTGATTATTTTGTCTTTTTTCAAAGTTAACAAATTATTTTAGTGATTTGATCACGGTTGAATATGGTATGAGCCGTTGGGTAGTGATCGGACCGATCTCATCAAAATTAATGATGCGACCATACAATTTCCTAGACTTTCGATACTATAAGTGGTTTTCTAAGTAAAATAATTTCAAGTCAAAGGCAATAAATGAGAGACATCTTCAATGTTTTTGTCCTTTTATATTATCTATATTTTGTAGTTTCTCGTTTTAATCATATCCAAATGGGCACACATGTAAAATTTCATGTGTTGCATTGGCCATATACTTGTCATAATTGTAAAAGATGCTAATGTTGTTATTTATATATAAAAATTGATATGATGCTTTTATATACTTTGGTGTAAATGTTTAGGTATTAAAAAAGGAAAGGTGGAAATTCAGAAAAGGAAAATTTGGAACAATAAATAACATATGTTTTAGTTTTTACTTGGTACTTGTTAAAAATAAATTATTTGAATATATATGGGTTTTGATAAAATAATGATTTAGATGTGTAGCTTCAAATTGATGTAATGTTAAAGAAAATTGACTAAGAAACATATGAGAAACGAGACCTTGGAATCATACGGAATGAATAGAGAGGAGAATTGGGTGATAATCCTTAAAACAATCCTAAGAGAAACATACCTAAAGCAATTTTAGGAGAAATAATTATAAGAATACCAGTATTATGAATTTGTTTCTGACAAGTAAAACTTGATAGTTTTGACAATAAATTTTTAATTTAAAATGAATTATAAAGAAAAATTTAATTATAACCACATATGACCATTTAATCATAATTTCTTTTTTCTTTCTCATTTTATAACTATAGCTGCTAATTTGGTTAAGTAAATATATATCCTATATTTCAAATTAAACCTTTTGTTATATTTTAAGTTTTATGCATTCGTTATATGAAATTTTGTTTGGTAGTATTTTATTTTGTTGTATTTCCAAATAATATCTTTTTCATTATTTTTTTAGGCAATTAGTGACTTATTTGATTAAGCAAACTAAATGTAATTAGTATATTTTCTATGTATTTAACAAAATTATATATATAATACTACAACAATTATATATTTTTACTTCATCTCAAGTATTTAAAATGAATGTTTATACATTGTTTTTCTCTTTTTTTATTTGTAAGTGCAATATTCATTTTGCCTTCCTTTCCTTAATTAATAGCCATCTATTCAATTTGCACATTTTAATTTGACTATTTTATGTATTTAATTTTTCTACGTGCAATATGTGTGCGTATTCTCTAGTACCTACTATATGTTGATTATACATACATACATATATATATGATTGTTGATAGTTTTTATCTCAATCATGTTACTTTTTAATTATTTATTTGCTAAAGTTCTTAAATTATGTTAAAATTTGATTAACTATCAAGGGGTAAGCAGAAAACTTTGTTGTCCCAGATACTTTCTTAGTAGGGTCCAAATGAGCATTTAGGTTATCTATATTATTATTAACGGAAGCTCTATCATTTGTGTCAATCTATATACTATCATTAACTGAATCCCTATCATTGTATCAAAAAATTATATCATAGAGTAGGGTAGTTTATTTTTTAATTTTGTAACTCCTCGCGCGCCGCCCCCCCCCCCTCCCTTCTCTCTCTCTCTATATATATATATATATATATATATATGAAAAACTATTCTTGCCTTTTTTTTTTACTTGCACTACGTGTGTGTCATCGACTATCATTTAATTAATGTGATTAATATCTATTATTGTTAAGCAAATCCTATTTATTCAAGTAAAAAAAATACTTATTATTATTATTATTATTATTATTATTGTTATTATTATTATTATTATTATTATTATCATCATCTTATGACAAGACAAAGGATAGTTACACCTCTATCTCTCCTTATATATATGTCACAACCCGCTTGCAGCATGGTGGTGTGATGTTAAGGTAGACAACTACCACAGGCCCCCTAATGATAATGGTCGATACCGCACTCAGGCAACCTTAACCAACATATGCCTCGTAAGGTATCACAGGCACTATAGGTATTGTTACCCTCAAGTGAGTTGACTCCCTATTGCAGCTTGCAAGGATCGAACCTAAGACCTGAGGCTTTTGCCTACCCCAAAGGCAGTACCTCTAACCAATTGAGCTAATGAAATAGCCATAAATTTCCCAAATCATATTTTATAAATGTGTTAATGAATTTATACACGATCATGAAGCATGATGAATATGATTTATGCTAGTATATGATATATGTGTTGTGTTAGTGTGTTTTAACATTAATATATCTTAGTGTAACTAAATATTGAGTTTATGAACTTAAAAGTGTAATAAAGTATATGAAAATTAGTTTAAAAGAAGTTAAATATGTTTAAAATATGTTCGCAAACTTAGCAAAAATTTAGACAAAAGTAAGCCCCAAATGCAATGATTTTAGGACAAAAATGAGCTCAAACCCATGTAAAATTAAAGCATATACTTAGGTGGCCCTTAAAGTCAATGTTTGGAAAAGATTAAGCCCCAAATACTTCCTAAACACACTTCTAAAAATCATACCAAAAATCCGTACGAAATCCTTCATCTTCTTTTCCAAACTTTGTACTATTAACTTCAAAACCTTGCACCCCATAACCTTAAACAAGAACAAGACTAAGCTCTAGAGTTTCTCAACAAGCTAAAGCTTCCTAAGGTAAGTTTATACTTGTTTGAAAACTCATTTGTTTGTTTAAGTTACTTTAGCTCATGTGAGTTTTGTGTTACAATGAATATGCATGTTGAAATTGGTTCTTGAGGAGTTGCATGTTCTATTTATGTATGAGGTAGGATTTTGATGATATATGAGTTGTTGGTATGTGCTAGATAGGTATTAGGGAGTGTTGAAATGATTAGAGTGGGAATGAGTAGGGTTGAAATGGTTTTGAGTAGTTAAATTTGCAAGGTGCAAGGTTGAATGAAGAATTTTGTTTGAATTGGTAAATATGAGTGTTTGATGGGTTGAAAGTGCAGATTTTGTGTGTTAAAAAGAGTTAGAATACATATAGGTTAAGGTTGGGTGTTAGTAATGTATTTGAGTGAAGTTTGGAAATGAAAACTTAGGCAAAAAGTGAGCTTTCGAACAGAGGAAGTTGGAACTTTTTCAAAAATCTGTGCCGTAGTGTACGTTGCCTCAAAACCACCAGCATAGAGGTCAACATTGCCGACGTACACGACAACAACATCGGTGTTGGGGGTATCCATGGGCGTAGACCATTCCCGTGGAACTCTAAAAATTTTGAAAAATTTGAGTTATAGTCTACACCAGCATAACACCGCTAGTGTAGACCACAATACTGCCGACGTTTGTGTTAATGCTGCCAATGATGGTAAGCGTAGAAATTTTTGGTGCAGACTACACCGCCTAAATGCCGCCGGCGTTGAATGCAGGCATGTTCCTGCAGTTTCTATTTTCAAAAACTTCCTTAAATATTTTCCAAAGCTTGATATATGATCTTTTGATGTATGATGTTGTATGATGTATAAATACTATGTTATGACCTTGTGTTGAATTTATTTGAATTTCTTTGACTGTTTTGCTTAGATTTAATTATGTTTATGTATGAATTAAAATTAGAATGTTGATTTGAGATGATTTTCTTGGAACATTATTAAATCCTTGCTTGGCTACCCCTATTAATTCCCGATTTGATTTAGGTACGCAGTAACATGCTTGATTCTTGCTTAAGTTAGGCATACTCTAAGTCTACTCTAATTTAAGAAAAACTTAAGAATGGTTTGCATGATTATCTTTTATGTCGTTGAATCTGGTTCGGGGAGTGGTACCTTGCTCAGATTGGGGGTATGGTAGTTTAGGCGCTTAAACCACCCCTGTCATGATGCAATGATTTTTAAGTAGTTCAGCGGGTAGTCGATAGAGTATTTGGTATCGGTGTAACATTTGCTTATTCTTAAAAAAGAAATAATATGATTTAATTTAATTGTTTATGGGAATATTTGAATTAGGTGATATTATGGATTAAGTTAAGTAAAGTTGTGAAACGGCTGAAAACCTTAGAGGAAACTACTTAATCGTTATTGGATAGATTTATCTAGGAGATATAAGTATCCGAGCTACTTTTATTAATCTCCTAAGCATCGAGATCGTTACTCAGGCTCCTCAGATACTTGTTGTCCGGAGTTTGAATACTCCAGTGTTGTTTGGTTAACTAAAGATTATCTAAAAACTTAATGATTGTGGCATTTGCATGTAGTCTAAGCTTGTATGCCATTATGCTTGTGTTTTCGTTATTTGCATGGGGGGCTTTTGGCTCATATTTTATTAATTTCAGGTGATGATGACTTAGATGAGTTTTATGCGAGTATGAGATATGGTACGGACTTTGAGGACTTCCTAGATGATTTGGAGGACTAGATGTTGACCATGGACCTCGATGGACTACCTTTTTGTAATAGATTAGCTTAATGTAGCTTTGGTTATATGTAATAGATGTTATAGTTTGTCTATCTTTTATGTCTTTTGTATAAGGCTTGTTATTTGCCTATGTTTGTAATACCTATACTTATCTATGTATGTTTTAAGTTTATATCTTTTATGAAATGTAATGATAATGATGTTATGTTTTCTTAAAAGACTTTTAAAGTCAATAGTTTTCAAATTTGTTATATTGAAGAATTAGACAAATAATTATTTAAACACTTCTTGTAGGATAATCTTACATATAATACTGTAAATTATATGTGGTTAGGGATCCGTAATCACCTATTTTAACTACTGGGGTGAGGTCGGGTCTTTACAATATATATGCTCCATAAAAAAACGGTCCCTACCTTTGTAACAAAAACTTCAACACTTTTTTTATACATACACATCGCACACGTAACATCAGCCGCTAGTAATTTAGGATATGAATACAAATATCTTGGCATTTATTTTCACAAGTATGATACAGGTCCTAGAGTACCCTATATTTTTTTAAAAGCAAAAAAGCTAAAGCTTGATTATTACAAAAAATCTTAAATAAAGTGTTACTTTACTTAAAGTGCTTCTTTTCATCTACCTTACCTCCCATATTCTTACTTTACCTTCCCTTTTCTTTTTTGATTGTAAACTAATATGTAATTTTCGAACTACAGCAGTGTAAGAAAAGTCACGTTCAGTAATACATGCTCTTTAAATTTTTATTATTTTTTTCTTCCATAGAATTGACTAAAAAACGTGAGTTTAAAACTTTAGCAAAAGGAATTGAGTAATCACTTCATTTTGTACTTTATAACTGTAATACTATAGAATAGGGTGAGTGGGTAACCTTATGGTACCTACCTATACCTTACACTTTTTTTTTCCTTATAAATATTTTAAAAGCAAAAAAGCTAAAACTTACTTATTATGAAAAATCTCAAATAAAGTCTTAAAGTGCTTCTTTTCATCTACCTTACCTCTCATATTCTTACTTTGCTTTTTCCTTTTTATTGTAAACTTTATATGTGATTTTCAAACTATAATATTATAAGAAAAGTCACGTTCACTAACATACTCGTTAATTTTGTATTTATTTTCCCATAGAAATGCCTATAAACTATGAGTTAAAAATTTTAGCAAAAGAATTGAGTAACCACTTCATTTTTGTACTTTCTAATTGTCATACTATAGAATAGAGATGAGTGGGTAACCTCATCATAAATGGTACCCACCCGTACCTCACTTGACCGGGCATGGTGGATGGTTTTTCTCTAAGTTACTTTTACATAATAGGATACGAGATATGGGGTCTTTATATTCTATACCCACCTTAGAACTGTACTTTATTATGTAGATGATACAAATTCCAAGATACCTTATACTCACATCGAAACATGTTATCTATTTACAAAATTATAATATAAAATAAATAAGAAATAAATAAGGGTTAATTATAAAACACATGACTTGTGTTTGACCAGTTTGTAAACACATCAATCTCATTATTTTTTTGACAAATATATAACCCAAGTTTTATACAAAAAGTGTTAATATTATTAGATAATTTTAAAATGACACATGTCAATATTTTATTAGTCGTAAAAATTAATTTTACATTTTTTTCAACTTTTCATTTTTTAAAAAACATTTTTTAATATTTCAATTAATTTTATTTAGCAATATTTTTATTAATCAATTTTTTAGACCAATAAGACTCTAACAAATATCCTTTTAATAGTAATTAATTATAATAATATTTTTATATAAAACTTAAGTTACCTATTTGTTGAAAAAATTAACATAGGTAATATGTTTGTAAATTGACCAAAATATAGGTTATGTTTTTATAATTGTAAGCCCCCGTTTTCTTAGCTAACCAAACTCGGTTTTGAAAATCGAAATCGGAAACTGAAACCCCAAAAGAATACTGTAGGGTTAGTTTGGACTTAGGAACCCTAAGTTCGGCAATACCGAGAATGAAACCTTGGAACAATAAAAATGAGTTAGTTTTAGAATATAAGCCTAAATAATATATCAAAACATAAAAAAGATCAAATTTTAGAGAAATTTATTCGTTTTGAACCCAATTGGAATTTGCTCTCGAAAACTGATCTCCAGGACTTGAAAATAGAAAAAAATTATATAAGACACTTTAGAACCGAAAATATAATTATAAGAATTTTTTTTATTTATAAACATTACAGTTATAGCATTTTATCGTATTGTCATTTATACCGGTAATTTAATTGTCTAATCTATTTTTTGACTTCTAATCACACTATTCACAAGTACAACCACCCATACCTATTCTTACATCTTTACAACCTATTGATACAACTTTACACCATATCTCTTACAATTTACTTTTCCAATACATTTTTATTACTTAAAGTACTTATTAAGTTTTGAAAAATTACATAAAAATAATTTCACATCTCTCTCTCTCTCCTACCCCTCCAAAATGGCGCCACCACCACCTTTCTCTCAATTGTTTTATTTTTCTTCTTTTAAATGCCACACAAAGCCCTAATTCCATTTCTTATATAAACACCTTTATACTTTCACCTTTACACTTTCTATCTCTTTCACAAAAATCAAATTTTGAAAAGGGTTTTCTCTCCTCTCTCTTTCCCTCCCTCTTTACCGTAAGCAGCGCCCCCACCACCTCCCTCCCCCCCCCCCTCAAATACAAACGCAGACACTTTTTTTTTTCTTCAAGTTTTCTAGCTCCAAATACTAGATAGGTAATAGATATTGACCTACCACAATAAAACATGTAATGGTAAGATCATAAATGTGTAGTTCCACCAAAATCCCCATGAGCTTTATGCTAGGGATGTGGAAATACTTAAGCATGATATTCTTGCTATTGCAATGTTGTGGATCTTGTTATTTAAGTTGTTTTGCTATTATTTTGCTATACTATTGTTATGATGGTCTTATTGATATTTTGTGCATATATTCTTTTTCGTAACTTCATCTACATAGTGTTCATATTGCATTCGCATTCATGACATGAATAATATAATAGATCTATTTGTTTTGAATACATAAATACCATGAAAACTTTGTTTTATGTGAATAAAGACTTGTGGTAGTATGATAATAATGAGAATATGCCAAAAAGTTCAAGATCTATTTTAGTTTTAACAAAAATGATTTTTCGAAATTCGGATGGAAAAAGACACCTATTTTAAAAACCTATTTTCTAACTCCAAAATGAAGATTTTACATTAAATATGAAGGGCTTAAGGAATAGGTATCATAAATGAATGATGTTTATGAGTTAAGCTTAGTTTTACTAAGAGATAATTTTCAAAATAAGAAAAAATACAAAAGTTAAGTTAGAACTTTGTTTCAACCCCAACAAAAACTTAAAATTCGTAACTAGGATGAGATGCTAAATAAACACCTATTTTCCAACCCCAAAATAAGAATTTTATTAAAGAAATGGAAACCTTAGGAAGTAGGTTTGGTTATGACTTAATTTTGGAAAGATTAAATAAGTTTTACACATGAAATAATCTCAAACATAAACTATAAAATTCGGATTTAGAAATGACCCTCACTTAAACACTTATTTCCAAATGCCAAAATGAGGATTTTAATAGAAAAAAAAAGCCTTAGAGAATAGAGGTAGTAAAGACTTAATTTTGACAAGAATAAATGGATTTTATCTAAGTATAACCCTAAAACAAAGGAAAGGTCTCAAAACATATATAAAACAATATTTTCATTTCTCTAAATTTTGTCAAATTCATAACTAGGCAAAACCCCTATTTAAATATCTATTTTTCAACTCCTAAATGAAGAATTCTATTAAGATAATGAAGGTATTAGGCATATAGGACATCAAGGCTTTATCTTAGTAAAAATAAGGATGATTTTCAAAGAAATAAAGCTAGTTTTTCTCAACCAAGTGTTCTTGAAATTTTTGCAAAGTAAAGGTTTTCTAAAAATTCTTTTGAACCAAATATCATCAAGAACATACATATAGATGGATCATATCATTTCATTCATAGTAATAACTTGTAGATATTGCTTGCACATATAATATACTTGGTAGAAACAATGCAAATTTCACAAAATAATTTCAGAAATGTGATCTTTAGCTACTGATCAGATCTGATCCGAGCTTTCCAAGACCTAAAGGTTTTCAAAATGTAGGAATAACATCATAAATAGATAGATCTTTTAAGTAGATAGAAATCGATAGATTATTTGCGAAATTCCGAGTTGAAATAACCAAGTTATGGATGTTTTAAATTGAAATTTCCATTTACCACTAAAATTACGAACTTAAAAGTTTTTGTTTAATAAGTTGGAATTAGTTATGGTTTGAAATACTCATTTGGGTATTTCTTTAGTTTAGGTGACTTTGAATCGGAGGGATTCTTACCCTCAGATTACTACGACTAGAGATTGGTGTCAATGGCTAAGTGAGTCGTACTTCCTATTTACTATTCTGTATTGTGCTTGTAAATTATAGTTATACTAGAATGATAGGCAAATATAAAAATTGAAATGCATGATGGGTAAATATGAGATTATGTATGCTATCTTAATGTGTTAAGAAAAATGTGCTAAGAATATCGAAACCAGGTGATAGATCGATGTATGTTTATATGCCATTATTATGAGTGTCTACCAATTGATTGGTCACCAATGAAATTAAATTAATGATTATTCGGATTAACAAGTAATACGAACATAATCACTTCACAATGGGAATGGTGCATTTAATCATGGTTGGTTCTCCGTGATCCATAAATGATATGAATGAGATGGGTTGCCCGTGAGCCATAAAACGGTACAGTTGATGGGTTACCCATCAGCTATAAAACGAAGCAGTAATTTAAATTAGTATCTCAGGATTCATTAATCTGCTAATTTCAAATGGAGGATGTAAATCCATTCAACATATGATTTTCGGTTGATCATATGTTTTGTTTGCCCATGTGGTTGTTGCATTTCATATGGATGATTAAATTAACTTGTTTGTATGTATGTATGTAATTGTGGGATATGTGTATTCTGGAAGTATTTACTCACTAAGCTGGCTTAGTTTATACCCCCATAGCTTTTTTTTTTTTTTATGTAGTTCCTATAAACCCCGAAAATTTTCCACATTAGTATATGACCTTACAATAGATCATATGAACTAGTTAAATAGATTCAGATTTTAATCAAGGTCTAAGAATATATCAATACCTGGAATTTAGTCAGATAAAGGATTTGGAAATCGAATAAAGAATTTCTTTAACCCTAATTGATACCAAAAACGAGATTTCGTATCTTGGACAACTAATTCAAGATATGATTAAAAGAAAATCTAAATCTCAAACCGAAACTTGTTTTACAAATAGATTTAAATAGGAAAATATAAATATAGAGACTAAATGATTGTTTTTGAACTTAACAATGATTCGAAATTAGAACAACGAGTAGTAATGAGCTTAGACTTGAATTTAAACCCTAAATTCAAGATTCCTAGTTAAAATTAAACGCTACTAATAAGATTTCATGACGGTATCAGAACTAAAGATATATATATATATATATATATAGTTTAGCCTCTATATCAAATACGATATTAAGTAAATAATTAACTACGTTTATAGGCAGAAAACGATAACCTAAAGATGAACCGTTAGGATTATAAATACACAACGAAAACATAAACTGATGAATAACTCAGGATCTAAATTTCAAATAAATAATCAAATCACACTATTGTTCTAATTCGAGTTTTCTTAAGCTATTGAAACCTAAAACAAAAATTGACCTAATGAGTTCAGAAAACCCTAATCACGAGAGATAAAATTATATGAATAATTAATCACGTACATATAAAACCTAAAATTGTATTATTTAATAATCTAAGTATTTTGTATAACTCTATAAACATATTTTTGTGCAAAAATCTCAAATATTAGCTAATTTATACCCGTATAACTTACTAAATTATCCTAAAACTAAATTAAATTAATTAACTAATATATATATATATATATATATATGAATTTGGTGGTGGAAATTTCAGAGAAGAAGAGAGAGCCGGAATTCATCCAATAATTCACCCAAATTGTCAACCAAATCAACCTCAAGGACCAATCATATGATGCCAACTCCACCTATCATTAATTGCAATGAAAACAACAGAATAAACACAGCCAAATGAGAGCAAATTCGGAGGAAATTCGAGGGGAAATGCAGCCATAACTTCTTATTCTTCTTCTTATATATATATATGTTCAAAGCTCATAATGGAGAAACAAACAATCCTCTTTATTTCCCAAACTTTCCAGAACAAATCCACACTTAAATAGCAACCAAAACGAATTGAAAACAGAGAACAAACAGATCAAATCACCCAAGTTTGAATCAAAAGAAAAATAATACGAAAAACCCTTGGATATGAGTTCAAAGGTAAGTTGATGTAATTCGAATGATTTTCTTTCAAATATAAGCATTATAACTGACTTCTAATAATCATAGAAATGTATAATAAACACAACTTCAAGCTTCGAGTTTCATCGGATAAGCTCAACCGAGGTAAAAATCCGAAACCCTAGTTTTATTTCCATAAGGCCGGCAGTGTAGAGACGGCTTACACTGAACAAAAGCTACGTAAAATTTATTTTCACGTAAACATGAATGTAAGCCGGCTATCTGGAAATCTACGCCAACGGTGTAGGACCGGCGTACGTTGAAAGCCGACAGCTTTCAAAGCCGATGCACCCAATATGAAATAATTTACAAAACTAAATCAACACCGACACCTGGGTTTCAAAGCCGACGGCTTTGAGCCGACGTACACCCATTTTTTTTCAACGAAAGCTAGTTTTAACACAAACAAAAAATATATATATATATATATGTAATAAACCTACTGAATACTTATTGTATATATTAATATAGAATTTATTAGATAGATAAGCAAATACAAATATTTAGAATAATTGTGATTATTAGTTGATAATTCTTAAATCCTTAGAATGAAGAGAAAATATTTAGAGTTAATAAAAGATATAAATAGTCAAATATTTGTTCTAAATAGATAAAATAGGTAAGAATGAAAATTGAATAAGCTAAATTTTTTATTAATGTGACTTCTAAAAATAACAAAAAATTATACGAGATAAATTAAGAGAAACACGACGACTCTAAGTAATAATAAATAAATATAATTTTCTACATTGAGTTCAGTATAGAATACACCAAATCAGTATTAGTCACTACCAAAACTTAATAAATATCGAGTCTAGGACACTAATCATGTATAGGAATTTAACTATATAATATATTGATGAATACTTTATTCATCTTAATTGGTGATTTTGATACACTAGAGGATCTACCAGCAGATTATTACGATTGAAGTCAGTATGTAGAGTGAGTAATTCAGTCATATTGTACTGTTTATGCTTATAAGTAGTTGAATGTGTAACGCAAAGATAATCAAACGATTGTTTTGTTGAAAGTATGTTGTGATCTGATTGTATGATTGATAAATATATTTACAAAAGTGATAATGCAATGACTTGATGTTGTGAAGTAATATGATGATGATTATGTGTAATGTATGATCACCAAAAAATTGAATAAGAATTATTGACTTAAAGAAATAATATGATCATGCATTGCACGAACTGCATTATTGCATATATATTGGGATGACAGCTTCTACGTATTAATATTTCGATTCTCTGTTAGTGCTTGGTTGTTCTAATGTGTTAGTTCTTCCAAGGCTTTCTTTGTTCCGTTGGTTTTACGAGAACTAAGTGGCACCGAAGAATGCCGCCCGTAGTATCGCTTTGAAATGATTAATACTTAGGGAGTTTCTAAGGTGAGTGCAGGAGATGGTCAGTTTAATTGATTATATTCAAAGTGATAACCCTAAAACGAGAAATCGTTGATTCTCCTGTGTACTTAGTCTCTTCTGGGCAGGTGGGTCATGGAGTAATGGTTTTTCAACCCTTAAAAGGAGGGCGTAAATCTTTTTCCCGTTTGGATTCTAATCATCCAAGCTTGTATTGTGCATATGGTTGAGTGTTCGCATTGCATATGATTTGCTAATAACTTGTGTGGTGTATGATATGTCTGGTTATTCACTGAGATATGGTTTCGCTCATACTCCAACAGTCTTTTCAGGTTTACCCTACGACCCTGGTTAGTCACTTCCAGGAGTATGGCTCCGGTAAGAGCTTAGGAGCTTGAAGTATAAGACTGTAATTTGGTTTAATGGTTATGTTTTATTAGAATAGCCTAACTAGTGCTAATGTATCAGTTGTGTACTTCAGGAAGACTATTTGGTTTGTAATAGTTCTGTAATGTTTATTCACTAATTTATTTCTTTCATGTATTTGTCATTTCTTATTAAGCAACTAAAAGATCCTGTTGTTTTGAAAACCTGTCATTCTTTGAAAGTAATCTAGTAATAGTATTCGAGTGTGACTTGTTTACTACTACTAGGGTACTCTCGGGGCGTGACAGTTCCTGTACCTATGGTTGTGTCCCCGGACTTGGCCAACTTAGGTAATGCGAAGTTAGGAGTTTTCTCTAGAAGTTTATGATTAGTTTTGTATAAACTTCCATAGGAAACCTTAAACGCTCGAGTTGTTGTCAAGAATTAATGCCGGACTGATTATTATTTTACGGGGGAATGCCTTTTAGTATTTTGTAAATGATTATGAGATATCCGTGGTTTATATTTTTATGCTTATTCTATTAAGTTAAACTATCTATCTCCAATTGCATATATATTCTATTGTCGTAAGGGAACGTCGTACATCTAATACAAGACTTTTGAATAATTATGATAGTGATTCTTCAGTCTCGTTTAATATGCGGCGGACTGTTACATTTAGAATACCCTTTGGGCGTGACAATAATCAATCCAATAAATAATAATACTCTATTTTTTATTTTGCAATCATTTTGTTTAAGATTTTTATTTGTAGATTAAGTATTAGAATTTTATATTTAGAAAAACTTGTACTTTTTTTATTATAGAATTACTTATAATTTTTATTTTGGAAGAATTTTGATAATACGTACTAGTACTTCTAAGTTATATAGAAGTGTTATTTATCTTTTGAGGTCAAATTAATATAGAAGTGCCTTTAAAGTTTTTTATTTTAGAATTTGCTAAATGTTTTATAGTTTCTTGAAGCCATATATTCAGATTTCACAGATAGTTATAACAGTTTTCAACTTTAAGACATAACAAAATTCTATATATTGTAAAACTTGTGGTATTAAAAGAAATTATTTTAAATTTCTCATGATAGGTTATTTATAATGAATATTTAAAAATAAAAATAATTTTTATGTATTACAACTTGAAATTCGAAAAAAAAGAAAAATTTTATAGATTTTGCAGGATACCTTATACCTTCATTACGAGTTTAATAGGATATAGGATATAGCTGTATAAGATGGATATATGATGTTACATTATAGATTTTTGGTACAAAACTTTATAGCCTATACTCGATAAGACTTTATACTCTACTCACTTTGGACCTGCTCTCCCCTACCATAGATGATAATACTTTTCCTCTTCATATAAAAATACTTCAAAATTTAGATACATGACAAAACTTTCAATATTAAGATGTTACTTTTTAAATTTAATTTTGAATTTGTTTATATTGAATATATAAAAATAAGCAGTATTCTATACTATATGAAATCATATACATATATTACTAAACTTGATATATCAAAAAGAAAAGGAAAAAAATTTATGAGCTATTGGGTTATGAATTACTATTATTTGATGAATGAAATTATAATTGTAATAAAATTTTCCATTGTTAATATTTTATTCCAATGATTGCATTGAATAACTATTTGAATAACTAAATCTTCCAATAAAGCTTTAACGTGAGTTTGGAAAATTCTATGTCTATTATATATTTTAATGAAATAGTTTTTTATATTTAATTAATTAGGATATTTATATTTATTTTAACAGTAGAAAACGGACTGAATTGAAGAATAAAAGCCAAAAGGTGCACGAGTTTCCGGTTCTTCCTTTACAAATCCGGTGGAAAGAAAGCAAAAAAAAAAAAAAAAGGGGAGAAGTAAAAAGCCGGGGCGGACAAGGAAAGAAAAGAACCAAAACAAAGGCCGAGGAAGCTGCTATTAGCTCTAGAGGAGATATCAGCAATGGCGCAGCACATCCATGGCTTAAACCCTATCAAACCCCTAAAAACAAACTACCCCAGTTTCCCTATCCTCATTCCAGAACCACTTCAATTCCTAACTTGGGTCTGAAATCCAATTCCAAAAGATTCCCTGCCATCCGTCCGGCTGTTGTGTCAAGCCACCACGTAGACACGAAAAAGCTTTCTCTTGATGCTTTAAGCAACAGCAGTCACAGGCAAGAGTTGTTTGAGGCTATCAAACGTTCAATGTCTAATTGTCTCTCTGAAACCGATCTTCAATCCAGTGTTCCCGGTCTAGTCTCTAAGACTAGAGGCAAGGTATATAAATTTGAAAGCTTTACGTTTTTTTATTTGTGAAAGGTTTGTCTTTGATTTTGGTATTTACGATTATGTTGTCGGGATCTGTCAAAATATGAGAAATCAAAGTAAGTTCAGGAACTTTTGTTATTGGGTATAATATATGAAAGCACCCCGCGTGAACACACACACACATCTATTGGTGGACGTGATGTAGCCTAAACAAGGCCTCTAATGAAAAATATATAGAAATGGTCATGCTTCAGTTAAAATAATAATTGGATTTGGACCCTGAAGTTGTGAATAAGAACGCTGTTTTTATTAGTTAATGAGGTGCTGTGATGTGAGGTTTTGGTCTGTATGTTAATACCTGGATTCGGTTGAGGTTCTATTGTCCCTATTTTTCTTCTAATAAAAATACCTCATTCTCACTCGGTATGATCTCGTTCAGTTTAAATTATTTGCAGGTGAGGGACATATATGACAGTGGCGATTATCTTGTTCTTGTCACAACTGATAGACAAAGCGCCTTTGATAGGATTCTTGCATCAATTCCTTTCAAAGGTCAGGTATGGTGAATTTGGCAATCTTGGAATTTGTTATTGAGGGGGTTTTTGATCTACATTACCTTCCTCTGGCATCGCATTTTTCAGGTTCTTAATCAAACCAGTTTGTGGTGGTTTGATAGGACCCAGCACATAACTAAGAATGCAGTCGTCCTGGCTCCTGATAAAAATGTTACTATTGTAAAGAAGTGTTCTGTCTTTCCTGTTGAGTTTGTTGGTGAGTTTTTTCTGGCAAGATGAATTCTAAATATACTCTTCTGTGCATGTTTTACCTGTAAATAAGTTATTATAGTTTATTGAATCATTTTATGGTGTTATCTTGCCTTAATAAGTAGGTATACTTCAGTATGGTGTGCCATGGTTACTGTTACTATAGTTCTATGAACTGCAGTCTTTGTTTCGTGATGCACAAGCAATGTCATATCAAGGAGCCTATTAAGGCTTATTTTATCCATTGTCTTAGACATAGAATTATCTGGTTGAAGGCTACTATATTTTTACCAAAAATATTTAGAACTAGCTGATGGCAGCACATATATTTGTATATATATATATATATTTGGTGTCTATAGATAGTTTCTTCTACATGTCTTGATAGAGTCTTGCGTATTAACAGTATGTGTAGGTTTTGAGTTGCATATCATGGATTCTCCAGTGAAGGTGTGCGAGTCCACCATTGCAATTTGACATGATATTGTTAGGATTTTGTTGATCTATCTGATTATTTTTACCTCGTAGTCAGAGGCTATGTCACTGGAAGTACCGACACGTCATTATGGACGGTCTACAAAAAAGGTGTTCGGAATTATTGTGGAAATGCTCTTCCTGATGGTATGATTGATTCAGACTTGCTAGCCCTCATTTTTTTTTTTAAATTATCATCATCTACATCATCCTTGTTATTTAAATGTTTAACAGGCTTGGTGAAAAACCAGAAGCTCCCTGCAAATATACTGACACCGACAACTAAGGCAGCAGATCATGATGTGCCAGTTACTCCTCAAGAGGTTTGTTTTGATAGTTATGGGAAACTCATAGTTTAAAAGAAAGAAAGAAAAGGCATTCACATTGGACTTAGCTTAATGAGCATTTGAGGATTCAAGAGGGAGTTAAATCGTCTTTTAATGGTGTTTGAGGTTCTTATATGTTGATATGGCATCATTCTTGACTTTTTCTTTTTTATCCTTTCATCTTGTTCCACTTTCTTGTCTTATGACCATCATCCTTGTATGCTTTGTAGTAAAATAAAATTTCTAATTTGTAAAATGAACCTTGTAATTGACTTATCCCAAAAAAAGCAACATTTGTACCTATTGAAACCACCCAAAAAAAAAAAAAAAAGAAAATGTAAAAAGAAAAGAAAAGAAATATAGCTCATAGTTTACGTTTCTACTGCAGATAGTTGAGCGAGGATTAATGACGCAAGTTGAATATGATGAAGTTAGTAAGAAGGTGCTCAGCTTGTTTGAGTATGGGCAGGTGACCTTGCATTTTCTTTAATGTTTATTCTCGGAAACAGGAGCATGTGCATATTGGACAGCAATTCATAAATGAATCCTTGTCATTATCCAATGTTCTCCTACTTGTGCAAAGATTTCACTTTATTCTCTGTTTTCTCAGTGCTCATCCAGAAATTATTTATGAGAATTTAAACTTCTGAATTACCTAAAAAGACTGTCAGTTTTGAAATAACATACTTAAGCTACTTATTTCTGTGGCAGGCCCTTTTTTTCAATTGAAATTGATGGGCAAAGTTGTGACATGTTGGAAGTATAAATTAAATTTGATTTCTTGTATGTTCTAGTGCTTGCTTTGTTTGTTCCATTAGCAATGATGGTTACCGACTAACCTCTACGGAAGCTCATTGTCATCCAAGCTTGCAAATTTTGATGCATATATGTCATCATTTATCAGAGCCTTTCACTGGCAAATATAGTATAGTACAAACCAGCCATAATTTCATGACAAAACTAGTTAGTTCTGGTGATCAAATGTCTGTTTTGATCTCTCTTTTCTTGGTTAATATCTATCTCTCTGTGCAATCTTTCTTTCCAACTTCTTTGGACAAAGCTTCTACATACAGTACATTTGATTAATTTGTGACCTCTTTGTTGATTTCATAGTGTGTGGCTTCTGAACATGGCCTGATATTGGTGGACACAAAATATGAATTTGGAAAGGCTGCAGATGGTTCTATTCTTCTGATTGATGAGGTCATTTTCAATCCCCTGTACCCCTCTTTCTCCATTAAAGTCAATGTGCCTCCAACTTGGGCACATACTGAGAAAAATGTACTACTTAAAATAACATTTTGAGGAAATGAAGTGAGTTATTTCTTCACAAATTCAGGTTCATACTCCTGACTCAAGCAGATATTGGATTGCACACTCTTATGAGCAACGATTTCAGAATTCTCTTGAGCCAGAAAATATTGACAAGGTGTGTTAACTTTTATTGCTTGACATGCACATTATATGTAACACTTGTATGAACATGTTAGTATTAGGAAAACAGTTAAAAATGCTATCTCCTTGCAGGACTAAATATTCTGAAAATTAAAGAGCGAGATCTAGTTGGATTTACTACATTTAACTTTTTTATTTATTTTTGTCCTATTGGGTCAAGAGATCTATTGCATTTAACTTTAACTGTTTGAATTAGTGCTTTTGGTAATATGATATAAACATTTCCTTAACTCCATGCCTTTCATTCTCGAAGGAGTTCTTGCGGCTGTGGTTCAAAGAACACTGCAATCCCTATCAGGATGAGGTAATATTTATCAAGGTTTAAACTTGGATTTAGAAACTTATTATGTTGCTTTGTAGTTTCACTACAGTAGCAGTAATATTGTGCTGGTGGTTTAACCTTTTAGGTTCTCCCCAATGCCCCAGAAGAACTTGTTAGTGAACTAGCTTGGAGGTATGTTTTTCCTTCCAATTCTCCATATTGGGTCTTCCATCTGTTCTCCTCATTATGTATGAAGTGAAGATGTATACAGGATGCTTCTTTGCATACCCTTCTAATTTTAGCACACATGGTATGCATTCATTAACTTGGTGCTCCAGCCAAGAACAAATGAGGAGACTGTTTAAAAAATATGACAGAATCCACATATGGGTTGTCAATTAATGTTAATGCTAAGACTATTCGTACTTCTTTCAAGGAAGCATTGATTTTCTTGTGTGTGAACACTATGAGATTGGATAATATTGTTTGTCCCTCGCATGAATTTCTTAATTATATGAATGTATTAAGTGTCAAGAGCACGATATCATATGAATGATAACACAACTTTTGATTATTAGTACTTAGAAAAATTTTTTTTAAGTCCCTTTGGATTTATCCAGTAAAATTGGAACAATATAAAAAAAAAAAAAATTTGTTAATAACTATGCAAAAATTTTACAACTCTGGCTTGGTTTTACAAAATTCAGATTGACTAGATGGACCGATGAGGTATTTGAAAAGAAATTCTATGCAAATAAATATTAACTAAACTCTAAAATATTTCTGTTGACTTTATTCCATGCTTTGGAGTTTTTTCATGTCTTTATTATTGGCTAATCTGACGTTGCTTGATAATTGGCTACTTACTTGGGCATGGTTGGTATGGGGAATTCATAGTCATTTGAGACTTTGTTGGTCCCAAAAGAATAACCAAGAGGGGGGAGGGGTTGAATTTGTTATTTAATAAAAATTATCCTTTTTCAAAATTAAACCAAAATCACACAACTTGGTCAATCAATATATAATGGCTTATAAACTCACTTGAAAACAATCAATCCTGATTACAAATAATGTTAATTAAAATTCAATATAACACGTTCACTTAAGTTCACAAAAGGTTAAGCAAAAGTTTAAAGTTAAGCTTCCAGTTTACTCTTTGATTTAGTCTTTGAGAATAAAAAGCAGCTAAAACAAATAAGTAAACATGCGTAAAATTAAAGAGATAAGGAAGAAGAGAATGCAAATCGATTTATAGAGGTTCTGCCTTGAGCGTCAGAGAGTACAAGCTTGTTTAGCTACAATGAACTTCAATCACTCTGCTCAGCCAATCTAGTTTCATTCAAGCTATTTACTGATCTATAGAAAAAGAAAGTCACTCTCACTCTTTTTACAATCTCTCGCAGGAAAACTAAAGCAATGAGGAATAAAGAAATAAAAATTTCCTCTCGGATTTAGTACAACGATGACAATAAAGTAACAATGATTAGCACAGAAGTCAGTTGTAGAGTTCGTATAAAGGTGGAGCTGATTATTATTGTTATATCGAAGTTTCCTCCTTTTTCTTTTATATAACCTTTTGCTAGAAGTATCTTTAACAGTTAGGACAGGATAAGCTTTATTCCTGATATTTCTCCTTCGAAACGCTTGCTTCATTTGGATAACATAAGAAATTGAATGTTGAATATCATCTTGTTCCGTTTTTTGTGCGCCTGCTAGAGATATTAATCTTGCTGTGGATGGATCTTGAAGATTTGAACTTTATCAATTCAAATCATCCTCTAAAAACAACGTATCAAAATCCCTTGAAGATATGACAAAATCTCATTGTTTATTCTCTTCTTCAAATTCGAAAATTTTTAGCTTGTAAAGATAAACTTGATTATCGACGAAGATCCCATGAATTTTGTCTACTTAAGGATGTAGATATTGTTCAATTTGGAAAATAGATTTGTATCCCATATCTTTGCAGCTCATAAATCTCGTGATTTTGAAATCCTTTAGTTGTTTTTAGCTCTCGTGATTTGAGTTCTTGCTGTTTTTAAACTTTGTGATTTTGGATTCATTGTCTTGTTAAAACACAGCCTAAAAGACAAAGATCTTCATTATGACAGTCTTGAACTGATTTCTAGCTTGTAAAATGAAATTGATCTTGAAGTCTTAAAAGGTTGAACTTGAACATACTGTTAAAAGTTAAAACCTTAAAGAGTAATCCTTAATCCAATAAAAACTTGAATCCCCATGATTTAAACCAACTATGTAGAACATAATTGAATGTATTACCCAAATACATTCAACTTTGGAGCTGGGTCTTCAAAATGATGAAAAATTTGAAGAAAATTCGATTTGCAAATTTTTGTTCATAATCTATAAATTTTTTCGTGTAGCAGCTTTTACTCTCTGATTTAGCAGTTTTTTAATATACTACTGGTTAACCTTCTAAGTACTATTATTTTCTTGAAAAACTTGCCAGATTGTTTTTGAGTTATTCTCTGAGCTGAATCTCTTTGTGAAAAACATTTCTATAGAACTTCAAATCAACTTCTAATCATACTTGATCGTAATATTTATAACTTGATAACTGCACACTTAATAAATTTATTAGTAAACACTTATACATGTTTGTTATCATCAAATTCAAACTAGGAGACTTAACATACTTCATGCAAAATAATAACATGGAAATGCGACCTATTTTTGTTTCGAAGCTTGCTTTTTGGTAAGTTTCATTTTGATGGGCTACATCGACAAGAATAGATCTAATTTTGTGGCATTGTGGCATGATGATTCACTACAAAAGATAGTGGGAAATGGGAATAGACTTCCAGTTCCAAGGGATTGATCAGACTATGAATTACTATTTCTTTATTTGATTGGACTAAAAACTGCTGCAAGTAATAGACTAAAAATAGAATTGCAATGATCAAAATCAAAATGCCGTTGCCTTTTGAAACCCTAGCCTCAACCACCATCTCACCTGGTCCATTGATGATTGAACCAACACCAAGCCACCATAACTTGCCAATGAACTGACAAACCACAATTTTAACCTGTGCTAAACCATTTAACTAATGAACCAATCATCAAACCTTCTGAACCATGTGGATTGGGCTTGACCGATGGTCATGTGACCTGGGTGTATTTGCTGGATGCAGGTATGAACCTATTGTCTTCCCAGCCATGACCTGGGTTTGCACCACTTGGGGTTAGCAACATGGGTCTGCAACTTGGGTCAGGATGTTAGACTAGCATGCTTCTAGTGGTCTGAGATGGTCTGGTGGTAGCGGTTGCCTGGCTAGTTCAGGTGGTGGTTGGTGTTTGGTTGGTTTGTGTAAAAATAACAATAGCCAAACTTTTGGTACATGTAGACATGTCTATGAGTGGAAATAACTTGAGAAATCTCTCTGCTGGGTTCATCTGTCTTTGACTGCTTTCACATTTCTTTATGAGATTCGCTAGTTAATATCTCCATAAGGGGTCTCTTCAGCATCTCATAACTCACAAGCTCAGCCCATGGTTTTCACCTTAAACAGCCTTGAACTTATGAATGTCCTCAAAGCCTCTGATCACCAGCTGAATTGGTACTTCTGCTGTATATTACATGCAACTGAGCTGAGTAAAGCAAGTTTTGTATCAGCTGTGTTAATTCCTCGATGCTGGCTGATGAAATTGCATTTGTGGTACAATATGTTGAGATAGAGGGATATAATTAGCTGGTATTGGTCCCTCTATGAGGAATTGTTTGAATGTTTTCCTCTATCAATTAGTTTGTATGATTATGTCAATTTTTTGGACCTTGGATTATTATGTGTTAAAGTTTATGTTTAAACTATCTTCCCCTCAAGTAAGACATTTGCCTTTACATATTTGTGAGAATTGTTTCTGATGATAGCTGTAAGTGCTTGTGAGAATCTTTTCTTTGCTATTTCTATTGGGGTGGACTTATTTTGCAAGACCAGCGCCTGGAAACAAATCAATCCTGATGTTTCTTTTCACTTTGACAGGTATATTTTCTTGTATGAGACGATCACAAATTCTAAATTTGAGCTGCCACAACTAGAGGTAGATTCTAACCCAGGTATTTGATCATCTTCCAGTTACATGTTGGTGTATATGTGAACCTAATGACTTGCTCTTTCCCCCCCTCAGGAAGCTATACATGATCGAATTTCACATAATGTTTCTTCAGCATTGTCTTCTTTACGGTAGCAATTCTCAGTGCATTGGTTCTGTAGCTTGCCTTGGAGAAACCAAAATGAGACTGTACTTCTATTTAATGATTAAAAAGCTATCTCAAAAATGGTAATATAACAATGTGTTTTCTTCCCTTGAGTAAATTTTATAATCTAGTGAGATTTCCCATTAGCTCATGCTCTTTATGTTGGAATCTTATAAGAATTTTATCCATATAGCTGATGGCAACACATCTGGAGGAATAAAGGAGTAGGCCAGAGTTTAAGACGAACTTAATGGTCTAGTGTATTGTATACACATGAGACCAACTACTATGATACCCTAAATAGGGAAGGTTGTGCTTGGTTTGCAAGGGAAGTAGGTTATATTAGTGGTTATAAATTGTAGCTAGTTAGAGGGAAGGCATCCTAGCATTTTCATTTCTTGTAGTAGATATATTTGAATGGTGAAGAAGGAAAAGACTAAAAAAGTTTCCACTTTGAACTCCATTTCTCTCTTGAAATTGGAGAGATTGGTAGAAATGGGATAAAGTAGCCCTCATAATAATGGTTACCACAATAAAATGAGATTTGGTCAATCACTAACTTCGTTTTTTTTTTTTTTAACACTTTCTTAATTTTTTTCATCTTGTCAAACAGAGGAAATGGAAATATTATCTCACTTTCCTTCCTTTTTCTTTTTAAGATACCAAATACAAGATGAAAATAGCTGTCCATTCCATTTCCACTTATTTCTCTTTATTTCTATATATTTGTACACATGAACAAATTGGAATAGAATCATGATTTCGGTTTCCATTTCTCTTCCTATGTTTGAAACCATTATGAGAAGCCAAAACCGGGACCCGGCCCGGACTAGCTATGGATTTGACTTGCATGGAATCAACCTGGTTGGGCAGGTTTTGCCCATGAAGCGGACTTGCCGGATCCATGGGTTCAAGGCGGTCTCATATGGGTTTACCCATAAAAAGTTTAAAAAAATTGAAAAATTAATGTAAATGGGACGGGTCGAACCCATCTCGACTAGCCTTCAGACCTAGTGGGTCCATGGGTGGACCTGCCTTGTCCTCCTCCTTGGGGTGGATCTGGGTCTCTTATTTTTGTACCCAAACCCGGTGGTTGGGTCACGGGTCGGATTGATTTGCCCTGGGGGACATGTCTATTATGAATAACGCTATTGTTTGTTGGGGGACGTAGAAACGGTATTGCAAATTATTTAGAGCAGTTGGAAGGTGGATGCTGGCTGTTAGGAGAGTTGGATGCTTCTCTTTGATGGATCCAATTTTGCCCTGTTGGGGTTGAGCAGTAATGCATAAATCAAGGAATACTTTTGGCGATAAGTGCATATATATGTGTGTGTGTGTATTTGGTTAGCACGAAAAGGGCCACCAATTAGTTGGCGTCTTGCAAAAGAAAACTCATTTTATTTGGAGATATCTAGGTCGTAAAGCCATCTCTATATATGGCAGTTGGCTGCAATTTGATAAGAGGCGAGTGTAGAGGTTATGTGAAAGAGCTAGTAGTACTAGTGGATGAAAAAGATATGGCAAGGGAATCAATAAGAAGCTGGAGCTGATCCATCGTCATTGGTGCCTCTGTAGAATGAAATTTTTCTATCGGGAAACGAAGGTATCGTATAGCATTTTTGCAAAGTTGGATTGTTCGATGTTCCTAATAATGTTTTCATTCTACTACCGAGGCTTGGAGTTGCTTGGCTGGATAAAGAAGTTGATTGGCTGTGCTATCCCGATTATTGCTAAAATGGCGATTTCGAGCCAATGCCTTCCTGAGTTGCAAATAATGGTAACAGTTTGTTTGTTTGTTTGTGCTTTTTTTTTTTTTTAATCATACCCACGAAGAATGGCACAGTGAATACAAACTAAATATGAAATCCAAGAAAAAGGAAATTCGTTTGAGGTTTATCTTTACCATACTAATTAGATTCTAGACTAAGAAATAAACTACTCATATTGCCGTGAAGGCTCAAGGTGACCGCACTCTTGGGGTAATCATATTTATACATTAACCATGAGTTGTGCTGTTTAAATGAAATTAATCAATTCTCATCATTATCTCAGACACGTATTTGTGCTAATAAGGAACCTATTGTCAGTATGTCATCGTTAATGCACCTATCTACATGATAACTACAATAAGTTATTGCATTAAGTTCATAGCGCGAATTTAATGATTGTTCTACTTGATTGGTTAATTTTAATCTTCTCCAAATCACGGTTTTGGTGCGAGTGTAGCCATGGGACATGGGTCTGTGCTGGTGCGTGGTTCTGGTTTGTGGTGTAGCTTGTGGGGCATGTTTGTGGCACAACTCTGGTGGTTCATGAGTCAATCGTGGTGAGTAGGTGTATGGTGGTGGTGTATGTTTGGCAGTGGTGGTGCATAGGTCGTTTTGCTAGGTGGTGGTTCATGGGTTGTTGGTGTGGTGTATGGTTCGTGGTTCATGGTTCCTGGTGAGCAGGCTTGTGGTGGTGGTGGTGATGATGTTGTATGTTGGTATGTTGTGAACTTTGTTGGATTTTAAATCTAGTAGATTACTTACACATCTTCAATTGGATGTTGCTCATTTTGTATGAATGAAGTGACTAAATGTAGTTGAAACGTCATCCGAAACTCTTCTTCATCAAAAGACATGGCGCACTCACAGAATAGGGGAGGCTAGCTTCATTCGCGCCATATTGGCGAGATTTTAACATAATTTACAATTTGCTTAAATGTGGATGGTTTGTTCAAACTAAGAGGCTAAAGCTTCAAAAAATTGATGTTCTTCGTTCCTTGTTTTATTCCTTGACATGGCTTGCCTCTTTATGATTTTTAACTCCGAAGCATAATAGCAACACACGAATAGCGGGTAGCTAGGGAAAAAGTAATGAAAATTGCTTTCTCGTCAATCACCTTCAAGACTAGATGAATTTATTAGGTAGATGGAAAGTGGTAAAGCATGGAGGAGCAAAGGAGTAGCATATCAAAGATAAGAGAGATTTGATTCTCTACTCTGTTCTGGTAACTTCTTCGAATGATTAGCCTTTACCTTTGACTATTATCTACTCCACCTATTTCATTATCGTGCATAATAAAAGCGACTATCGGGAAGTCCAATTGTTATGAAACAATATTTAAGATATTTCGTTGATCATATAACATGGGCGCGTATCAACATATAAAAAATATATGGCGTTAGCTTTATCTTGGACCAACAAGAGAATCACTGTGTTGAGAGTCGGTTCAACAATAACAATACGTGGACAAAAGAAGAGACGTGGAAAAAGTCGGTTCAACATACAAATAATTAGGATTTTACGCTTTGGCAAACTTAGATGTGTTCATGCAAGGCCTCAATTCACGAAAATGAAGGTTGCCATTGTATGTGACTTGGAAATCGCTATGTTAGCAGGTATACTCCCAATTGTAAATTTGTTGGGGGGCATTGGACAAGTCCTTTTGCAAGTTTAAGTGGGCTTTGAAGCTAGGAGTCCCAATCTGACTCTGTGGAAGAAGATGAAAAAGAGTTAATTGCTAATGTAATACTAGTCTATAGATGCTTGATAACATTAGGAAAAGTTATAAAAATTCAACGGTAAGCTGACTCTTTCATGTTAGTAAATAATATTAAAAAGGTAGTAAAAATAATCATAAAAATTTTATGTATTTAATTGAACACTTTAAAGTTCAGTTAACTTTATTCAAAATTTAGATACTAAATTTGACATTTATCCTTCTTTCTTTTGCCATGCTGGGTATAGATTCTTATTGGATTATGTAAGGGGCTATAAGTGTTCATTAGAAAATCGACTTTGGTAATTTGCTTGAAAAAAAAAAGAAGTCACTTTCTTCAACTAAAATGGATTCATTCTATTTGCATCCCCACCAAAGAAAATCCTTTATTTTTTTTTTTTTTTGTTATAGATCTCACTTACCTATTGATGAAAGGATTGATTTAATAAAAGAAGATATGTCATATCACAATTAGGCTAGTAATCCAACCAATTAAATCCTATATTTCATGTAAAATTTTTGTGGCCTCAATCTTATAAATCAAGAGGGGGGAGGAGGGTGGTGTGGAGCAAGTGAGAGGTTCAAGACTATCAAATTATCTGTTTTTCATATTTAATTACTAAAATGTGATATATTTATTCAAATGTGTAGAAACTAAGAAACACCTAAAGAATATGAATTATGTACTAAAAATGATTTCCTTTTAAGCTTAAAAACTAATTCATGCACAACAACAACAGTAATAAATAATGAGATAGAGAAAGGAAAGTTTGCATTGCGATTTTAACATGGAGTAAAGTCCGTCCCTTAGTTTCCACGATCTACAATAATTGCCTCCCTCAATGGAGGACTTCACACTTTATTCACCACAAAAATTTGCCTCAATAGAGGACTTCAACACACAATAACAAAAAATGTTTGAGTTGAGTCTTTACAAACATAAATACACTAGATTTAACTCAAGACTTCACCAAATTACTCATAACTCTCTTAATGTAGTGCTTCATAAAGGATAGCAATTACAAAGCAACTAGCACTACACTTGGCTCTCACTTACAAAGTATCACAATTTACAATTAATTCATGTAGAGAGTGTTTACAAGGAAATAGATAAGCTATAGACCTACTCTATAAGACCTAAAACACTTGTATTTATAAGATCTTCAAGCCTCCTAGTTGTTACTCACAAGACACAACTCCAACGGTCAAGTAAGAGAGGCTCTAATGGCTATTTTTCTGTCAACTATTGTCCGAACGCTGCAGGCTTACCGTCCGAACTCTATCTGCAAAACAGAGCAACAAAACAACTACCATCCAGACGCCATATATTACTATTCAATCGATATGTTGCAGCGATTGATTTCTAGCATCAACACTGTTTTGTATTTTGATCATAAATTTCTTATTCGGACTTCAATTGAGGTGATTCAAGATGCTACGGAAAGCTTAAAGAGAGATCTACAACTTTCATGTTTTGAGATTTAACAAATTCTAAACAAAACAAGGTCTAAAAAGTGTTTGAATCAAGATATGGCAGCAGACATAAATAAAAACAAAGCAAAACAAGTTCAAACATATCCAAAACAAATTGATATTTTACTAATTAAGTGTAACTCAAATATGATCCAATGATTAATTGTACATTTCATTTCCTCATCAAAACACACTTTGAACACCATGTGTTCAACAATCTTCCCCTTTTTGATGAGGAGAATCATGCACAATTAACTTCCCCTCAATTTAATACTCCCCCTTAATTAAACATTCATGTTATAAAAGAATTTTAGTCAATAAGTTTAAAAACTTTGATGCTTAAATAAAGAGAATTCCAACTTACACTTAATTGTGTACATATTTCTCCTCCCGTGGACTCATCAAAAAGGCAAATTCAAAACATGCCAAACAAAGAGAGATGTAAAAGCAACATGCAAGTTCTAAATTATATTTTAGATATGTTTGAGAGGTTCAAAACCATGTAATATTACAAACCATAAGTTTGTGCAAGTTTTTTGTTTTGTCAAAAAATGCATGATATGTTTCTCAAGAATGCACAAAATTGTCTAACAAGCTTTTCAAACATTTTCAATCATTCAAACAAGTCTATAAAGCAACATTAAACATGTCTAAACATTGTTTATGCATCAAAAGCATGAAAAACCGTTTTCTTTCATGCATTCAAAGCCCAGTTTTAGCAAAAATTTAGTTCAAATCATGCATAAAATCAACATATCATCAAAGACTCATGTTTAAGCACATCCAACACTTCATGCAAGGTCAAAAAGGTATATTAAGCATGTTGGAGCTAAACAAACTCTCATGAGTTCACAAATTGCAAATTTGTGCACATTTTAGTCATCAAAAGCATGATTTTTACCTTAAATATGAGCACAAATTTGTCCAAAAGCACCTTTATTCAAATTTTAACCTGCATACAAGTTTGTTTGGGTCCATTAATCATGACAAAACATGATCTGGGCATAAAAAATAAAAGTCTATTTTTGTGCATTCTAAACTCAATTTTTGCTTATTTTTAGCCCAAAGAATGCACAAAAAACTTCTTAACATAAAAAAATTGCACATTCAAGCATATCAACACATTATACCCATAAATATCAAGGGCGCAAATCATTAACTCAACAAAATTGAGATTATACCTTGTTTTCACCCTTGAAGCCCCTTTAGGTTCGTACACAAAACACATTAATCTCTTTGGTACCCATTTTTGCTTGGGTTATTTTTGGTTAGTCAAAACAAGAATTTTCCTTCTTAGCACACAAACAAACTTGCTTGTGTGACCCAAATGCATAGCTTTTCTTATTGCACAATTGTGTGCAATATGATAAGTTTGCTACAATAGTTACAAGTACCATAAGTTGCTTTTACAAATCGAGTCTTATGATTCTTGCAACTATTATTCCTATCATAGCCAATTCCATACTTGTTAAAATCAACTTTTGCTTTCCAAGTAGAGTGCTTAAATTGTTTTCTCCCTTAATGAATTTGGCTATGGTAGCATTTGGTCACTTAAGCTAGCTTTCAACCTTTCATTTTCAATTCTTAAACCATCTAGCTCTTTTAGAATTTCCTCATTGCTACTACTAGTACATGCAACATTATCATCACCATTCAAAGTTTTAACTTCAAGATCAAGCAAATCATTTTTTATTTTCAATTTTTTATTCATTTTGCTCAACTCATCATTCTTTTCTTTCAACTTCTTATTTTTATTATTCAACTTAGCATTGTCCAATTCAAAAATTCCATTTCTCCATGCAACTTTTCATTTTTATTTTTAATTTTCTCATACTCATTTCTAAAGATATCCATTTCATATCCTACTTTCTTCATTAGTGATTTAAGCATGATATTTTTCTTTTTCATCTTCACTAGCTCATTACATGCTTTATCATACATATCAACTATTTCATCATAAGGAACTTATGAGGAAATTGAACATACCTCATCATTAATGGCCATCAAGCATGCATCTTCATCCGAGTTGGATGAGTCTTCATCGCTTCAAGTGGCCATATATGCTTTCTTCTTCCCTCCTTTGCTTCCTTTTCTTGCAATTAGGTAATATTGTTGAATATGTCTCGGTTGATTGCATTTGAAGCATATGATAGTTTTCCTTTTTGATTTTCAGGGGTCATAATCGTCCTTCTTCATTTCTTTGTTCACCTTCAAGAACATGATGAACTTCTTTATAAGCTCATCTAACTCTTCATCTTCTCCTCACTCTCTTTCTCTTCTTCACTTGCTCATTATAAGAGGCTTTCAGTGAAATTTCGTTCTTGGTTGATTCCTCTCTATGCTTTTTGATTATATCATGAGTCTTGAGGGTTCTAAGAAGTTCTTCCTTGCTCATTATGCTCAAATCATGTGCCTCTTCAATGGTGGTCCTCTTCACCTCCCATTCTCTTGGCAAGGACCTAAGAAGTTTGGTGTTGATTTTCAAGTTAGTATATGTCTTGCCAATAGACAATTGATTCATAATATTTATGAATCTACCATGCATTTCATCAATAGAGTCATTAGCCTTCATTTTAAAATTTTCAAATTCTCCACATATGAGGCTAATTTTTGTATCTTTCATTTTAGTATAGCCTTCATAAGTACTATCTAAATTATACTAAATTTCTTTAGCTGAATTAGAAGTACATATTCTACTAAAATCACTTTCATTTAAACCATAATATAATATATTCATAGCAACTTCATTTAATTGAACTTTCTCTTTTTCAGCCTTAGTATAATTTGATTCATTTTTGCCTTCAATAACTATGTGCCCATTCTCTATAATACCCCATAAGAAAATATGTTGAACTTTTAAGAAAATCTTCATTCTACATTTCCAATATGCATAATTTGTTCTGGTTAAGATGGGTGGTCTATTTATTGCTTGTCCTTTCATAAAACCTAAGGTGTTACTAGCCATGATCTTAAACTCTACATGCGATTAAGCACTTATCCTAGAGTTTGAGCTCTGATACCAATTGTAGAAACTAAGAAACACCTAAAGAATATAGATTATGCACTAAAAATGATTTCCTTTTAAACTCAAAAGCTAATTCATGCACAACAACAACAACAATAAATAAGGAGATAGGGAAAGGAAAGTTTGCACCGCGGTTTTAACGTGGAGTTTTGTTCACCCCTTAGTCTCCATAATCCACAATAGTTGCTTCCCTCAATGGATGACTTCACCACTTTATTCATCACAAAAATTTGCCTCAATAAGGGACTTTAAAACACAACAATAAAAACTGCTTGACTTGAGTCTTCACAAATTTGAACACACTAGACTCAACTCAAGACTTCACCAAATTACTCAAAACTCTCTTAGTGTGGTGCTTTACAAAGGATAGCAATTACAAAGCAACTAGCACTATACTTGGCTCTCACTTACAAAGTATCATAATTTACAATTAATTCATGTAGAGAGTGTTTACAAGGAGATATATGCAATAAATAAGCTCTAGACCTACTCTACAGGACCCCAAACACTTGTATTTATAAGATCTTCAAGCCTCTTAGCCATTCCTCACAAAACACAACTCCAACGGTCAAGTAAGAGAGATTCCAACGGCTATTTTTCTGTCAGCTACTGTTCGGACGCTGCAAGCCTACCGTCCGGACGCTATCTACAAAACAGAGCAGCAACACAGCTATCGTTCGAATGCTAGTCTAGATGTCATATATTATCGTCCGACCGGTATGTTGTAGTGATCGATTTCCAACTTCGATACTATTCTGTATTTTGATCATAACTTTCTTATTCGGACTTTGATTGAGGTGATTCAAGATGCTACGGAAAGCTTAAAGAGAGATCTACAACTTTCATGCTTTGAGATTTAACAAATTCTAAATAAAACAAGGTCTAAAAAGTGTTTGAATCAAGATATGACAATAAACATAAATAAAAAAACAAAGCAAAACAAGTTCAAACATATCCAAAACAAATTGAACACTTGTTTTACTAATTAAGTGTAACTTAAATATGATCAAGTGATTAATTGTGCATTTCATTTTCTCATCAAAACACACTTTGAACACCATATGTTCAACAAAATGTTTTTATGAAATTAATACCCCACAGTTCACCAAAATTGTAGGAAATTGGTATCTCCTACTAAATAGTAAAATTATGTATTCGATTCTACAAAAGATAGAGTCATAAGTAATTTGCAGTTCATCTAATTTAAATTCTAAGTTCATCTTACATTTGACTTATCTTTCTTTCTATCTTTAAGTAGTCCAATTGAGGGTACACTTCACTTGATCTATCTAGTCATGTCATGCATTTATCCTATAAAAGAATTATAAGGGGTGTGAACAAACCACAACTTAGCAAGTTATCTCTCATCACCACACTTCAAGAAATATCAAACAAGTTATTTAAACAAACATATGTAATACTATACTCAAGCATATAAATGCAATCATCATACCTAATTGTTTAGAGTTCATGTTAGGTGTAGTTTTATGCCCCTATATATCAAGGTTTCAAGAGAAGTATCATGTCACCAGTGCCTGATGAACTAAGGTTTGAGGTTTTAATAAAGAAAAAGGGTAACCCTAAGAGGTCCACAAAAACTCATTAAAAAATTTAAATTTCTAAATTTTAACTTCATTTAAGATCAAAATATTTCATTGTTAAAACAAAACTTTGAAGCTCAGCTTTGCAAACAATGTTGCCTTAAGCGATGACCACTCTTTAGTCCTAACTAGTGTAGTCAAACTTGGACCAGCCTAGTCGGGTTAACTGAGTTTGACCGAAACCGACCAAAATAGTGGGTTGGTCTACTGGAAAAGCTTGGAATACTAAAGACCCATCGAAACTTGGGCAATTAGAGTGGTTGAACTGCTAATCGGATAGCCTAGCTGGGTTTTCTGAGTCACATTACACACCGTTGGGAAGTAGCTCGCTATCAACGATGCTTGTAAGTTTGCTCCACCAATAGGAAGTGTCAAGAAGCCCCATCTACTATCTTCGTATCCTGGCTCTTCATGAAATTCGTAAGTACCAAAAAAGAAAAACTCACCAAAGACAGTGTTAAAGGAGGAGAAGAACAAGACTAGAATGAGAGTGAGTATGGAAAATCATTGTTTTTGTGAGTAAGAATGGAGGGGACAGTCATTGTTGTGAGTAAGAGTGGAGAGTCGTTGTTGATGTTGATGTTGTTGTTGTAAGGATGAAGTTGTGAATGTGGTCGTCTTGTTTCTTCATTATATTATGAGTACTATTAATAGTACAATAGAGAATAACTCATAGTTATTATTATTTGTTTAATTTATGGGTTGTATTGAATTTGAACTAATTTTACAAACTATTCAACACTTTGAAACTAGAGAATAGAAAGTGAAAGTTCTTAATTCTAATGCAAAGGCAGAAAATATTAGTGCATAAGAGATGGTGAAAAGGTAAGTTTTAGGTTAGGGGTGGACAGCCTTGAAATTTGAAACACACATGTTCGTTGCAAATTTGCCATATATTTAGAAGAAAATAAATAAATAAAATCAACTTAGGTAAGGTATTGATTTGAAAGTCCACTTTTGAAAATCCTTTCGACGTCAATTAAAAACTAGTAGCTTAACAAATATAGCGTATCTAATCACTAGATGGAATCAATTATAAATTTAATTGTACAATTTATGTTTATCTGTTGTTATAACTAAAATATAACTTATGCTTTAATTTTTCATTGATCCCGTTTTTACCCCTTAACCCTTGACCCCCATCATGTCTAGGTCAAATCCCGGTCTGGTTCTGACAACATTGGTCCTAACCCAATGGATGATGCTCTTTGATGGACCACTTAGTTTCCATTGACTTGGTTAATTACCACGTAGAGAGGTTCTTCTCTCCTTATAGATCCAAAAGAAACATCATGCCGTATCGGTGATCTATTATAGTGTAGGGATGCAATTGCGCAATGCATGAGCAGCCCATTGTTTTTGTTAGATAATTATTAGTTCAGTTATATAGTGATCACTTAATAACCCATAGCCACTTAACAATTTATTCTATAGCACAACAATTAAATAAACAAGCAATGATATCATCACTTTGTATAATATTGATTTGCACATCCAAACATAGAACCAAGAACATGTAAATATTTCAAACTCCACATGCAGCAATTTAATTAATTTTTAAAATCAAATAGTGTAACTATACTGCAAATACAATCAATGTGAACGATTTAGAGATAGTCAAAAAGTCATATTGATAAGTCAACAATAGTAAATCCTTAGATGACCACACAACGATCATATATTTATATAAAGTGAATGTAGCAAAATGATCACCAACTTAATTTTAAATAAAAATCCTATATAAGGGTCTATTTGGATTGTCTAATTTTCATTTGTATATTATGTGCATCTGTATTTGCTCTGTATCTTAGTTGTATCTGATCTGTTTGATATGATTATAAGTAAAAATGTCTTTTTCATCTATATCTATTTCTTAACAAATATCTATTTGAAAACGATAAAAATGATACAAAAATGATCTGAAATAGATGAAACAAACCAACCCTAAATCTTATTTATTATTATTTTTTGGATGTAGTTTTTCTTAACATTTTAAATGCATTTGCTTTATTTCTAGTTAGTCTTAGTGTATAAGTAATACATTCAAGGTATATTTTATAATGATATTTGTTTTAAGTCATTAGACATGGTGTAGTTTATCGTGACTTTCAAGGTATCATCCTATTGGTTGTGGTAATATTAGATCAAGATATAAATCTAATCCATCTCCCATAAAAATTACTTGAAACAATGCAACTCAGTATGGATCAAACTTTTGCCGTTTTGTGTCCTGAGTTATTTTAACTGGTGCCCCCTTTTTTATTAGTATCATTAATTAATAATGTAGTAAGTTCATTACAACAATTGGTATAGATCAATTTTGATAGGTAATTAACATTAGTGAGCTTCTTTACCCACTAGCCAGTTTCATATCACCCAACCAAAAACTTCTTTAAATTACCTTTGTCTACAGTTCATGTCAAATGTGATCACTTACTATATCTAATCAATAAGGCATTGTTTTTTAACATTATGACGATGATCTCATTCTACTAAATCAAACACAATTGTTTCTTAACTTTATCATTACTAGATATATCATGAGCCATTACCTTTCATCATTTCTTGTAATTTGACCTTCCTAACTAGTGATGATCGACACCTATTGGCAATGGCACATGAAGAGTATATTAAGCCAACTATCATCATTTCAAATGTTAATGTAAACCCAAAAGCTTTCAATCACCATCATAATGCCCATTCATGGCTTAAATACTTCTAAGTATGACTAATAATATGATCTAGTTATATACTATCTTAACCATGACTGAGTATTTACTCCTCTAGGTTTGATGGAGGGTGTCAATAAATACTAAATCCAGGAGTCAATTCCTTCAACTCTATTTAATTGATTGTTTAGACAATATTTAGTACATGAATTTCAATTAAATTGCAAGGTATGCACAATTTCCATCTCCACTGTAGTTGGCTAAGATGAGTCATGTGTTCAGTCTTTCCTAGTCTCTCCTATTCAATCCCTCCATTTTATAATTTAATCATCATTTAGCATGTTGATTTGTATCAATCACTAACTCCAACATAACAATCTTTACTTTAATTGTTACCTCTTGGTCAAAAGTAAATGACCAAAGGTGTAAGTAATTATTTAACTAATCATTATTTAAACAATAAATTAAGTAGGAAATTTCTTTCTTCTTTTTGTATCTAGCCAAAACCAAATAATCAGCGACTACCAATAATTCTTATTTTCTTCAAGCAACATTTTTTACCCTTTTAAACCAAAGTTACCATCTTTTTGCTTTGTTCTTTGCCAAAGACCTAAACTTATTTTTTTTATCATTTATCTCATAATCATAATAAATGAATTAAGCTCATTTTCTTGTAAATTGAATTCGTAACAAGAAAGGTCAACTTAGATTCTTATATATTGAAGCATAATAGTCCATACACAATACTTTCATTCCAAATTAAGAATAGTCCTTGTATCATTATTACACCATATTGTTTTAACCTCAATATGACTCACACATTAGACTACTTAAGTTTGAAATTTTCCTCCTTAGGCTAAATTAAGCAATATTACAGATATGAATCTATCTATCAATCTATCTCTTTCTTTCTTTTTGTTTTCTGTTTTTTTTTTTTTACGTATATTACTATTACACTTCTCAAACCAAATGGAATTTCTTTTTCCTTCTTGTATTGAATCAAACATGATAGCAACTAATATGAAGCTTACACTCATTCAAACACCAATCATGTATCCACTTTTACCAATTATTAAGTTACCAATAATTTTAATTTAGTCCTCCTTTCCCTGTCTCTAGTATTAGTTGAACAAAAATCAAATACCAACTTAAAAAAGATATTTTTATTTGATATTTTTTCTAATGTCTATAGACTTAAGAGCAACAAGAATTAACATCCAATCTCACTTTAATTGCTTCACCTTAATATTTTCAATTTTAGCCATTAAATATCAACCATGTCATTTCTAGAAGCTTAATTGTGGTAGCACAACTTTTCTCATGGTACTTTGGCATCACTATTTTATATTATTGAAGTCCTTTAAACCATCATTGATATTACAACAAAAGATTACCTCAATTATGGAGTTTATACTAACGAGACATGACTCGTTCTTCTCTTCCTTGCAAAGTTGAATCACTATATTACTTGTATGGAAAAAAGATAGATAGGCCTTTGGCCTACCTAGAGGGTCTACCAAGTGGAAAAATGTATTGTAGCGGTCTCATATGTGGTACCGCAATAATACTATTTTTCCATATGGCAGACCGTTAATGGAGGTTTACTTAAGATGGGTAGCCTAAGGTCTACCCATCTTTTACTTTACTTGTACAACCCTATCAAGCTAAATTAAGTTAAAGTACAACTTCAAGTCATTACTAAGTTACTATAACCAAATCGTAGGGCAATTTATGTTTACTAATTTCTTTGCAAGTCAACTCAAGATATGTGAAAGATATTCCTCTCTACTAAGCAAGTAATAGCCTCTAACTATTTTTTCAACAAGAAATCATTTGAATCAATGTTTCAAGCCCCACTTGATACCTCATTATAAAGTAAAGATTATGCCATAATAACTTTAATAATTCTCCCTTTGTAATTGAGTAAACTAGCGACAAACTATATGTAGCTCCTGCTCTTCCGTTTTTAATCTATCCTATTTATTTGAGTTTGTTATCACACTTATATGACAACTTGTTTGATATAGGAAACCACCCAAGATAGGATATAAATCATCTTTTGTCCTGAAAGTTTGTAGCCTCACATAAAGTAATCAATCAAACTAGCTCATTTATCATTTTGATATATGACTTAGTACCATCCATTATGTTAACATAAGAGGACATTAAGTTACATACAACCTTTTTTTTTGACAAAACACAACCAATAATAATTACCATTTTTTTAAGTTGTAGCATTAGGGCCTCACTTAGAGATTGTATTTAGTTAGGAAATTTTACTTCCTAAATCCAATAATAATCAACCTGTAGCTTTAATAGTAAGACTAAGTAAAGAAGATTTACATTCAATTTGTTGACGTGGTTAACAAAGACTCCTCTACCTATGTGAAAATTGGAACCTTATAACAAGAATACAAAAGGGTTTTTCTTCAAAATATATATATATATATAATATTAAACTTATAATTAAGATAAGGTTATAGTTAATTAAATAAGGATTACGTTGCTAGAAGTTCATTTACACCTTGACATTCCTTGAATTATAATTGAATTAAAGTAGTTGTTGTTTTCTTTGGGAGAGCTTGTGAAATCTCTATCCTAAAACAAAAATCTGTTCATAAGGTTATATTTTGATAAAAGCTAAATCTCGAGGTATTAGCTCCATGTCTCTT
Organism: Combretum micranthum; assembly: GCA_024138025.1. NCBI lineage: Eukaryota > Viridiplantae > Streptophyta > Magnoliopsida > Myrtales > Combretaceae > Combretum > Combretum micranthum. Next base: position 124,087 of record JAMXBD010001411.1, on the reverse strand, counting down.
CGATGTTGATTAGCGTAGTGTTTCATTCGTGATTGAGCCTTGAAAAGGTTCTCACGCAATTCTTTGAAAAGTATATCCCTGGATTTAAGCTCCCAATCAATTGCTTCAACTATAGAACGCCCCTAGTATGATGGAATTGTAGGTAGGGATGTCCTGCATACCAACTTGAATGGGTTACAATGAGTACCTTCATGGTAAGAGGTATTATAGGCGAATTCAGCCCATGATAAATACCTATACCATTTAGAGGGACAGTCCATGACATAAGCTCTCAAATACTATTGAATAGTGCGGTTTATAACTTCTGTTTGACCATTTGACTGTGGATGATAAGCACTAATCATTTTCAAAGTTGTACCACTCAAAGCAAACAATTTTGTCTAAAATTTACTCATAAAAATTGATCCCTATCAGACACTATAGATCGAGAAAATCCATGAAGTTTCACCACCATGTCTACAAACAATTGAGCAACCTTGGTGGCTGTGAAATGAGTATCAAGTGGACCTAAATGACAGTACTTTGTGAGCCTGTCAATAACCACTAATATTGCTATAAATCCATTGGATTTGGGTAAGCATGTGATGAAATCTATGTTCACAACAGTCCAAATTTGTTCTGAAATGGGAAGTGGATTAAGTAAACTAGCTGGAGACTTAGTTTCATACTTTATCTATTGACATATTGCACAATTACAAACATAAGATGTAATTTGTGCTCACATCCTTTCCTAAAAAAATTTAGCTGCAATCCTCTTAAATGTTTTCAGAAATCCAAAATAGCCTGCCCTTGGAGAACCATGAAATTCCTTGAGAATGATAGGAATTATAGATGATTGAGGCACCAAAAGTAATTTGTCCTGGTAAAATAGCAATCCATCTCTCCATCTCAAAGGCCATTTTGTTGGAATACCTTGTTGAACTTTATTAATCATTTGCTTAAATTCAGCAAGCATAGTGTATGCCTATTTGAGTGTATCAATAAAATGAAAACAAGGAATTGAATAGCTCAAATAATTCAATTCAGTTGTCTCCCGCCATGATAAAACATTTGCAACTTGGTTATATTTCCAGCTTTGTAAACCACTGAATAATCATATCCAAGCAATTTAACCAAATAGTTTTGTTGTTCTGGAGTCTAAATTACTTAAGACAAAATCTCTTTAAGTCTTCTGTGATGAGTCATAATAGTGAAATGAGCTCCCAAAAGATATTGTCTTCACTTCTTAACTGCCTTCACTAAAGCAAATAATTCTTTTACATAAGTTGATGCTTTGTAATTATGGAGGTAATTTCTTACTAAAATAAGAAATTGGGTGATTATTCTGTAATAACACTGCTCCAATCCCGCTTCTAGATGTGTCTATTTCAACTAAAAATGGCAATGCAAAATCTAGTAATGCCAAAATTGGAGCTTCAACCAATACATTTTTGAGTCTTTCAAATGTTACCAGAGCATTATCATTCCATTCAAACTTGTTTGTTAAAGGACTAGCTATTGAAGCATGGCCTTTGACAAAACGTCTATAATATCTTGCCAATCCTAGAAAAGCCCTCAGCTGCCTCACATTTTTAGGTAAAGGCCATGCCTTTACTGCCTCAATTTTTGACTAATTTGGAGCTACTCCTCTCTATAATGCAATGTGGCCTAAATACTCGATAGTACTTTCGCCAAAAAAGCATTTTGATTTCTTCAAGAAGAAACTATTCTCTGCTAAAGTGCTTAGGACTTTCTCTAAGTGAAACAAATGATTAGTCATAGATGCATTGTAAACTAGCATATCATAAAAAAGAAAAAAATATAACAAATTTTTGTAAGAAAGGCTAAAACATACAGTTCATAATGCTTTAAAATGTTGCCAGCGTATCACACAATCTTCAGCATCACTATGAACTCATAATGGCCTTGATGCATTCGAAAAGCAGTCTTTTCTATGTTAGCAGCATACATTTGTATTTGATGATACCCATCACGTAAATAATTCATCAATTGTTGGTATTGGAAATTCATCCTTAATTATAGCTTAGATCAATGCCCGATAATCAATGCATAATCTCTAGTATTGTCTTTCTTCTTCACTAGTAATACTGGTGAAGAAAATGGGCTTGAATCGTGTTGAATCAGACCTTATTTCAACATATCTTCACTTGTTTTTCTATCTCATGATTTTAAAAATGAGGATATCGGTAGGGTCGAACATTAATAAGCTCTAATTGCTTGAGATGAATCCGGTGTTTTACTTGTCTTAATGGTGGCAGTGATGAGGGAGCCTCAAATATGCTAGCAAATTTACCCAACAATTCATCTAAAGAATTGTTGTTGGTGAATTCATTTAATGTTCGAGCCACTAAATAATAGCAAGATGCAGCTTCGTCTGTTTCCATCAATCTTTTAAACTGATGATGAGAAATCTATGTCCCATTCTCTAAATTTGATCCCAACAAAGACACTTTTTGACCATCCTTGGGAAATTCTATAGTAAGCCTCCCATAATCAATTGTGATTGGTCTCAGGCTTTGTAACCATTGTACGCCTGACACTCTCTCTTCCCCTTGGATTTGTAAAACATAAAATGTTTCACAGAACTACTTGTCTTGAATTTTCAAAGGAACTCCATAGTACGTTAACCCTCACAATTCAATTTTTCATCATTTCTAATCATTACATTGAATTGTGAACTAGGAAAGACTGTTAAATTTAATTTCTTAATAGCTTTAGTTTGTATGAAGTTATGTATACTTCCAATATCAACTAGTATACCAACATTTTGCCATTAATAAAACCTTGAAATTTCAAAGTTTTAGGAGTTATCATTCCTGTTAGAGCATGATAACTAATACTCAAATGATCAGTACTATCATCATCGTCTACTTCATCAAAATTTGCATACTCAACATCAGTATAATCACCCTCAGTTAATAGTAGCAGAAAGTTTTGTTTACATTTATGATATTTTGAAAATTTTTTGTCACAGTTATAGTAAAGTCCTTGCTCTTTATGTCTTTGTAATTCTTGTCGTGATATTTTCCTTATGGGTAAGAATGCTTTATCCTATTCAAAGACATATAATTAGTGTTCGGTTTATGTTTAGTTTTAGTAAAAGGTTTTGAAAATTGTAAAAAAGGTTTTGAAAAAGAAGAGGATTTAAAGTTTTGTGTTTTGTTAGAATGTTTTCCTTCATATAATTTGGCCAATGAAATAGCTTACATAAGAGATTTTGGTCAATTGATTTGAACATCACGTTTCAAGTACAGCTTAAGGCGGAAAAGAAACAACTAATAAGGAAACTTTCATTAAGGCTAACTACTCTATTTTAAAAGATTCTCAAAAGATGATTGATACTCTGCTACTGAATTAACTTGAGTAAGTTTTGCCAGTTTACCTTGCGATCATCAATTTTTGATGGTCCAAATTGAAGTTTTAAATCTTCTAAAACTTTGGCCAAGTTGTCAACAGATTATTTAACTCCAGCCATTGCATCCATTCGAAGGCTTCATCTTCCAAAGCAAACAAGGTTATTGTCAAATGTTGCTCCACAGACACTTCATGAAAATTGAAAAATTTCTCTGTTTTATATATCCACTATTGGATCTCTACCTTGAAATTTTGGAATGTGATGAACTCTAATTCCGTTAGTAATATGAATAGCATGTTGATGATCTTCTTGTGAGTTTTGATTCTCCATACTAGATTTTTCAATCTTGTCATGCAAAGTTCTAACTGAATCTTGCAAAGAAGAATTCAAAGATTGAACCGAATCTTGCATTTGTACTTGCATTCCTTTTACTATTTCTGCTAAAGTAGCTATCATTGAACACAATTTGTCAAGCTCTGATTGCTGTATAATTGCTTTCTTTGCTCTTGGCACGAATTATGCGACGAAAGCACTAAATTATTAGCCAAAACACAATGGCCAATTCAACCAAGCCCAGCCCACTAAATCTCACAACGCTAAATATTAGAAACATGATTGTTCTTAGCCACAATCTCAAAAGCTAAGTAAAACTCTCTCTACTCTTACACTCTCTTTCTCTCTTCTTTTAGGGTTTTTGACTAATGTATGTTTGTTGTATGTTCTTACAGATTGAAGTATGATTCTTGTAGATCTATGAGCGATTTAAGCTGCTCGTGCTCCTAAACTTCTCAAAGAGACCAGAATTGGGTAATTTCAGGATATTCCCATTTCCATTCAATAATTCATATTTATAGCAGTAGCAGCAGATCTGCTATTCTGTTACAATAGTTGAAGTTACTCTAATAACTTTAGTTGTTTTCTTTTTGTTACAACCATTTATGTAACTATATTTTGATTTAGTCACTATTCTTGTAACTAACGATACTTTGATATAGTTTCTGTTACAATCATCTATGTATTAGTTGCTAAGGTTATACTTGGCAATCCTTAAATCACTAGGTTATCTTCGGACTTGTGTTGTAATAGATATGAATTATCCCTATGTTGTTTACTTGGCTTAAATCAAAGATAATAAAATGCTGGTTGTTGGGTTAATATTAGGTTTGTATGTAAATGTATGTTTGTAAATCATGTGTGTGTTTGTGGTATATAGTACTAGGTTCCGGCTCACTCTTTTCTTTTTCAAGTACAAGTGATGAGTATGGAGACCATTGATTGCTAGGTGGTCATGGTTAAGGGGCTGGAATTGCTATAAATGAAGATGCCCCAAATGATGAGTAGAGATAGTAGAAAAGCAAAGTGGTTGGCTTCAAGGATAGTAGTGTTTATTGTTTTTCTTTATAATAACTTGTAGAGATAACTTTATAATTCTTGTAAATTAGTAAGGTAAAGGTTAGTTGAACTTTTAAGTAATATAAGTAGATACTTATGTGGCTGGTATGGTTACATGTATATAAACTTATGAATCTTGGAGTTATTAATTCATGAGTGACTTTGGAGTATTGATTATATTTACTGCAGTTATAGTAGCTTCTAAGCCTTTGCATGGCTATATACGATATAGACAGGTAGCTAGTTGGATTTCTAATTCAAAATCTAATAATTAGCCACAATAAAATAGAATTTAAGATGTCCAAGATGTGCTTCAAATTCTTTTGCAAATTGATTTTGTCATTTACGGCAGAAATCATAGGAGTCTCTGATTAATCAATAAAATGGATTATTAGACCGCAATGATATGCATACACATTAGGTCAAAACATGTGTTTTCACTAATTAATTCAAAACGGTCAAAGAAATTAGTAGAACTACCGAACATTCACAGACTATGTATTCCATTTGTTGGAAAAGTAATTAATGGAAACAAAGCGCAAAGAGGCTCGTGCTGATTAATATTATTAATTAATAACTTCATACAAAGTAGGCCGAGAATGCTTTTTAAATATGTTTAATTATATCTTCTTTTATCTCATAGCTCGTAGTCGAAAGCTATGGGACGATCATATAAAGATTCCAGGGTTGATGGAGCTTTTTATGACCCTCGAAATGATTGGCCAATGGCTAGTAATAGATAAGACTAGTTCTATTGTATTGTATAACTAATTTGCCAAGTATTATATTGAACCGAATCTAAAATAGACTTACATATGTTTGCACGGATTCGAAATTTGGTTTCAAGCTGACTCAGTACGATGGAAATATAAATATACAAAAAATTATGAACAATTTTGTTGAAACTCAGATACCTTATCAAGTGAAAAATATCAGCGTTTAGATATTTGCTTCAAATAGCTTAATGTTTAGCAAGGCAATCTTAGTAAAAATTAAATAAATGTGAAATTCAAACACACAAATTTCATTTGGTTCGGACATAATATATAACACATATATGCCAGTACAATACTCATATTTTGGATGGATAATACAATTCTTATTGTTCCCAAATTTTATCTTGGAGATACAAACGGAGGACAAGACATTTGACCCAAAATTTTCTTCCCTAAACATATGACTTCTCATAAACCTCATATTCATTAAAAATGATATTGGACGTGCTAACTTTATGAAAGTCTTTACTATTCAAAGGCATTATTATAGAAAGTATAAATCAAACAATAATTTTTATCATACAGCAGCAACGTTATCACGGATGCAACAGGTGCGATATCCTTCGAACAGGCAGTCTTTTCCCCAGTAGAAAAGAAGCGGTGGTGTCGTCCAGTAGTACTATATATATATAGACACATCACATAAGATGAGTGCATTTTATGAGCAAAGCAAGTAGAAGGAGGCGATTCTAACTCAAGTTTATGGTTGTTGGAATCGTGATTTTACCATGCATTCAAACCTGTAGAAATGATAAAATCGTATAAAATTGTATAAAATCATAAACATATAGAATCATACATTTAAATTAATAATTTTATTTAAAATTTATAACTTAATAGTTTTTCATCCATTTTAATAGAAAGAAAAATAAAATCATAAACTTGTATAATCATATATCTGACTTACAATTTTAACAACCTGATAGATAATCCATAGTGCACCAACTGGACGAACAAGATTAAAAGTTCAGTTCTTGAACTGAAGAGTACTAACAAACTAGACTGCTATATTTTCTATTTATACAAGTACTACCTGCACAAACAGGAATAACTATTCGGTCCAATAAATATATCACACGTGTCGACGAAGCCAGCTAAGCCTGTAGCAGGTAACAGCAGCACTATAGTCTTGATACCTTTTATCTATCTCAAATGGTGAATATTAAGTGGAATTACAATTGTGCAAATTTTGGTCATGCTATATACAGGAAACCTTGTTTTAAAATATACCTTGGCCATGCAAGGGTTAAAAGCGTTCTGTGTACTGGCTACTTCTACAGTTAACACTTCCATATACAATACTTTCCGCTAAAGATTATTTCACGGAATAATATTATATCATGAGAAGGAAACAATACATATTGTTTTTCACAAAAATTTTTAATAACCATAAGCAACACTGAAACGCCAATCTTGATAAATAAGATTATCCGGAAGAACAATAGAAATGAATTTTATTACCAAATTTATTTTTATAGGATATATCCCTTACATGATTGAACTAATTGAAGTAAAAAATTTCAGTACTTGGAAAGTTTTGTTTTGAAGCACAAGTCAGCAGTATTTTAAGGGAAAATTTAGGAAATTTTATAAAAAAGAAAATTTAAAATATCCATTTTCTATTTTTATTGGGTCCCCTTCTCCCAAGATTCTTTTTTTCCACTCTTTCATCTACATTTATTGCCGCCCAAATGCAACAATATATATATATATATATATATATATATATTGCCATTACAATTGGAGAAGAATTCAAACTTGACCATCTGATTAGGGAGCTCAAGTGGTAATACTAATAGACTATAAGACCATTACTACTTAAATGTAACAATAGAATGAAAGATTTTTATCTTCATATTGTGTATATAAAAATAATATTTTTCAGGCTCTTGATTGAATAAGTCTCCTTTAGCAAGACAAGATTGTAAATTAGTTGTTTGCTTTGCTGGGCTTATGGGCTGTAACTCTAGAGGAAAAAAAAAAAAGTCATAATAGCACTACAACCAAGGATTATCCAAATTTTTTTTTTTAGCCTTTAAATATCTCAAATCCCCAAGGATATATATATATATATACTTATAATAGTGATTACTTTTATACCAACATATGGTAGAATATGGCCATGTTTTCCCTATGACCATATAAATCTTTCCATATCTATCCAAATCGGTAAGTAAATCTTTGCCAATCCATATCTAAGTGAAGGGCACACCTTGGAGCATACCCACTACAAGAAAATTGGGCTTTAGAGACAAAAATTCTGTCTCTAAACGTAAATTTTCGTTGTAAAAACCATCGTCTCAAATTTTATTTGTAAAATTATAACTATATTTTCTAATTTCCGTCGCAGATTTTCTGTCTCTAAAGATCTGTTTTCTTGTAGTGACCCATCGTTATGGCCATGTAACTTTTTGCTTTTAATTCTTCACTACAACAAACTCTTAAACACAATGTTGTTGATTTCATGAATTTTGGTTCAACACGGGAAGCAAAATAGGTGTATTGCTCCTCATGCTAGTCCTGTGTTCTCTATATTTTCTTTATTTCATTGCTGATTTGCTTAGAACTTGTCTAAATTTCTATTTTTATTCTTGTAATGATATTTTTAGGCTTGGAAGTGAAATATAACTGAATTAAGTACCAAAAATCATAAAACACTAACCAATTCTACTAAAAATATCTCAAAATACCACTCTAAAATAAGGGTCTTTTGGCATTCATCAAATGTCCATATACTTAAGCATTTGTTTGCCCTCAAGCAAAAAAATTGATGAAGAAATACAATTATGAACAATAAACAATTCATTCAAATCATTGCTACCCTAGAAAATTGGCAATCAATTACACTTAGACCAATTAACATCTCAATTTCTTGAATTTGCATTCAGTAAAATGAAGAGTTCAAGATTAAGCAACTTTTACTTTCACACTATTCCACTTAATCATATCATGAAGTTTTAAATATAATACTACTACTAAAATTCAACAATCAATTTAGGTAGATTGAAGTTTAATCACATCGTTTGAACTAGTTTGTTCATTAGTGTCATATCCTTGGTGTGAGTTTCCTCTTTGGTGGAGAAGTCGTTCTCCTCAGGATAAGGTAACTCAACCTTTAATATGTACAGTAAATCCATGCACATTTTCACATGGGCATGGTGCCTACTTTACTTCCTCTTAGTCTTGGGGATCTGCCTTTCATGCCATTGTTGAAATGTCAATATTTGAGAGAACATTTTTTCAATATTGGAGTAAGATGGGGACCCCACTTGATGCCATCTGACTTGTTAGGGTAGCTAAGGTTATTCTTACTATAATTGATCAATAGGTTCATAGCCCATCATTTGCACTGTAGCTTATAGAAAGGGTGAGGACTTACACATAATATCCTTGTGTGCTATCTTATTAAAAATTCCCATATTTTTAACTAACTTGAAGATGCAGGAAGCACCACAAATTCTTGCTACCTTTTATCTAGTTTCCTAATATTGTAGGAAAAAAGGCTACTTACATATGAATGCGGTGATGTGCAATCATGCCATGAAGATAAGTCATATCCACTAGGTTAATAAACCTTAAGCTCTACCCTCTTCCCATGAGGGGAATGGCTAAGTAACTAATAAAGTATCCTATGGCAAGGGTTATGAAATGTGGAAGCTTTAGACAACATACGATTAGAAGGAGGTATTGAGCTTATCTTTGTCTAAAAAATGACTAGAAAATAGACCATGGAATTAATTTGCAGGTGGAGTCCGATACTCATCTATCAACACATTGCCTCTTTATAAAGACCTATATATACTACAAATTCAGCCATCATTAATGAAATATCCTAAACTAATTATACTTAAATCAAATTGCATAGATGTATTGCTTGTTTTATGTATGAATTTGTTGTGTATAAATTTGTTATGAATAGTATAGTTGATAAAATTTCATATATTAGTGTGATAAGTGTTAAATTAAAATTGAATGTCATAATAATGCTTTTGTTGTCAAAGTTGTATAGAGGAAGCCCATTTCTTCTAGTGAAAATCCAAGCCTAACTTTTTTACAAATGAAACCCAAGCCCATACACCAAGATAAGCCCATGAAACCTTCTTCACTCTTCTTATTATGCCTTAAGAGTCAAAGGTAGATTTAAGAAGATAATTATCAAGTTGAAATATTACAAAATTTCTTTCTAAAATAGACCTTTAGTAGTCATCAAGACTTGCGTCAAGCTTTCATCTATAAGTTAAGGATAATTAAGGTAATGTGTTGTTTACTTTACTAATAGGGGAAATGCTAGAAAATTTGACACAAGGCTTGAATCATGGGTTTGATGACGGGTGTGGTAGGTTTGGGTTGTTTTAAAAATTTTTGAATCCCATTATCACGGCTGTGATCATACTCGTGATCATTATTGATCACTATTTTTTGGTAGATTATGGGCGTGATATACTTGTGATGGTCAATTACGGGCGTGATCATCCTTGTGGTAGAGATTGAGAAAAAATTTGAGAACAATAAGGGGCTCGATTTTTTGTTGCAATCCTACTACTGCTGTGATTACGAGCGTAATCTTCTTTGATCTTGTTATTTCCCTTAATCATGAGTATTCCCTTGGTAGGCTCGGGTTGAAAAATTTTAGGTGATCATGGGCGTGATTCGATTTGTGAAATTTTGTTTTGAGAGTTTGTATAATCACAAACATGATTGTACTTGTGATTTGGAATCACGGTCTTCATCACGGTCGTGATCGATCCGATCCCCTGTTTTACTATTTTGCCTTGTTTTAAAAATAAAATAAAATAAAAATAATGGAATGTGTTATATGTATATAAGTATAAATCTTAAGTTATGTATTGATGATATGAGATATCAATGAAGTTTGATAAGGTGATTGACGACTTAACACTCAATTATGGTTTGATGTTAAGCCTTATATGAATAATTTCTTTTTAATAGATTCCTCAGCTCAATTGAGTTTATTTATTGGTCCATTACCATATATAGTAGCTCCTTCAAGTATGCAGTAACTTGATTGTTGGTTGATAGGATAGGTTTCCCTGAATCGATTATAAACAAAGATGGCCTACAAATGTTTGAATTGTTTATGTGTGTGCTGTTTAATCTGGTCCAAGAAGCGGCAACCTTGTTTGCTGATACCAACATAGTAGTTAAGTGCTTAGGCTATCTCCTTGTCATGATGCAATGATAATCTATAAATGGCTCAACGAGTAATTGATAGGGGTAACAGTATCGGTATAACGTTTACTTGTTCTTAAGGGGGAATAATATGTTTAGTTCACGTTTATGGGACTACTTAAACTAAGTGATATCATGCATTAAGTTAAGTAAAGATGAGAAATAGCCGTAAACCTTAGATGAAACTATTGTCTTTGTAGATGTTTCTAAATGAGATATATGTATTTGGACTACCTATATCAACTTCCTAAGCAATTGCTATTACTTAAGACCCCTAGTTTCCCATTGGCTTATCATCGGAGTTTGAATACTCTAATATTGATTGTTAATCCTAATTATTGAAATATAACTTAATAGTTGTTACATTGCATTAGCTTAACATCGTATGCCACTTTGTATTTATTTGAGTTGCTTCGTATTGGGCCTCCGGCTCGTGTTTTCATTTACAGGTGTTGATGAAGATGATTATTATGATCAAATGTGTTATGGCATAGACTTTGCGGATTTCCTTGACGAGTGGGACGATTAGGAGCCATGTCTTTATGTTGGATGTTTTTGTAATAGACTATGAAAATGTTTTTCTAAAATGATTGAAATTTCCTTTAGTTGAAGACTTAATCAAGACTTTTCCCAACTTCATGTAATTTTTAATTAAAGGCTTAATTCTAAGCCTTTAGTTTGTAATATGATGTATTACGTGTATTTTTATATTTTGAAACAACAAAACCTTTATAATCTTTTGAAGTACCATCTTGAGTGGTATTAATGCTGTAATAGTGTGTGTATATATAGTTCTACTATTAATAATTAGCTTTTGTAAATGTGTTTAAGGTATATTTAAGCAAACAATTGACATGAGCTTTATCTTTAACGGAAGCCTTCCATGTAATGCTTCAGTATTGCACGTAGTGGGCTATGTACGCCTGGACTTAGATTTGAGGCATGACAGTTCTAAAATGATATTAGAGCATAACATTTGTGTGGCTATGAAATGATCTAGGTTTAAAGTTTATTTAATTTCCATGAGTTTATTTATTTATCTTAATTGTTGAATTGCATGAGCATGGTGATTATGATAGTTGTGTTGCTAATAGTCTAAATGTATTATTTTGCATATGTAGTGAAGTTAATATTTTGTTTTATATGCATTAATGAGAGTGTAGTAGAAATATTAATTGTGTCCTTTATACATTAAGGTATTAAGTTAAGTTAGATTTATAAATCAACTTTGATCTTGCTTAAGGTTAGTTGATAAAGTTCTTAGTAGTTAAGTTAGCATTTATGCCTAAATAAAGCCCCAAATGAGACTCAAATGCACCCAAAATGCAACTTAAAGTTGCATATGCCTTAGAGGGTAAATTTGGAATATGTTTAAGGCATAATTATGCTTAAGTGAACTCCCTTTTTGCAGCCCTATTTTTCTATACGAATTTTGCTTTTCTTTCTTTCTTTTCTTCTTCTTCTTTCAATCCAAATTCCAAGTCTAAACCAAGAGCAATAGCAAGCTTTGAAAATCAAGTTCTCTCCAAGGCAAAGCATTTACATGTGAGTTGATTTAAGTGTGGCTTATGCTTTGTTTTCATTTCTTGTTGTAGCTTTGTAAAATCTTGGATGAAATGAGATTAGTGTTATCTAAATTGCTTATTCATGTATTGAGATGAACTAGGAATGTGTCTTGTGAGTGTGTAAGTTTGTTTATGCATTGTAGAAGTGATATGAAGAATTGGGAGGATATGAAGATGGTTGTGTAGGAAAGTTGAGAATGGATGGAAGTGGAATTGGAAGTGTTTAAATGTGTTGATTTCATGTTTTGAGTTGCTAAGTTTGAGTAGTGTAGATAGGAGTGTGTATATGAAGTTGAAAATGTAGTTGAGGAAAGTTTGAAAGTGTAATAGGAAAGAATTTTCGAAATGGAAAAACAGGGGATTTGTGTTCTGTTGTTTAGGCCTGTTTTTAAATGTACGCCGGCATCTGGAGATTCTACGCCGCCGGCCTATAGGCGGTGTTGGAAGCCCACAGAATCAGATTTCTTAAGGCCGACTGAACACCACCGGCTTTCGCTAGAAAAGTCAGCTGGCGTTCATTCATTCATATTGTACGTTGGCCTTTGGGAATCAAAGCCGCCGGCGTATATGTTAAAGCTGCCTGCGTATCTAGGTAAGCGGATGGCTTGCACCTCTTTGGACGTTTTGAAAAATTTTGGGTTTTGCATTCTATACCGGCTCAAAGCCGCCGGCGTAGGATGAAAGGCAGCCAGCGTACCCTTGAGCGCTGCCAGCGTTGGCAGTGTTGTTTTTCATAGTATTGAACACCGGCTCAAAGCCGCCGGCTTTGAGTACCGGCGTATCGCCTGCGCTTTTGAATTTTAAAAACTTTTTCTAAAATTTTCCGAAGCTTGTTATTTGAGCAATTAAGTATTTGTTAAGCGATTTAGAATATAATAGAATGATTAAATGCTTATTTATGACTTTGTATTCAATTATTTGAATTTCTTTGATTTATTTGTGATATATAGATATAATATGTATGTATATTTGTGAGAGTGAAATCTATATTTATTGATTTATTGATTATTGTGATATTCCTATTTCAGTTAAGGATTCTTCGGTTAGTTCTTTACCGAGAGATCCTAGTTATATACTAACGGGTTCAGGTACGCAATAACTTGTGTTGATGTTTGCTAGGAATAGGCATTCCTAATTCAACTTAACTTAACTTGGCGTAATATTTGAATGAATTGGATGTCTATTATGCTGTTTAATCTGGTCCGAGGAGCAGCAAACCTGTCGTGATGCAATGACTTGTTAGTTAGGCGCTTAACCAAGTCATGATGCCATAACTTTACCATGATGCAATGGTACGCTATGATGCAATAGCGATTCTTTTTGGTTAAGTGGGTAGCCGATAGGGGGAATAGTATTTGTGTAACGTTTGCTTAAACTTAGGGGGAAATACCATGATTTGGTTCAAAGTTTATGGGAACTTGTGAACTAAGCTCATGTTATGGACTGAGTTTAAGTAGAGTCGGGCAATGGCTTTTGAACCCTAAATGAAGCTATTATCTTCATGAAATAGATATAGGAGATATAAGTATTCGGACTACTTATATCAACCCCCTGAGTAGCCGCTGTTACTCAGGATCCCTGAATTCCCGAAGTGTGACCGGGGTTTGAATACCCTCCTGTTGATTTGTGAAAGAAAACGTAATAAAGATAATCACCTGTTTAATGATGCATTACATCAATTTAATGAATTGTTTTTGCATTGGTTATTGTGTACTGGGCCTTTGGCTCACTTTTGCTGCTTTGCAGGTATTGGAGATGAATTTTATGATGATTTGGGCTATGGGTCCGATTTCGAGAGATTTCTGGATGAGTGGGACGAATAGGACTCGAATACCCTGGACCTTTGGAAGGATTTTTTGCTAAGGGAAAAGTTATGTATAGAAGGCTTGTTAGTTAAGCCTATTTTTGTAAAGACCTTAAGATCCTTTAGGATTCTTTTGTTTTAAGAAAACATGTAAATTTTGTAGTGTCTTGTATTGGCACTAAACAATGTTTATATGATGTAAATGTATGTATAGATTGCTTTTGTTAGCAATCTTGTTTTGTATAAAAGTTCTTTATGAAGTTATAGTGGTTTTGATCAAACAATTTTCATAAACTGTTAGTTTTAGGACAACCTTACATATAATGTGAAAACGTTATATGTGGTTGGGGACTCGGTACTCTAAGTCTCGGGATTTAGAGGAACGGGTCTTTACAGACTATTTGTCTAAATGATAGATTAGGAGTTCACTTAACCTTAGATGTAGTGAGATTAGTATGAGAAAGCTTAGGTTTGTTTGAATGATGTGTTTTACTTGTTTGATTGCTTTTGTCAATATTGAAATAAATTTAATAGCTATGATGCATGATTTGATATATATATGTCATGAATGTGTTGTGTGTTTGTATCAAAGATGGATAGGTCTCATAGAAATACCAGGCAATAGATAGACGGAAAATATGTCGCCTCCACCTCCTCGGTCATCTACCCCAGCATCTACTCCGTCATCTGCTCCAACTTCAACTGCTACTCCTTCTCCTGCCTTAGCATCTACTTCTCAGATTTTGTAACCCTAACAAATACCTCCTTTTCCTCTAATGCCACAGGTACCTATGGGAGATATAACTACCATGTATACTATGTTTAAGGACATGTTTGCCATGATGCAACAGCACCAATATATGACATACCAACAATAACAGTTTATGCAATAATATGCTCCACATATTGTCAAACAGGGAGAAAATGTGCAAGCGTATGAGCGTAATGATCAAGTAAAATTACACGATTTTATCAGATTAGTACCCAACTTTGATGGAACTATTTCAAATCTAACTATTGTTGAGAGTTGGATAGAACAATTAGAAAAAGCCTTTGCTACATGTGATATACCAAAAGATAGAAAAGTTAACCAAGCAATCTACTTGTTAAAACATGAAGCTTACAATTGATGGAGATCAGTATGTGAAAAATTTCCAAGACCAATTGCTTAGGTCAAATCTAAGGATATGTTCTTTGTGCAATATTTGCCCATTTTGGTTAGAGAATAGATGATCTCTGATTGGCTAAGTCTACGTTAGGGTAGCGAGACCATTGACGAGTATCATGCCGAACTTTGCAGGTTATTGCGATTTGCTAGCGGGCTATCACAACGAGTGCATGGGGATTTAGAAGTTCCAAAATGTTTTAAATATGGAAATCAAGGGTAAATTCAAGATGTTTTAACTTCTAACATTAGCTGATGCAATAACCAAAGCTAAACTTGATAAGCAGATTTTGAATGAGAGTAGAATACATAAAGATAGGTGAGCCACATACTTAGGAAAAAGATCAACATCATCTACATCATATGGAGGATATGATAGTCTAGGTAAAGGAATTGGTTTTCAACGAAAAGGGAAGAAGCCATTTTTGGGCAAAAAGACAAGCCCATGATTATTGGCCAAGACTCCAATTTCCCTTGTTGTCTTTGAAAGAAAGTGTTCTAGATGTTTTGTTACCATGAATTAATACAATGTAAATGGAATTTGAAGTCCCGCTTTTCTTGTGGTCAAGAGGGACATAGAGCTTTAGAGTGTAAGAATCTGCTGCTTCAACTGATCTTCAGTGCATATTATAAATAGAGAAGACATCATTAGTGGACTTTAAGGAAAAACCACATAATGATGGGCCTAATTCTAGAAAAGGAAAAATGATAGCTAGAGTGTTTGCTCTCCAACAATGTGAAGAAACTCCTTCGGTCAATACATTGGTAGGTACCTTATTAATTTCAAAGCAACATGCTTATGCCTTAATGGATATAGGAGCTACACATACATGCATATCTAAGAAATTTATGAATGATTGTGATCTTATTCCTGTAATATTGTCTAATTGCGTGATGTGTGTTAGTACTCCTATTGGTATGGAATCTAGGAAGACTTGTGTTTGTAGAAATGTTCATGTGTTGATTTCAAATGTGAATATGCCAATTGATATGTTGGTTTTATCTATGTTTGATTTTAATGTGATTTTAGGCATGAATTGGTTAAATCTGTATAAGGTTACTATAGATTGTAATAAAGCAAAACTAAGTTTCAATTTAGAAAATGGGAAATTCACTTATGCTCTTGAAAGGCAAAGACTGAGAAGCGTGTATTCAATGAAATTGTGGGAAAAATATGTAGTGATTGCTATTAATGTTGAAGAATTGAATATTGACATGGTGTTACTAGTAAGGGATTTGCAAATGTGTTTCTTGAAGATTTGCTTGGTTTGCCTCCTAATTGAGAAATAGAATTTGGAATTGATGTAATTCCAAGAATGAATCCTATATCAAAATCACTGTATAGAATGGCTCCGATAGAGTTACGGGAATTAAAGAAGCAACTACAAGATTTGCAAGAACTGGGTTTTATACGACCTACTATTTCGTTGTAGGGTGCTTTGGAATTATTGTGAAGAAAAAGGATGGAAGTTTGAGAATGTACATGATTATAGAGAATTAAATTAGGTGAACATAAAGAACAAGTATTCTCTACCAAGGATCGATGACTTGTTTGATCAATTGAAAGGTGCAATGGTATTTTCTAAGATTGATATGCATTATGGATATTACAAGTTGAAGATTAAATCTCAAGACATGCTAAAAACTACATTTCGTATGAGGCATGGACATTTTGAGTTTTCAGTTATGCCTTTTGGGTTGACAAATGCTTCAGTTGCTTTTATGGACCTTATGAATCAGGTATTTAAGGATTATCTTGATTCATTTGTGATTGTGTTTATTGACAATATCTTAGTGTATTCTCAAGATATTGAGGAACATGAAGAACACTTGAAATTAGTATTGCAAAGATTAAGGGAAAAGTAATTGTACACAAAATTCAATAAGTGTAAATTATGGCTTGAGGAAATAGCTTTCTTAGGATATGAGATTTCTAAAGAAGGTGTACCAATGGATCTAGAGAAAGTCAAAGCTGTGATGGATTGGTAGAGACCAACCAATGTCATAAAGTAAAAAGTTTTATTAGATTAGTCGGATATTATAGAAGATTTGCCTAAGGATTTTCAAAGATTGCATCTCCAATGATAAGATCGACTCAAAAGCATATGAGATTCGTTTGGAATGACAAATGTAAATGGAGTTTCCAAGAATTAAAGAGAAGATTAGTGTCATCTCCTATGTTAGCTTTACTAGTTAGTGGAAAGAAGTTTGTAATTTATAGTGATGCCTCAATTCAAGGACTTGATGTGTTTTAATGTAGGATCGAAGGGTCATTACCTATGCATCAAGACAACTAAAACCACATAAAGAGAAGTATCCAGTCTATGATTTAGAGCTTACCCCAATAATATTAGCTTTGAAGCTATGAAGGCATTATCTGTTTGGCAAGAAACATAAGATATATATGGATCATAAGAGTTTGAAGTATATCTTCACTAAAAAGGAATTAAATATGAGATAGAAATGATTGTTAGAATTGATTAAAGATTATGATGTTGAGATCTTGTATCACCCAAGAAAAGGAAATGTGGTTGTAGATGCGTTGAGTAGAAAGAAACAAATGACTATGGCAACCATGATTACAGATAAAAAAGAGATGCAAGAAGATTTCCAAAGAATGGATATTGAAGTGACTTTGAATAGATTAGATATTATGCTTTCAAGTTTGAGCTTATAACTAACAATAATTGAGCAAATTAAACAAGGTTAGGAAGAAGATTTAGGAAGAGAAAAGATAGCAAGTGCTTTTAAGAATGGGAAAAGAAAAGAGTTAAGACTTGATGATGAACGTATCATTAGATTTGGGAATTGGGTATATGTACCAATAAATAATGATATGAGAAAAGAGGTCATGAAAGAGGCTCATGCATCAATTTATTCCATATACCCAAGAAGTACCAAAATGTATAAGGACCCAAAGAAGATCTACTGGTGGGATAACATGAAAAGTGATTTGGTTGATTATGTATCAAAGTGTTTGATATGTCAATAGATAAGAATTGAGCATTAAAGACTTGGTGGTGAGCTATGACCTTTACCCATTCCAGAGTGCAAGTGGGAAAATATTACAATGGATTTCGTAATTGTTTTGCCAAGAAAACCAACTAAAAATGAAGTAATGAGGATAAGTGTGGACAAATTGACCAAGTCAACACACTTTATTCCCTAAGGATTGGATGTTCATTAGAAAAGATAGCACAAATATACATTCGAGAGATAATAAGACTTCATGGAATACCGCTATCTATTAAATCAGATAGAGATACAAGATTTGTGAGTCGTTTTTGGAAAAGTTTGCATGAGGTACTTGGTACTAAACTTCAATTTAGCACCGCTTTTCATCCTTAAACTAATGAGAAATCGGAAAGAAATATTCAAATTTTGGAAGATATGAGATGACCATTTGCCATTGGTTGAGTTTACATATAATAACATTTATTAGAAAACTATTCGAATGGCTCCCTATGAAGCTTTGTATGGAAGGAAATGTAGATCTCTTTTACATTGGGACGAACTAGGTGATAGAGCTTTGATTGGTCTAGACCTAGTGCAACAAGCAATAAACAAGATTCAAATTGTTAAAAAAGAATGAAGACAACACAAGACCAGTACAAAAGCTATACAGATATGAGATGAATGCCACATGAGTTCTAGATTGGCGACCATGTATTTCTCAAGGTGTCTTTAATTAAAAGGGTGCTTAGATTTAGAGTAAAAGGAAAGCTAAATCTGAGATATGTTGGCCTGATTGAGATATTAGAGAGAATTGGACCATTGGTATATAGACTAGCTTTATCTCCAAGTTTAGCAGGTGCACATTACAATTAAGAAAATGTATATCCAATTCGGACTCTGTCATTAGCACAAATCAACCAGAAATACAGCTAAATTTGACCATAGTTGAAAAGCCTATCAAGATTATTAATTGAATGGATAGAGTTTTAAGAAGAAAGATAATTCCCTTTGTTAAAGTTTAGTGAAGTGGTCAATTTGAAAGAGAAGCTACATGGAAAATGGAGAGTTTTATAAAATAGAAGTATCCTAAGCTTTTTGATCAGTAAAGTAAGGTAAGTTTCAGAGATGAAATTTCTTTAAGGAGGGAGGAATGAAATATATTAAACTTATTATACTTAATAAAATTGGACGTTGTATTGCTTGTTTTTTGTATGAATTTGTCGTATATAAATTAGTCATGAAAAGTATAATTGATAAAATTTCATATATTAGTGTGATAAGTGTTAAATTAAAATTTGATGTTGTGATAATGCTTTTTGTCATCAAAGTTGTATAGATGAAGCCAATTTCTTCTAGTCAATATCCAAGCCTAACTTTTTTGTTAATGAAACCCAAGCCTATACACCATGATAATCCCATGAAAACCGTCTTCACTCTTCTTATTGTGCCTTAAAATTCAAAGGCGGATTTAAAATGATAATTATCAAGTTCAAATATTGCAAGATTTCTCTCTCTAAAACAGACCCTTAGCAGGCGCCATCTACAGGCACAACTACCCGATCATTTTGATCAAATTTTTCCTTCAAAACTCATAAAAACTTCCTTTACGCTTTCATCTACAAGTTAAGGACAATTAAGGTAGTGTGTTGTTTACTTTTCTTAGCATTTTATTACAAGTTTCTTCCTTGTAAGATAACTTTTATATGTATGAGTTTTGGTGAATCAAAGATAGAATTGCTAAACTATGTTAGACTTAGATGAATCACAAGAACTTGTAAGAGTAGATTTATGAACTTTGTTTTGGATGTTTTGATGAATAAGTGATTTATATGGTTTACGTGTTGTATTAGTATTGAGAAATGAAGTTGTGGATGAAAGAGTAGTTGGATTGTTTGTATATGAATGTGTAGCGAGTGAATATAGACCTTTGATACTCAATTCTAAGTCTATGTTGAATTGGAAGTGTTTGAGTTAGTTTGAAAAAGATAATTTCATGGTTTTAAGATAGGGGAAAAACTAGAAAATTGATGCGGGGCTTGAATCACTGGCATGATGATGGGTATGGTAGCCTTGGGTTGTTTTAAAAAATCATGGGCATGACTATACCCGTGACCATTACTAATCACAAGTTTTTGTGTGATCACAAGTGTTATATCACATGTTGTAAGCTCTGGAAAATTCAGTAAATAATTCCAAAATAAACTTAAAAAATAAACTCTAAAAATGACTTCAAATTAAAACCAAACTTCGACTAGTCCTAAATCATGAATGAATCAAGAAATTTCTTAATCTTAAGAAAATGAGGATCCTTAAAAATAAAATAAGAACTCAACAGTCTTCAAATTCAAAACCACTACGTATGACAAATTCTATACGTAACTCTGACTTATAAAATCGGATAATATAGAACCAAAAAAAAAAAAAAACAAATTATTAGAAAGTAAATAACGATTAACCTTCGGAAATAAAACCCAATTCATTAATTCTAAAAACGTTAAGAGATATTAAATACTTACAAAAATAAAATTTAAAAAATTTTCTCAAACTAAATGTGCTATATAAACATAAACCCTTAGTTTCCAAATTGGCAAAGAATTTAAATCGAAAAATCACCTACGAACCCTAAGTGGAATATAGTAGTTTTAGTCCGACATTCTTGCGTTCTTAGTCCTAGAGGCTGAGGTATAGTTTAAGTGTGTAGAGTAGTTCGTAGCAATATAAGGTCGCTTAAAAATATCAGATTGGTAAATTTTTGACCTATTTTGAACCCATTCGGATACAGACTTTGAAAAGCGAGTTTCAGGGCTCGAGATGTAAAAAATATACCATTAATACTTTTAGACTCGTATTTTCATAAGGATTTCAAAAATAATAGTTTATAATTTTTCGATAACTAGAAATATCTGATTTTGTGATTATATTTGTATTTCATTACTATCGGTAATTAACTAGTCTTGTTGCACTATTCACTACTATTCATTACATAATTTTATTATTCTTGTAAACCCTTATATTTTTAGATAAATATTTTATATATCATAGAAAATTCTGTTTTTCTAAAAATTAGTTCGTTTTAGGTTTTTACAAGATCAGTTTCCGTTAAAGACCTGATACTAAAAATAAAATAAATTAATTTAATAATTGGAAAATATTTGAAAAATATTGTTATTTTCATAAAATAATTTTTTAGAATTTTTCGGGTTATAAAAATATCAGTTATAGCTCATATTAGTGTATTTTGATCATACCGGTAACTTATTTGATAATTCCCTAAAATAAATTAAATTAATTTTCTTATTTTGATTATGAAAATTCTGCTAAAAAAATTTGGAATTCTTTTTCTATTTTTTTCTTATTTTTATTTTATTTATGAAGAAAGTACTCTTACAAACCCATACTTTTAGTACACCTTTCACACATCACTTCCTTTTCACTTCAATCTTTCTACACTTCACTCATCACTTCATGTCAGATTTTTGACTTCTTTTTGGCTACCTTGTCCTTTGACATACTCCAAAAATTAATTAAAATAACCCTCTTTCCTTCAAGAAGCTACACATGCCATTAATTACACATTACAATTTCAAGTTAAAAACTAACCAAATTCCTCTCCCTCTTTCCTCTCCATTTCACGCCAGCCATGAAGAATAATTGCTGCCCATTTATTCATTTATTTTACTTCATTTTTAAGTGTCTTAAAACTCCTTCTATCTTTCTCTCTCATTCACATATTAAACCTTTGTCATTTTTTACACTTTTCCTCTCTATTTTCCTCTCTTTCTTTCTTCATTTGTTCTTGTTCTTGCAAGAACACTTGCTGCCCCTATTCAATAAATGAGCTCCCATACATATTTCTTCAAGATCCTTTGATAAAACTCTTGTTCAAAGCTTCCATAGTTGATATAGGTAAAGTATAGTGAGAGTTTCATGCATCAAATGATCTTCCATAAGCTTAAAGCTAAGGATGATGATGCCAAAATGAAACACTCCTCTTATCCATGATTATTCTCGTGTGATATTATTATTTTCTTACTAGAAGTAGTATATTTTGTAGATCTAACTTTTATGTAATTTTGATTATGTTTATGTTTAGATCTATGAGTTTATAGTTTACTACCATGGATTTCTTTTATATTTATGTTTATAGAAAGTGTAGATCTTGGTTTTAAACTTAAACAAAAATGGTGAAATTCGTATCTAGGCAAGACCCATTTTTAAAAACCATTTTCCAAGTGTCAAAATGGAAGTTTTACTTAAAATAATGAAGGCTTAATGAGTATATATCATCAAGACTTCATTTTATATGGTTCAAAGGTGACTTTCAAAGATTATTTTCAAAACAAAATTCTATTTTCGAATCTAGACAAAGGCCTAACTTAAAAACATGTTTTCCAACTCAAAAATGAAGTTTATATTCAAGATATGGAAGGCTCTTAAGATAGAATATGTAAGGGATGGATTTTCATAAGTTTAGATGGATTTTATCAAAAAATATGTCCAAAAACAAATTTTGTAAATTCGGATCTCAACCAAGACCAATTTTGAAAACCCATGTTTCAACACCAAAATGAAAGATTTGTTTAAAAAATGAAAGGCTTATGGAATAGGTATCAATAGGAGATGTTTTTGATAAGTAAATAGTAGATCTACTTGTAGAGATTCTCAAAATAGGATGTGAAATTCGGATGGTTTCAAGACCATGCCTTAAAAACCCTTTTATCAACTCCAAAACTTGTGTTTTATATGAAAAATGAAAAGTATAGATAATAGATATCATAAAATAAAGATTTTTATAAGTTGAGATGGGATTTGCTAAGAAAAATATGTAGAACAAGGAGTAGAAATAAAGTAGGAAAATTTGAGTTGTTTATCATTTTAAGAAATTCATAATAATGGAGTAATGGTATGAAAACCCGTATTTTTCAAACTCAAAATGAAAGTTTTATTAAAGAAATGAAGTCCTAGTAACTAGGTATGGTTGAGCCTTAATTTTCTAAGTATCAAATGAGTTTACTTAAAGGAATCACCACAAAAATAATTTTTACAAAATTTAGATTTTGGGATGAACCATATTTAAACATGTTTACAATGTGTAAAATGGGAATTTTTATTGAAAAACAAAGGCTTTAGGGAATATACATAATGAAGGCTTAATTTTAACAAGAATAAATAAATTTTATCAAGGAATTTTTCTAAAAACAAGTGGGGATTTTCAATAATACAAGACTAGCCTTTCTTAGTTGATTTTTCATAAAGCCTTACGAAGAAAAAGTTTCTAAAAATTTCTTTTATTCAATATCATCAAGAACATGTATATATATATATATATATATATATCTCATGACATATCATTTATGATAGTAACTTGATCATATTGCATGGATAATAGAAACTTCATGAACTTTCACAAAATCAATTTTCTAAAATTGTTTTCGCTACTGATACGAACTGATCAGATCTTTTTGAAGCTTCAAAGTTTTCAAAACTTAAATATGATCTTATAATTAGATAGATCTTTCTAAGTAGATAGAAATCGGTATATAATTTGCTAAATTCTGAGTTAAAACGACCAAGTTACGGTCGTTTTAAGTTAGAATTCCCACGTAGGACGAGAATTATGAATTTGATAGTTTGTATGAGATAGAGTGGATTAGTTTTGAGTTGAAATACTCATTTGGTTATTTCTTTCCTTAGGTGACTTTGCTTTCGAGGATTCATTGCCACCCGACTATTACGATTGAAAGACTGGAGTCCATTGGACATGTGAGTTTTCCTCTTATTTTGTTACCTTGCTTGTGCTTGTAGCTAGTTGCACTAGAATTAGGAAAAGAAAATTGTGATGAGTTGTGATATAATCTCGGTTGAATGAAATGATAAGTATATCGAGGCGAGACTTGTTGTAAAATCATTGTATAAGCTAGCATAGACTTGAATTGTCTAAAATTCTCTATAATCGCTCTTAATCTACATAATTGACATGCCACGACTATATGAATAAACTGTACATGCATATCATGTAGTGAGTCACATTGCATTGGCTAATATACCTTTGGTGGGACAAAAGTATAATAGTGGAGGCGAGGGAGCCTGTGTTAACATTAAGGATGCGAGATCGCTTAAGTTAACGGAAGTGGTGTAGGCACTTGAATCAACTACATAAAACAACAGATGTTGTAAAACTAAGAGAAAGAGATCGAGATTATGGTTGCATGACTTATGGACCACCCCACTCAAGATCGGGATTATGGTTGCATGACTTATGGATCACCCCACTCAAGATTGGAATTATGGTTGTATGACTTATGGACCACCCCAACCTCGAATGGAGAGCATAAATCCATTCACATATGGCTACCGGATAGTCATATGCTTGTCTGCTCATGTGTTTGTTCATACATAGCATATGGATGAATTATAACTTGCTTGTTATGGTACGAAATTAAGAGAACTCTCATTAAGCTAGTGTAGCTTATACCCCAATAGATGTTTGAATAAACAGGTTGACGGGAGAATGCTACCTGAGGAACGAGATGGTTTGAGCCGAATATGACTTCGGGATTTCTGCAGGAAGTAAATAATACTTGAAGATATTAGCTAAGTTTTGTGAATTGTCTTGTAATAGTTTATGTAGTGAAATCTGTGGATGAATTGTAATTGAAGTATAGTGAATTGTATTTCCTTTACATTGTTACTCAAGTTGTATCAATATAAAATGTATCACTCCGATGTGTCTCATCCATGTGTTAGACGCCTTGTACATAGTATAGAAGCCTTCGTGTGATTGAGGTGGTCATTCATAGGCTTTAATATTGTGTTCAGTGGACTGCCACGTTTATGGTACCCTTCGGGGCGTGACACATGTCGTAGAGACTCCTAATTAGACTTAACAAGGAAAGATAATTTCAACTCCATTTGAACTTATTAGTTAGATTTCTAAGTTTGGTTTCTTTTAATTCTATTGTCTTGTTTTATAACCTAGTGCTCTGATACCAACTTAAACTGTTACGCCCCATAGGGGTATCCTAAACGTAACAGCCTGCCACATACTATATAAGACTCTCGAAATTCTATCCGAGCCCTTCGGAGTCTTGTATAGATGTAAAGCGTCCCTTTACGACAATAGAATACTCAATCAATGGAGTTAAGAAGTTTAATGTGGCATTCATTAGCCATAGATAATAAACCAAAACACATCTATAATTTACAAAGTCTAAGGGGCATTCCCCTGTAAAATAATATTCAGTCCATTACAGTCATCCAGAGTCCTTTAGTTTCCAATGGAAGTCTAAACAAAATCGAAATAAACTTCTAAAGGAAACTCCTAGTTCGGTACCTGAGGTGTAGCCTGCCTTGGTCTAAGCCAAATGAATTCATGCTGCAACAAGTAAAAACTATAGGGGCGTAAGCTAACTAGCTTAGTGAGTGAAAACTTCCATATCACAATTAAGACAAATCATTCAAGCAAGTGGTTACTCAAGCAAATGATATGCATCAAACAAATGAGTTCAACAAACATATGACCAGTTGGAAATCATATGTGGATGGACTTGCGCCCTCCATCCGGGTTAGCAGATTAACGAATCCTATGGTATGACGCCGTTTAAGCTCACGGTCAACTGAACAATAATTCGTTTTATGGATCACGATTAACCAACAATTTCGTTTTATGGATCATGATCAACCAACAATTTCATTTTATGGGTCACGAAAAACCAACAAATGCTAATGCTCCATCCCCGTCGTGATATGAATGAGTTCAATTATAATTAAGGTCCAATAATAGATTATTCCAATTCTTTTAGGTGACCAACAATTATTCGCAGACAATCAATTATAACTCCTCGCTATACAAGCAGCAGCTTAACACTTAGTTTCGATATTCCTTAAGTTCAACTTCACATATCAACAGCAGATAAGTATATAATTCCCATATACCCCATCATGCATAATCATTTTTATCTTTGCCTAAACAACTAGTGCCACTATCAATACAATCACAAGCAATAATTGAGAGCGGAAGTAATACTCATTCGGCCATGGTACGCCGGTCTTTTAATAGTAGTAGTCTGGTGGTAGGGTATCGTCGTGCTCGGGATCACCTACCAAATAAGAATAACCTAATAAGAATCTCATCACTTAACTAATTCAAGCTATGCATCTAAGCTACACAAAATCGGAATTCTCGCTATTTGCGGAAGTTCCAACTTAAAACGACAATGACTTGATCATTTTAACTCGGAATTTCGCAAATTTTATATCAATTTCTATCTACTTCGAAAGATCTATCTAATTCTAATATTATTTTCAAGTTTTGAAAACATTAAGTTCACGGAACAGTGGGATCAGATCTGTTCTGTAACTTCTCTCTTTCTAAAAAATTGTTTCACATTTGGTAAAAATGTTTCTAGTTGATGACTCATGTATAGATGGTATATGAATGAATTCCTAGTATGAATGTCATGTAATGAGTTCAATATACACATGGTTTTGATGATTTTTGATGATGAACTCTTATGAACTCCTAATTATCATAAAACTCCATGATGGTCACTTCTAAAAATCTATTCTTTCCAACTTTGCATTCCCTAGGGTTTTTAGGATTCTATTCTTGGAATTTACTTGTTATCTAAATAAAAATGAGTCCTTAATATCTATACTATCCATGACCTTCATTTATGCATAAAAATTCACATTTTTCACTTGACAAATATGTTTTTAAACAAGCTTTTCACAAAAATCCGAATTTTGGAAATTTTCTTTTCTTGCATTTTTCCTATGAGAAAACTTGTTTAATGTACCAAAATTTGATGCTTTATTATATCTATTGTCTAAGGACTTCATTTAACTCATAAAACATTCAATTTAAGCTTGAATACTAGGTGTTTATATAGGCATTATTCCAAATTACGAATTTAACAAACTAATCACTATCTTAAGATTTTCCATTCTAACTCCACTACTTGTTTTGCACATTACTCATGCCTAAACTCACTTTTAACTTATAAAAATTTTTCCTTAAAGATACCTATCACACATACCCTTCATTTTTCATGTAAAATATGAGTTTCAAAGTGGTTTTAGTGGTTTTTAAAATAGGGTTCCAAAATCATCCGAATATTCATAAGACATTTCTAGCAAAAATATTTTCTTTTTCAAGTTTCTTGCCTCATATACATGAAGATCTATCATCTAACACACCTATACACATGCAAGGCTAAGCTTTTATGATCATTAATGCATGAAAGCTCAAAATAACCCTATGAACATAAATGTAGATGAAGGTATGAGTGTCTAAACACTAGATCTACCACATATAGTGCATGAATCATGAGTTTCATGGCATGAACATAACTTTCTATGCAAGATCTCTACTTTACATGCATGAACAAGATGATATTCCAACAAAAACTCTTTTAAACACTAGATCCACTTCTTGTGATGGCTTGATATTCTTGTATTAGTGTTTTCATGTCCCTAGCATATGCTCATTGGGATTAAAAGTGAAAAACACTTAAGAATGGTCTTGCCATTACAAGATTTAGGAATAACAAAGCTTGGAATCATCATCTAATGGATGATTTGAAGAAGAAAAGAAGATGAAATAAATTTGTGGAGGTGTGTGTATGTGTGTGTGTGTCACGGCAACTATAGGTGAAGAAGAGAGAGTTTTTCAACCTTTTCAAAGATTTAGAAGAGTGAAAATGAGGAGAGAGAGAGAACATGAGCTTATATATTGTGTGTATTAGGGTTTAGTTGTAATAAAATGAGTAAAATAAAACAATTTAGAGGGAATTGGGGAGGGGGATGCACCGGCCAAGTGAGTGAGGGAGAGAGAGATATTTGATTTTTTTGATAAAATTTGTAATTTATGTAATAAAAAGTAATAAATGTAATAATTAATTAGGAAACAAAATTTCTTGGAAAAGAAAATTGTAATGAGTAGTTGTAAGGATGTAAGAATAGGGTATGAGTAGTGTGTAGTGTAGGTTGTACTTATGAATAGTAGACAAGACATCTACTTTACCGGTTGTAACGAAATACGGGAAAAGGCTATAACTGTAATTTTTATGGCCCGGAAAATTATAAAATTTATATTTGAAATCCTTATAAAATTTTGGTTCTAATGAATATTCCGGAATATTTTTTTGAGTTTGTGGTCCCGGGGCAAGTTTTTTCATAATTGAGCTCGGGAAGGCCCGGAATTGAAAAATTCCCGAATTTAAAACTTTCTAAGGTTTAAAATAAACTTTAAAACAATACTCCGTATTCATTTACTTTATAAAACTTCTTTTATTATGAAATTGAAGGAAAGCTGGATTTAGGGTTTCTAAGCTTCTCTTACTAGACTTAAACTGGACTGGATTAGGGTTTCGCTTTTCAACTCCCGGGGTTTACTGAACTACTAAGAATACCGGGGTTTACAGTATCTCTTTACTAGCTTAACCTCAAAATGAGGGGCCTCTTGACTTACATTACTAGGCTTCCTCTATTTAACTTGAACCCTCTTCCTTCACTGACCATCTTTTGCCTTGACATTTTTATCTACACAAAAGTAAAGCAAAAAGCAAAAGATATACCATTGAGTTTCTTCTCTACCTTTAAGTTAGACAATCTATACTAACATGCAACATCAAATCGACATTTATTTTGATAAACTAAATGAAGAATTTATAGAGATGCAAATAAGATGTTAGATTGAATCAAATTGCTTTGGGTAAAAACCTAAAATACTCAATTTTTTTCTATGAAATCCTAATTTTAATATGGTGGAGCAATTTAAGGTCTTCATTACAAGAAATTTGCTACATTGTGACAAAATTATTTTTGATAATTAGAATTTTGTCACAAATATTACTCTTATTATGATGAAATGAGAACTTGTCATTTTAATCCAAAGCGAATGTTAAATTTTTGACAAAAAGAAGTATTCATCAAAATATTTGTCATGACATATGAAACTAATATAAATTCGGTGACAAAAGCAGTTTTGTCATAGTTTTTTGTTATAAATTTTTCTTGGCTTTTTTTGGTGTCAATATAAATGATATGTTGTGACAAAAACATTCTGTCACTAAGTTTTAGTATCACTATATATAATTATATATGGATTTTTACTAGTAATTTTGTCATAGAAAATACTATTTATTATTATAAAATAAATTTGTGATTAATTGAATATTATTTTAGCAATAGTGACAATTTATATTTGTTATTATACATTTATGTATTTTTATAATTATTATTTTATTATGAAAAAATGATATCACAATGAAATTAAGTTTATCACTTGGAAACCCTTTTTATGAAAGAAGAATAAGATACTTTAAGTATACAATAGCATTTCGACTTTAAAAAGGAAAAAAATAAAAAAAATCAATGTCTACACGCTACATGATAAATTAAAGTGCAATAAATTAATAGTTTGACTATAAATCATTCATCAATAATAAAATAATTGTTAAATAAAATTATATTTTAGAAAGATGTTTTATTGAAGGACAAAAACCCCATAATTAATTATAATCAGATTAGTTTAAATTAATCTATTAATTTATAATTGTAGCTAGACTTTATATTAATATCTTCTATTCATTTAAGTATATTATCCTATATTTTTATTTTACTAGTTTTATATTGTTTTTTCCTTATTTTCAAGTGTTTTTTCTATATTTAATTTTCTATAATATTAATTATTTTTTTATTAAACTTTAATTATATCTGCTAATAATATAATTTTAAAAAATTATCTGTTGTAAAGGAAAGAAAAAGGAAGAAACCAACTGTTACCATATATCTCTAGTTAACAATAATTTGTAAAATGAAATCACAATTCATGATTCTATATATTTCCTAATTAAATTTCGTAATATTCATTTTTAATAGCTCTTATAAATCTTTTTCCTTTTGATCATAAAAAATTGAAGTTGTAGTGAGTTGGATCGTATCGGGATAATTAAGGCCTTAAAAAATCTAATCAGTGTACTCACATGAACAATGTAAAAAACTAAAATTAATCACAGAGAATCACCAATAGTGTTGATTTGATTATAATCGCATAAGTAGTAGATATGTTATCATACTCCCATATATTTTATTCTGATATACAACAAAATTTTAAGGATGGGAAATTACTTGCCCACTTTCGCTCCTTCAGTTTGTTACTAACATATAGTCTTTCTCTTTCACTTAGAAAAGAAAAATAAAATCATAAACAAAATTTTATAGGAGGGAACTTGTTAATGTTTTTCTTTTTTCATCCTTCTTCCTAGAGGAAAATTGATTAAATAATAGAAGGGCAAGGGTCAACGTGAACTGGTTTTTTTTTATTCCTTTTTTGTGCTTGTTCTTATAGGAAAATAAGGCCATAGATTTATTATATTGATAATTCATTTTATAGAAATCGAATAGTTAAACAAGTAATTGAGAGTTTTTACCAATTTTGCTTTATTCTTTTTTTAATATTTGCATGAGCTTTTTCTATATTTAATTTTATGTAATTTATTATTATTTTTATTGAAATTTAATTAGATTTGCTAATAATATAATTTTACAAAATTATTTATTGCAAAGGAAAAAAAAAAAAAGAATTGAAATCATTTGTTAACATATATCCTTTATCTAAATACAATTCATAAGACTGAATAACGGTTCATATTTTTATAATATTTCCTAAATTTCATAATTTTTATTTTTAATAGTTGTAATATAAAGATAAATAAGTTATGAATAAGGGTAATATGGTCAATTTATATAAAATAAGAGGATAATATAGTAAAAAATCTAAACATATTGGTATTTTGATAAGATGACGGGAACATAATGGAAGGTGAAAATTTTACATTGAACACCGACTTCAATGTTGCTGGTGTAAGATGCAATGCAACTAGCGTATGTTACTGTGGCTTAGGTAATGTAGAGTCGGTATTGGATTGCAGAGGAATTGAGTAAATATAAGCTACGCTGCTAGTGTATAATTTATGCCGCCAGTGTTGGGATGTATACCGTCGGTGTACATGCCAGTGTATGCTTGATGAAAAATAACCCAAGACAAATAGCAAACTGATATGCTGCCAGTGTTAACATCTACATCTTCGGCCTTGGATTTACACCGTCGGTGTATGTTATAAAATTGCTAACGTACATTTGTGAAGGAGGTGAAAAGTTGCATGGATTCTTTTATATTCATCCTTTGTTGTCCATGCCCAACATACTCCTAAACCTAAGTTTTCTCTTTGTGAGTCTTCTTAGTAAGTCAAGGGGATTCAGAAGTACAGATCAGGTAATTAGATCTCTTATTCCTCTCTAAGATTTCATAGATCTTTAGCTTCTTTAGGGTTTTTCTTTTGTTTTGAAGGCGAAGTTGGAGAAAACCCTAGTTTTTTTGGAGATTTGGATATTCGTTTTTTAAGGAGGATTTAAGTCAAGTTTAGGTAAGTATTTTAATGTTTTGATCTTTATGATTTCATAAAAGTAGTTTTGTTGTTGATTTCTAGTATTTCACTTTAGATGAAGTTTTAGGGTTTAAAGAATTTGTGGTGGAGGTTGGTTCTATTGGAGGATCTTGTATTTCAATCAAGGAAAAAGGTGTAGATTGATGTTTCTTTTTGAAATTAGTGTATTAGATGATATATGAGATTAGGGTTGTTTGATGGTGAATATTATTAAAATTGTTTTTAAAATAAATTTCCTTGCTATCATGAACAAAAGAAAAATCCCCCCACAAAACAATATGACAAGATGCAAACTTTAGACATGTCACACTCCTTAAATTCAACACACAAATATCAATTGTCTTTGACACTAATAATGGATAATTGAAACACACTAATAATTTTTCCATGATGAAAATGAAACTTAAGGTGCATTCAGTTAGGTTACATCAATTTTGCTATTTTCCCTAACCGAAAAAATGCTTCATTACCAATGATTGGAACAAATTTTTTAGAAAAGTGTAAATATTTATCTAGTTCCTCATTAGTTTCGAGTTCCAATGCAAACACCATTACAATAATTTGTAATAGGTGACTATTGCTTTGGCTTGCTAAAAGCTAGGATTGTCAACACGAAGATCATATTATTATCCATCAATTGCAATGTCTAAGTTATATTTTGATTTAATGAAATGGAACAAAACTAGAAAAGAATAGCAATTAAATTATTTAACAATTGGAGGTATTTAAAAAAAAATTATAAGGAATAGTATTCCTTTGGTGAAGGAAATGAATAGAAATTTATCATCTATTCTGTATTACATAAAATAGAAAGTTTGTATGGTAAAACTTTTTACAAATCAAACACACAACAAATTAGTCTCAATTTGCTAATGTCTTTTAAATACTTAGTATTGTGAATATTTGAGTTGATCAATCAATCATATTGAGTCATCCCATGATTATTCCATACCATACTCCATGTGACAAACCCATGAACAAAATGATAATTAAAGAAGAAAAAAAAATCAAAAAGTGGATATCAGATAGAATGGACATAAACCTAAAAAGTTAGGCTCTAGAGAATTTTAATGTAAATGCTTCCACCATTCTCGACTTAAAGTACCATTAGGAACCATAAAAATTCAAGTTAGACCTTCAGCAGCCCTACAACCTGGTCCAACTTTAAACTAAGTACTAATTGGTCAACAAATCCTATTCTTTGTATCTTTACCATTATACAGTATTTGAACTTAATCAACAAATCATTAGAATGCCATCTCAAGTTAATTCTTGAGCAACTATATTGTCTCTAATTGCTCAACAACCTTACAAGTCAATTCTCAAATTAATGCACCTAAATTAAAATTATAGAGCGTAAGCCAAAATGCCAAGTTCAACACCCCACAAGAGCATTTACCTCGCAAGCACCATCTTGTCATTTAACATCAACTACATAAAGATAGAATAGAATTTCTTATTTTTGAATTAGACATCACTATTCATACATTTTCATATAGTAACTCAAGTCCAACAATAATATCTCTTCCAAGAAACATAGGAAGCTTAAAATACTCTTCGTTATCTCTAATTATCCATTAAATCAAATCCGCTAAAGCCTTTCTTCACCATGACAAAAGCTCAAAACAATGATAAATAACCAAAACCCATTGCCTAGAAAAAAGTTTCACAGGAATCTTTTCTTGTATTATTAACTAGTGATTCAATCAATCAAAATGATCAAATTCATTTAGATAAAAGAGAAGAAACAACCTCCATTGTCTCCATAAGCAGCAAGATAAACATGTATATCACAATTGTCCTTTTATTTCAATCTAACCAATAACACTAAGTTTTCTTTAACAAATATTTAATTTAAATTTGGATATATATGCCACTATTATCATTGTTTCACTAACAATTAAGCTATTGTTTATAGTATATATCCTAATTTTGGTAATTTTTCTTCTCATAAGATCATAGGAGTAAGCTATAGAGCACTAAACCAATCAAAGTCACCTTGTCTCTATAAGCATTAAAACATGAGAACGCATAAGAGATTTCAAAAGTCAAAACCCTAACAACTGCACGTACTTATTAAGTAATGGGATTATGAAAGATGAAACACAGAATACAAAAATAGACAAAACCCAAACCAAGTTACAAGTAACAGAACTTAAAAGCCTAGAAAATCACATGGATTAGACATTAGTTAACTAATGAAAAACTTACCTACAGATTTTAAAAATCAAAATAATAGAAAAAGTTATGATAGATAAATAATAAGAATCTAATGATAAAAGACATACCTTGAGATGTTATGATCAACCTCTTGGTCCCATTGTATTTGAAAAGAAACCAAATAATCAACTCTAAAAAAAAATATTTAGAAAGATAAGCAAGAGAAGATGAAGAAAAAATGGGGAAATGAAAAAGGAAATCAAATACCTTGAGGATGTGTCTATGTTCAATCCTCAAAAACGATTCACTGAGGAAGAGCAAGAGACAAGAGATAAGGGCGAGAGAGGGAAATGAAAAATGAAATAAGAAACATAGCTGGGAAATGAATTAAGAAATAAAAGGCCAGAGGAGGGAATAGGAGAGAGAGATAAATTACGGAGAGATGAAAGTGTGGTAGTGATTTTTTTTTTTATGGTTATGTGTCAACACTTTTAATCAAAAGAAACATTAATAGCTTGTTGCAAGGAATAATTTGTTTTTTTTTTTTTATGATATATCCATTCTATATAAAATTTAAAAGATTTTTTGCAAGGAAATCCTTGTTGTTTTAACTGAACTGATTACAAAAGCCTTTGCTCGTCAAGGAGACAATACCTTGGTGGACATAGTTTTAGGGCGTGACATTATGAGTGTTAAACTAAAGGGAGTTTATTTTGCTTTTTGCTCATTTATGTGCAAAAAAAAATGAAATTAAAACTCGCTGTTGGGAAAAATCTCGTTTGAAAAAAGTTAGTTCTTTTGTAGTGTTAAATATATAAAATATAAATTATTATTTATATTGTATTGTTTACACTGTAATTTTTTATTCAAAATATAAAACAAAACAACTATGAGGCAAGTGATTTCATTTTGAGATACAAGGCCTATACGGTAAAATTACTCATCACGAAGTGATTCACCTGCAAAATGTCTTGTTGCAAACGCTGAACACAATAAGTGGAGAAGGATAGCAGCAAATTTACTCAAGGTTCAAGCCCCTCTATTTTTATTTTTTTGGTAATAATGTTCTTGTAGGGTGAATGGTTGTGGGTATGGTATTAGACCTTCCTTATACTCTATTGTTAAGACGGAATATACTCAATTTTTATTGAGTAAAATATGTTAATTCTATTATTAAATTTAGAAATCCAAAAGAATTGATACTTAATTAAGTTTAATGTCGTGTTTCAGGTTTTATAAAGTAAATGGAACGGTTTGGCGAAATTGGGCATGAGTTTGTAACAAGCTTCAAGGATCAATATCACTTTCAATGGAATGCACAAGTACTCACAATTTCATTCCAAACTCGGGATGATTTGCTATCATTACTATTAGTTTTCTCATGAACTATAGCAATAGAAACACATTTGGAGGATTTACAAGGTTCAAAACTCGTCCAGAACACCCAAAGCCGCCAGCCATCATGAAAAGCCGCCGGCCAACATTCATGGCCGGCACTGGGACATTCATGGCTGCCGGCCATGAGCCGGCCATCATCATCCCTCACTTGTTTCGCGATTAAAAGCTGCCAGCCTTGTTGCGACATACCTCCAGCCACTTTCATGCGAAAAACACTCCTTATATCTGATGTTTATCTCACATATATAAAGAAATAGGAGAGAGAAAGATCATTCATTTTTATTCTTTGATTGTTTGTTCTTGTTATTGATGCTCTCAAGAAACCCTAGTTTTATTTTCTTGATCATGAGTAACTAATTACTCAATCTAGCCGAGGATTATTACGGGATCAATTCATCAAAGATTGTGAGATCCAATTAAACTATTGAGTTTATTTTGTTTATGAATATTCATATTTCATCTATTTGAATTATTAGAATTGTTTTGATTGATCATTACGAATTAGGCCTATTTGTTTGGTTGTCAAAGCGATTATTGTTATTTGGAATGTCAAATCCGTAATTGTTTGATTGTTTCAATATAAGTAATACGATAACATGTTAGTTACAGATAAGTGATTGATTTATGTTATGGTGATTTATGATCTAATTTAATAGTTCATGCTTTTGATCTGTTGATTAGAATTGGTAGTCTCGTTAATTAGTAATGTTATTGATAGATTAAATCTTAAGAGCTTATTTAGGTTATCTAATCAATAAGGGAATAATTAAAGATCTTATCTTGATTATCGATATTCTAAGGAGAGATAGATCTTCAGAGCTTGTTGAAGGTTATAACCAATTTATTCATGAATTAGAATAACAATCCTTGCATCAATGATCATCTTTATGAATTTGAATCGTGATAATTCCTTGGTTAGAATTATTTGCTATTGAATTTACACCAATAAACGTATTTGTTAATTTTAGAAATCAATTATTTTCTAATTAATCGTTTTACAAAACCCCCGATTTTTATTCCCTTTTGCTAGTTAAAATAGAAATTAGATTTTCACTGATCCTGTGGAGACGATCCTGCTCACTACTTTACAAATCTTAGAGTAGGTTATTTATTTTTGTTGGATTCGACACCCACCAAATTTTGGCGCCGTTGCCGGGGATTGGTGTCTAAAAATTTCCCTGTTTCTATTTCTTTTTATTTTTTTTATTTCCTTTCTTATTGCTTTGTTTTTTTTTTTCTTTTGTTTTTTTTTTTGTGTATGACTCGTGCTTCTCACGAAGGTATTCTAGAAATTGATCCAGATATAGAGAAGACAGAGAGGAAATTGCGTAAACAAGCCAAACTGCGTGCACAAGACGCTTCTACATCATCTTCATCTCCTGGATTAAACCAAGTACTGGAATTGGCTGAATCATCCAGTGAAACCGACAAAGAGGAAACCGAAACTTCTGAATCTAAAGAAGAAGAAGAGATGGCAAATCAAGATCGCACTTTGAGACAACTAGCCACTCCGGATGTGACTCAACAACCACTCTGCATTCAATACCCTGAATTGAATGTGGATTTTGAGTTGAAATCCGGGTTGATTCATTTGTTGCCTTCTTTTCATGGCTTGGAAAACGAGGACCCTCATAAACATTTGAAGGAGTTCCACGTTGTCTGTTCAGGTATGAAACCTCATGGGATATCTGAAGATCAAATTAAATTGAGGGCTTTCCCATTTTCATTAAAGGATAGAGCCAAAGATTGGTTATTCTATCTACCCCCTGGATCAATCACCACTTGGACCGACATGGTGAAGTCATTTTTGGACAAATTTTTCCCTGCTACTAGAGCCGCAAACATAAGGAGGGAAATTTGTGGGATTAAACAAAGAGAAATTGAGAATCTGCATGAGTATTGGGAAAGGTTCAAACAATTAGTTGCCAGTTGTCCTCAACATGGCATATCAGAACAACTCCTGATACAATATTTCTATGAAGGATTGCTTCCTTTGGAGAGGAAGATGATGGATGCAGCGAGTGGAGGAGCGATAGTAGATAAAACCCCTGCTCAGGCTAGGGATTTGATCTCACTCACGGCTGCAAATTCCCAACAATTCGGTTTCAGACAAGATCCTTCAACAAGACGAGTCAACGAGGTAAGTGTCTCACACTTAGAATCTCAATTATCTAACTTGACTTCTCTTGTCCAGCAGGTTATCCTTGGAAATACCCAACAAGCGAAAGCTTGTGGTATTTGTGCTTCAAATCACCCCACAGACATGTGTCCAACCCTTCAAGATGACTCATATGCGCATGCAAATGCAATTGGTGGATTTCCAGGACAAACACAACCCCCTCAAAGAAGATATGATCCCTATTCCAACACATACAATCCTGGTTGGAGGGACCATCCAAACTTCAGCTATCAACCAAGGCCTCAACCACCACCACAACAAGCTTCGTCTTCAAGTTCATCACTTGAAGATATTGTCAAGTCTCTTGCAATTAACACGAAGCAATTTCAGGATGAGACAAGAAAAAGTATTCACAATTTGGAGAGTCAAATGAGTCACCTTGCCACCTCTGTAGGTAAGTTGGAGCAACAAGGTAAGTTACCTTCTAATACTGTTAATCATAAAGAAAATGTGAGTGCAATTTCCTTGAGATCTGGAAAGGAATTGCAAAACTCTAGTAGGAAGGTAATTGAGACCACCTCCAAAGATTTTGAAAAAGAGAACCCCCACATGGAGGAAAAACAAGTAGAAAAATTTTCACCCCCGTTCTATAACCTGTTCCCCCATTCCCTTCTAGGTTGAATAAGTCCAAGATATTGGATGATGAGAAGGAAATTTTGGAGACTTTTAGAAAAGTCGAGGTAAACATTCCATTATTGGATGTGATTAAGCAAATACCTCGATATGCGAAGTTTCTGAAAGATCTTTGTACAAATAAGAAGAAGCTTAAAGGGAGTGAGACAGCTTTTATGGGTGAGAATATATCTGCTGTCCTTCAAAAGAAGCTACCACCAAAGTGCAAGGACCCTGGTACGTTTTCTATTCCTTGTATAGTAGGTCATGTTAGAATTGAAAATTGCATGTGTGACCTAGGGGCTTCAGTTAACATTATGCCTCTTTCAATCTATAAGAAACTGAATATTGGATCTTTGAAAGAAACAAGAGTAATCTTGCAACTTGCAGATAGATCCAATATATATCCATCAGGTATTTTGGAAGATGTTTTGGTACAAGTCAATGGATTAGTGTTTCCCGCTGACTTTTATGTAATTGATATGGGTGAGGAGATATATTCACAATCACCTACACTTTTGCTTGGGAGACCATTTATGAAAACATCTAACACCAAAATTGATGTGAATGAAGGAGTCATGACAATGGAGTTTGATGGGGAAATCATTAGATTCTCTGTGGATAGTGAAAAGAAAATCACTTCAAATATTTCTCAAATTTTTGCTATTCATAAAGATGAAAAACAGGTTGTGGAAGATTTGGAAGATAAGAGCCTAGTTGATGAATCTAAGAAGGATGGGCTTGGAGAGATTAGTGTTGACACTGGACAATTTGAGGAGAAAAGAAGAGATGATGAGTTGAATCTCAAGAAGGAGGATGAGCTTAAAAAGCACACTAGTGATCAATTTTATGATCAATTGTTGAGGGCTTTAGATGGAGAAATCACTAGGGTGAATCAAGAGGAGTTTATTGGAGATTTTCCCCATGGCTGAAAACGGGGAGACTTTTATCTTTGAGCCTCCATGAGATGAGTTGGAATAGTCCAGCTAAGGACTATAAAGAAGCGCTTCATGGGAGGCAACCCATGGTTTTATTAGTTACTAATGTTTTTGCTTTTGTGTGCTTTTTTTTTCTTTTTGTTTTTGTTTTGCAGTTAGTTTGGTTTTGAAGGAAACATTCTCTCAAGAGCTTTAAAGGACAAGAACTTCAAAAGAGCTTCAAGTACTAAACCGGGGAAGTATCGTTATTCCTTTATCCTTCATCTTTATTTCCTTACCTATTATGGGCTGAATTAGGAACAGTGAGGACACTGTTCAAAATAAGTGTGGGGGAAGGGATAAGATGATAAGGAGATTTGAGTATTATTGTCTGTTGATGTCGGAATATTTGAATATATTTGCATATTTGAGATATCTGATCTGATTTGTGTACCCACACTTGAATTGTTAAATTGTTTGTTCTTGAGTACTATATGCCTAATGGCGATTTTAGGCCAAATTTTTTGCCTAAATTTTTCAAAAATTTTATGAAATCTGGAGATTGTGCTAAATGATTTATATAGCATCTACATAAATATGGAAATGGACTTGCTAAAGTGTCTTACTCATCCATTGTTGTGATTATAATACTTGTCAAAATTGAGTAGCAAAATCTTTGAGGAACAAATTTATCTTGTATTTAGCCTTAGAATTGGAAGTTTAAGAGTAGGTCGAGTTCTTAAGTGAAAAATAAACAGGTTTACTTCTAGGAATAAGTTAACATGTATATACTCCTCTTGAATTCTTTTTAAAAGAATTTTTCAACATCTAGTAAAAGAGATAAATGACACTTTTTACTTAGTGAACCATGATAAAAAAGTCTTTTATGTGTATTGCATTCAAAGTAAAGAAACAAGCATAGCCACTACTCCGCTAACTTAAGCAATTGAGTTATGAGTATCCAAACTTGAATGTTAGAGTGAGAGAGAGTTCTTAGGGGTCCCTTTTAAACCTGGTTACTTGGGTGATGAGCCCGGGATGTACCGACTCAATGAACTCACTATAACGATAAGGGAGGAAAGGCGAAAGTTCACTATATGAGCTTTGAAAAAAAAAAAAAAAATAATAAGAGCTGAAAAGAAGCGGGCAAAAACCCGTCCAGAGAACACACTCTGAAGGCTCAATATATGCTTGAATAAATCAAAAGGAATATGAATGCTAAAGTACCACTGAAATAAGACTTATAATAAATATGGAGAAAATCTAAGGAAAGAGTTGATATCATATGCTTTTACTTTATGTTGTGAGGAGTATATATCTGTTAAATATCCAATGAAGTCCAAATGGGTGTTTTTCTTTACTGAACTGAGAATTTACTTTTGAATAGAAGAATCTTTGCTAAACATTTGGATTAAAGTTTGTTCTGTTTAGATTAGCTTTTGAATTTTGATTGAAGTATTTTAATTACATGTGATCAATTTGGTCAGAGTGGTAGGCACTAAAATTGCATGTCATAAGAATAATCAAAGAAAGATGCTTGGAATTCAAAAAGTGAAGTTAGCACTCTCTATGATAGATTTCAATTGTGGTTCTAATTGTATTGCTTGAGGACAAGCAATGGTTTAAGTGTGGGGGAATTTGTTAAGACGGAATATACTCAATTTTTATTGAGTAAAATATGTTAATTCTATTATTAAATTTATAGAAATCCAAAAGAATTGATACTTAATTAAGTTTAATGTCGTGTTTCAGGTTTTATAAAGTAAATGGAACGGTTTGGCGAAATTGGGCATGAGTTTGTAACAAGCTTCAAGGATATATCACTTTCAATGGAATGCACAAGTACTCACAATTTCATTCCAAACTCGGGATGATTTGCTATCATTACTATTAGTTTTCTCATGAACTATAGCAATAGCAAACACTTTGGAGGATTTACAAGGTTCAAAACTCGTCCAGAACACCCAAAGCCGCCAGCCATCATGAAAGCCGCCGGCCAACTTTCATGGCCGGCACTGGGACATTCATGGCTGCCGGCCATCATCATCCCTCACTTGTTTCGATGATTAAAAGCTGCCAGCCTTGTTGCGACATACCTCCAGCCATCTTTCATGCGAAAAACACTCCTTATATCTGATGTTTATCTCACATATATAAAGAAATAGGAGAGAGAAAGATCATTCATTTTTATTCTTTGATTGTTTGTTCTTGTTATTGATGCTCTCAAGAAACCCTAGTTTTATTTTCTTGATCATGAGTAACTAATTACTCAATCTAGCCGAGGATTATTACGGGATCAATTCATCAAAGATTGTGAGATCCAATTAAACTATTGAGTTTATTTTGTTTATGAATATTCATATTTCATCTATTTGAATTATTAGAATTGTTTTGATTGATCATTACGAATTAGGCCTATTTGTTTGGTTGTCAAAGCGATTATTGTTATTTGGAATGTCAAATCCGTAATTGTTTGATTGTTTCAATATAAGTAATACGATAACATGATTAGTTACAGAATAAGTGATTGATTTATGTTATGGTGATTTATGATCTAATTTAAATAGTTCATGCTTTTGATCTGTTGATTAGAATTGGTAGTCTCGTTAATTAGTAATGTTATTGATAGATTAAATCTTAAGAGCTTATTTAGGGTTATCTAATCAATAAGGGAATAATTAAAGATCTTATCTTGATTATCGATATTCTAAGGAGAGATAGATCTTCAGAGCTTGTTGAAGGTTATAACCAATTTATTCATGAATTAGAATAACAATCCTTGCATCAATGATCATCTTTATGAATTGAATCGTGATAATTCCTTGGTTAGAATTATTTGCTATTGAATTTACACCAATAAACGTATTTGTTAATTTTAGAAATCAATTATTTTCTAATTAATCGTTTTATACAAAACCCCCGATTTTTATTCCCTTTTGCTAGTTAAATAGAAATTAGATTTTCACTGATCCCTGTGGAGACGATCCTGCTCACTATTTACAAATCTTTAGAGTAGGTTAAATATAAATATTTTTATTTGTTGGATTCGACACCCACCATCTATCCATACTCATAGCTATATATATTCACATTTAGAAATAAAGCTTATCCTACAACATCTTGAATAATGGACCCTTGAATCTGTATCCTATGGAGCATAAAGGGTATATGGCAACTTGTGTGAGCTTTGTCAATTTTTTATTATATTATATAATGTTAAGATTTTAAAGTAAATTTTTTGATAACTTAGCAATGTTTCCGATAACGTCTAATTATCAATATATATGAGGAAGGCATAACCAAATCTATTTAAAAAATAAACATTCAAGACAAAAGTGATTGCTGAAAAAGAGATAATAAATCTGAAATTTTATACCTTACATTTAATTTTGATTCATTAGCTGACACCAATCTTTCAGTAGTTTTTCATAATATTTTGTTGGAATCAGTCCTATGGAGGGGATGAGCTATAGATATAGCCTATTATTATTTGTTTTATGTATATCGTAAATTAAACATAGAATGTAAAAAGATATTATTGTTTCATGTTTACTATTTGTGGTTAATAATTTAACAGGGATCGTGCATGATATCTTTAAATCGTTGCTCAATATGCTTTATAGTATTGACTCAGGACAAAGGCAATATATGAAAATATTATAATTGTAACGCCCTATAGTAGCTTGTGGGAGTACACATAAAATCTGTCAACTAGCGTTTTTACCTTAAATTTACCTCTCTATTTTTCCATTATTTATGTTTATTCGTTTTCTTGCTTCATTTTAATTTCTTAATTTACTTGTCTTAGTTATCTTGGATTTGCTTTCTATAGTTTACTGAGGAAATTTTAGCACCTATATTTCATATGGTTTCACACATCATTTGTATCTAAAGGGGAAAAATAAAAAAGAGAGTAACAAACCGTTCATAGGATATCACCGTTATAATTATTATTTTTTATTATCTTGTTTCTTATTATTATTTTTTCCCTAGAGTCCATTATTCTTTAAAAGATAT
Organism: Combretum micranthum; assembly: GCA_024138025.1. Taxonomy (NCBI): domain Eukaryota; kingdom Viridiplantae; phylum Streptophyta; class Magnoliopsida; order Myrtales; family Combretaceae; genus Combretum; species Combretum micranthum. The sequence goes on along the minus strand of JAMXBD010001411.1, from coordinate 81,151 downwards.
ATATCTTTTACTTTTTCTTTTTTTATTCAATTTAATTTAATTTAATCAATTAATTATTTTTACGAAGTCCCTACTTTCTACTTTGTCCACTCCATATAAGAAAAAAAATCATCTGATATTACTCGAGATATATATATATGTACCATGCTAGAGGAGAATCAATCATATTTGCAAACACATATAGTAATGACCGTAAATTAATATTTTATTAATATTAGCATATCAGTTATATGTATATCACTGTAATACCGACAAATCTTTTTTCTTTTTTCATTACAATATTGGATTGTGAGGCAATATTCTCAATTATTATTATTACCACCACTACTACTACAACAACAACAACATAAGTTTTCTTTGCATTGTATTGGATGTGAAAGTCTGTAAATTAATAACAATAAAATATAAATAAAATCAAATTAAGGATGATTTAATTATTAATTAGGTTATAAAATATCAAACACTAATAATTTAAATTCTTAACAAATAAATTATAATTTTCTAACAAATATTAAAGCTAAAAAAAAATTAAATGAAAGAATTTAAGTCATATTGTTTAGAATTAATATAGTAATTACGTAAGGTTTATTTACAAATAGTAACAAATAAGTATATATCATACGTTTCATTTAAACCTAAAATTAAAATTATTTCCCAAGTTTCCGAAATCCTTCCGCAGCACGTAAATTTCTTCTTACCTATACTCTGGTCTCCTCCAATTCTCTGACGCCTCTGTCTTTCCATTCTCTCTCTTCTCTCTCTCAATTTCCTCCAGGCAGCTACTATATATATATAAACTAAAAACTCCACAAACTTTAAAAGTCTACATCTCGCTCATACGTTAACAAATTTCATTTCCAAAAGTTGTGTTGTAATTGTGATAATGTGCTATTTGATTTAACACTAGACATGGTAAGATTTTATCCACTCTAAAAATCGCTTTAATATGATATCGAAAGTAAAAGTTTTCATGATTTTAAGAGTTGTTAATTAAGCTTAGAAAATTATATTCTTTTATATTTTAGGTTGGAACTTTGATTTTTCAGATCTACCGTGCAATTATTAGAATTAAACATAATAATGCTAAGGTGAGTGAGATATTATATGATACACCAATGTTAATGTATTTGAATGATATTTTGTTTGTTGATGCTTGTTAAATATCACTTATGATGTGTGGATTGATGATTTTGTTAAGGATGGTTGTGCTATTATTACCATAATATGTTGTGTTTATGCATTGGAAAGTGTTTAAATAATTGATGGATGAAGAGTAATGAGACTATAGTATTGCTTTATTCATGAATTTGCGAAAATGAGAAGAATTTTTTGTAAAATTTCTGAATTGGGTTGCGTTGACAATTAAAATAATTTGACTAGAATTCTAACATTTTTTATTCTTTGCCATTACGAATACTTTTATGTTTAAGCGACAAAGTTGCTATAAAGATGAGTCGTGCCATGATGATTGATAATTTTGGATTATGATATTTATTGTATATGGATTATTATAAATATAAGTTACATGGAATGATTCGTGTATTAAAGATTTAAATCATTATTCGTGATTTTTATATCGAGAGATTACTTGTTGCAAAACATAAGTTATAAAGTTGTACCATGGAATTTTATGAGAGATGTGTAACAAAAACTTATTATTAATGCCTTGTTCTTGAATTTACTTGATCGTTAAAAATTGTGATATGAATTTAATTATTTGTTGAAATGTGCACTCTTGCATATTCTGTATGTTGTTTGGACTGCATTTAAGGTATCTACAAGTATTAAGAAAATTATTTTGAATATAATTTTATTGAAATATTCTTATAAGTATTTTTAAGTATTCCTGTTTTGGTAATACAAACTAAATGATTTAGGGGGAAGTCGAATATTACCATAGCCTTGAACTATTCATCGTGGTGGGTCCTGTCGTGAGTTTTATGGATTTAAGGCTGCATTTAAGATACCCTAAGCTGGTTCAGGATTGTATTTAAGGTATCCTAAACCTATTTCGAATTGCATTTAAGGTATCTGAAGTATTAAGAGAATTATTTGGACATTCCATCTTAGGTCTGCATTTAAGATATCCTAAGCAGGGCTGCATTTAAGGTACCCTAGAACTTTTGCGAGATAAGAGAAAATTGATTTGATGACCTACATATGAAACTATTAATTCCTTAATCCAAGGTGGGGGGGGGTGTGGGTGGTATGAGATGGGTTATACCCTAGACTTCACGCTAGTTACCGAAAGACGACGTATGATGATTGCAATGTATATGCTTGTACATGTATAGCATATGACTAATAACTTGTTTGTGCTTGAGGTAGTAATAAGAATATTGCACTCCCATCTCACTGAGTTGTGGTTTTGCTCACTCCTCAATAGGTTGTTTTGCAGGCAACCTCATAAGAACAGGATGAGACGGGGTTGGTGTGAATGAGAGATATTCAACTCCAATACAATTTTCATAGAAGCCTAGAAGGATGAGTAGTGATATAAGTGATATTTATAGTGTTATAATCTTGGATAGGTTTTACTTTTCTTGAATTGGCATAAGCTACCTGTTTTACTATTCGGTAGGGGATACCGACGCTCTGTGGTTTTGTCGATCTGTGGAAAGTCAAGATTTCATAATATTGGGTTTCAGAACCAACTCATATGGATTAATAACCAAAGGAAGCCTAAATATATGTAGGATATATATTTAGAAGACTTTGGAATTAAAGTAGGAATGGACGAGCACGCTTTGAACAAGGAGATCTTAAATATATGGTTATATATATTTAGAGGATTTTGAAATCATGATACCCTAAGTATAGGGCATATACTTGAAAAAGGACTTAGAATAAAGAGATTTTTGTAAAACGAAGGAGATGAAATTGTTATACACCTGCAATTGGAGTTAAAGGCCACTAACCTACATTAAATACACGAACTAGTCTATGTGTGTCAATTGGTTTTCCCTTTGTTTTACATATATTCATTTTATTGTCCTAAGGTTTATAAGGAACAAGTGGTGTGCCTTTTCTCAAGCCTAGATAGAGAGATCTAGAGAGAGAAAGAGAGAAAAGAGAGGAAATCCTAGAGTGAAAAACTCTAGAAGAAAAATCTTATTTTTGTTTGTTATCCACTAGTTGTGGTGAAGAATTGTGAGATCTACTAAACAGATCTAGTGAAGAAAACTTGTTGTAATCCCATTATTGTTTATGGTGAAGATTTGAGCATTGCTGATCTTGTGGTTTTTTCCACATTAGGTTTTCCACGTTATATTCCGGTGTTATCTGTTTTACATTTTCTGCATTGTCTTATTGTTTATCTCTTTGGCAAGAGGAGATCTAGTCTCTAATCACAGGTTAATTAATTGTTTGATTAATCAATTTTATCATTATCGTGATTAGGGTTAGGCTTTCTCCTAACACATAATTATTTTAGTGTTAAGACAATGTATATGTAAATTATGATTTAATGAAATAATTATATATTTAGATAGAACCTTGTGATCTCTGACTCATGTAGATGATTGGATTTTGTTACAAAGGCTTTAAGCCTAATTTTTGTTTGGATTTAATCTCTGGGTTAAAGTGATAAGACTTAGAGAGTTAGGCCCAATTATATGGGGATGATCATGGGAGTTTTGGCATGGTGAGCTTGGAGTAGTGAAATGACCTAGATATAAATTCTATTTAAATTTCATGTGTTTATTTATTTATTTTAATTGTTGAATTGAATGAGCATGTTTGATGGTTGCTAGTACTTTAAGATGTATTATTTTGCATGTATATATTGAAATTAATATCTTTGTTTTATATGTATTAATGTGTATGTGTAATGAAATTATTAGTTATGTCTTTTATACATTAAGGTGTTAAGTTAAGTTAGATTAATAAATCAACTTTAGTTTTGTTTAAGGTTAGTGATAGAATTTTATTTCTTTAGTTAAGTTAGCATTTATGCATATTTAAGCCCCAAATGAGATTCAAATTCATTCCAAATGCATCCTAAATTTATATATACTTTAAGGGGCAATTTTGGAATATGTTTAATGCCTAATTATGCTTAATTGAACTACTTTTTGAGGGCAGCTCACTTTTATACGAATTTTGCTTCTTCTTTCTTTCTTTTCTTCTTCCTCTTTCAATTCCATTTCCAAGCTCAAGTCAAGGTCAATATCAAGTTTAAAAATCAAAGTTTTTCTCAAGACAAGGTATATATAAATTTGAATTGATTTAGTTATGATTGTTGTTTTGTTTTGTTTTTCTTTCTTGAAGTGATTGCATGAATTCTTCATTGGAATGAGCTAAATGTTATCCAAATTGTTTGTTCATGCTTGGGATGAGTTATGAATGTGTTTTATAAGTATGTGAGGATGTGCATGTTATGTAGAAGTGATATGAAGTGTTGGGAGGATGTGAAGAGGAATTGTGTAGGGAAATTTAGAATGGATTGAAGTGGAATTTGAAGTGTTTAATTGTGTTGATTTCTTGTTGTGAATTGCTAGGATTGAGTAGTATAGATAGGAGTGAGTATATGAAGTTGGAAATGTAGTTGAGGAAGGTTTTGAAGTGTTTTAAGATTGAATTTTACAAAGTGGAAAAACAGGGGATTTGAGATATTTCGTTTAAGCCTGTTTTTAGAACGTACGCCGGCACTTGGGAATTCAAGGCCGTCGGCTTAGAGGCAGCGTTGGATTCAAATTTCTTAAAGCTGGCTGAAAGCCGTTGGCTTTCGCTGGAAAAGTCAGCCGGCGTTCTTTCCTTCATATTGTACGCTGGCAGCGAGAATCAAGGCCGCCGACGTATGTGTCAAAGCTGCCCGCTGTATCTAGGTAAGCGGACGGCTTAGACCTCTCTGGATGTTTTTGAAATTTTGGGTTTTGGATTCTACGCCGGCTCAAGGCTGGCGGCGTAGGATAAAAAGGCTGACGGCGTACCCTCGAACACTGCCAGCGCTGGCAGTGTTAATTTTCAGAGTATCGAGCACCGGCTCAAAGCCGCCGGCTTTGGCTGCCGGCCTATCCCCTGTACTTTTGAATTTTAAAAACTTTTTCTAAAATTTTCCGAAGTTTGTTATTTGAGCAATTAAGTATTTATTAAGCGATTTGCGATATAATAGGACCTTTAAATGCTTGTTTATGACTTTGTATTCAATTATTTGGATTTCTTTGATTAATTGTGATATATAGATATAATATGTGTATAATTGTGAGAATGAAATCTATAATTGTTGATTTATTGATTATTGTGATATTTCTATTAATTAAGGATTCTTCGTTAGTTCATCATCGAGAGATCCTAGTTATATACTAACGGGTTCAGATACGCAATAACTTGTTTGATGTTTGCTAGGACTAGGCATTCCTAATTTGACTTAACATTTGAATGAATTGGATGTCTATTACGCTGTTTAATCTGGTCCGAGGAGCAGCAAACCTGTCATGATATAATGACATGTTAGTTAGGCGCTTAACCAAGTCATGATGCAATGACTTTACCATGATGCAATGGTACGCTATGATGCAATAGCGATTCTTTTGGTTAAGTGGGTAGCCGATAGGGGGGAAAAGTATCTGAGTAACGTTTGCTTAAACTTAAGGGGAAATACCATGATTTAGTTCAAAGTTTATGGGAACTTGTGAACTAGGTTCATGTTATGGACTGAGTTTAAGTAGAGTCGGGCAACGGCTTTTAAACCCTAAATGAAGCTATTATCTTCATGAAATAGATATAGGAGATATAAGTATTCGGACTGCTTATATCAACCCCCTGAGTAGCTACTGTTACTCAGGATCCCTAAATTCTCGAAGCGTGACCGGAGTTTGAATACCTCTTGTTGTTTTGTGAAAGAAAGTGTAATAAAGATAATCACCGCCTAGTGATGCATTACATTGACTTGATGATTTATTTTGCATTGGTTATTGTGTACTGGGCCTCTGGCTCACTTTTGCTGCTTTGCAGGTATTGGAGACGAGTTTTATGATGATTTGGGCTATGGGTCCGATTTCGAGAGATTTCTGGATGAGTGGGATGAATAGGATCCGATTACCCTGGGCTTTTGGAAGACTTTTTGCTAAGGAAAAGCTATGTATAGAAGGCTTGTTAGTTAAGCTAATTTTTGTAATGACCTTAAGATCTTTAGGATTCTTATGTTTTAAGAAAACATGTAATTTTTTTGTAGTGTCTTGTATTGACACTAAACAATGTTTATATGATGTAAATATATGTTTTGATTGCTTTTGTTAGCAATCTTGTTTTGTTTAAAAAGTTCTTTACAAAGTATAGTGGTTTTGATCAAACAATTTTCATAAACTGTTAGTTTTAGGACAACCTTACATATTATGTGAAAACATTATATGTGGTTGGGGATTCGGTACTCTAAGTCTCGGGATTTAGAGGATCGGGTCTTTACAAGTAGGGTCCGTTGGAACTAGCTTGACTAATTCCAACCTTTCTCAAATTAGCTTACACACATTACAATGAAGGCCTCAATGGGCCTGGGTCCATAAGAGAGCCCACATTCATATCCACAATGAGAGGGACTCATCTTAGCCATTGGTCGTCTGTCTCACCTGATGGATGACATCAGACGACATCGACAGCTAGATTCTCTGTAAATACCCTCAGTCATTGCCTCATTTGGAGAAGAGAAATCTTGGACAAACGCCGTCGTGTTGTCGGATTTTTGCTCTGGTGAATCAAACACTTGATTTACTAAAGAACATACACAAATTCATAGTATTTAGTGAGATTGATGCTTTTTAGCTCTCTCACCTGTCACACGTGTGTTAGAGCCTATTGAGACTGCCTACTTCTCCTCCCTACATGATTCTCTCTTGATCACCCTTGTACGTGTTGTTTCACTAGGTCACATGTAGCGATAGTCATACGGCACGCATGTGATCGTTGCATCCAAAATCATACCCACACAACTCATAAGACGGCTTTTATATAACAGATACACATATTATATGGTAGCCTTTAGTGCTTTCTACCAGGTGCCATTTAGGTCGTCGCAGTGGACATTGATCGAGTTGCTTTAAGAATTTGGTTGAAACCTTTATGTATCCATCTCAAAAGTAAATAGAAAAGCGAGACGAAAACTGAACATAAAGTAAAGGAGACGGTACTAAAAAGCAGAATTTAATCCAAATCTAGTGATACCAAGGCTGGATTTTGACAATTCTTAGGGACAATCATTATTCATTGAACCTTACATTTTTGACTAAATAAAACATGACTACGTGCATGCCATTTTTCATGCAGCATAAGCGAGAATCTAGAATACTTTTCAACACGTTATTCCATAATAATCTCAACTCGTCAACGTTCATGTATAGGGTCCTGCTACGATCACTTAGATCCGTTAACCTTCCTGCAATTAGTTCGAACTTCACCGTCAGAACCAGTGAGAGGGCTGAGATTTCCCATTTTAATCATTGCATCTCCAAAATCGGCAAAGAAGGTGGCTTGATCGTTGCTGTAAGTGGTCACTTGGGAATCAGTAGAGCCGTTGTTGAAGAGTTGCTGATCTGAATGTAGAAGACCCTTCAAATTCACTAGATTCTTAAAATAATTATTGTCAAAATCGTTCGGTGAGTCCACGTCTAGTGGTGATAGATTGTTGTCCCCACCAACGCTTGGACAATTGGTTTGTAAGGACGAAGCGTATGATGGATCAATATTTGATTCATTGAAGATGCGAGATCGGAAAAACCGGCATTGTGCTTGACCGATTGTGTGAGCCCCTGAAGGAAAAACTCATCAGATGCGAAATCTACTGGATAGATCACTTAGTATATGTACCATGCTAAAAGTGCAATATTACCATTTTTATTAACTAATATTCGTATATGTGTATATATATATATATAAATGAGAATTTGCTATCTCGTCTCTGACTAATATATAATACGAGTAAAAAAATAAAAAATCCTTAAAATAATGTAAACAATAATTACTATTTCAAGACACGTCTAATACTCATTCGTTAGACATAAATGAGATAGAGACAGCAAATGTGTTTCCAGTCAAAACATATAAATGAGTTCGGATGTAACCAGGTATGATTAAGTAAGAAGTGAGTGCACACACCGGAGAGGACGACCAATTCTTTAGCTGAGAAGTTCTTGTTGGAGAAGGCAGAAATGAGCTGCTCAAGGTCCAATAAAGGAGACGGAAGGTTACTGTTGGCTGCGTCTTTGCTTGCCGTGGTCGAATCTCTTCTACCAAGTTGTACAGTCCATGAAGTGCCACCCAACTAGACATCCAAACGCCAAAATAAATTATTGTTTTATATACAGTAATAATCAAAGTCGTCGTCATATATGACAGAGATAAGAGTTTGAGTTTCTATTAATCCATAAAATGCATGGACATTTTAGAAAGCCATAATTAATGCACATACATTAAGTCAAAACATGTATTTTTAATTTTTATTTAAACAACAAAGCTTAAGAGATTGCGTTCTAAAGCAAAAATAGAACTGTAATAATTATAGTTGTTATCTTACAGCGACAACAGAATCACGAGCTGCGACAGCTGCAATATCTGCACAAGAAACAATTCCAGGACATTGATTTTCCAGCTGTGTCTTGATGTCATCGATTACTTCATATCCTCTTAAGGAATTATTATTTGCACCTGCGGTTTTCTCACCAGTGAACGTTGCAGTGTCGTCCAATAATATAGACGCATCACATCCCTGTTCAATTAAAGTAAATAATATACATTTTTATTAAACTTAAGCTATTAGCTAAAATTAATAATAATTAATTAGATGAATGCATATATATATATATATATAGATATATCTGTCCCCACATTTGAGGCCCATATGAAATTGTATCATGATTTTGCAAATTCTGATCATATGGTTAACAAATACCTAACGGGGGTTGAAAATTCTATACTAAGCAACTAGTACCTTTAAGACTTTGACACTCTCTTATTCTGGTAAAGACTATTCCGCATAATATTAAAATAAAGAAACGCGGTAGTAATATGTTACTGGAGACAAAATCTTTTTAAAAACTAAATGTACCAACTAATTAATAATATTATTTGAAACAATTAGAAATCCTAATTCTCCTCGATTTATGAATCAATGGTTGAGATTATTATTATCTTTTTTTTTTCTTTAAACTTAAACATAGGGTGGGCATAATCACATTTTAAGAAGGTAGAGAGAAATCCACTTTCTATTAGTAATGGAAATAACACACTATTGAAATATATATATATATATATTTATATCATAATATCGTATAGAAAAGGGAATAAATGACATAAAGATAGAAAGAAAGAAAGAAAGAGGAACGTGCATTCACAAAACAATCGTGAAAATGAAGACGTAGTAGTGAAGCTCCCATTCGGCTTTCATTTGATATAGCATTTTTCACAGCGTTATTGATTATTGAAAGGGCAGAAGGACAAGAAGTGTCATAAAAGGTTGATGATAGCTGAGCATTGCTCAAAGACAGCAGCAGGAAGAAAGAAACGGTGAAGGGGACTAAAGACATGTCTACGTACGTACTTGGGAAAGGTGATATATATAGTTAATTAGGAAGGTATGGAAACCTCTGAAGTAATGTGAAGGGGGAAAAATTGGCTACAACAAAGTGATGTGATGGAACGAAAAGTATCGATTATCGGCGAACGCGTTCGTTGGTTTGGCTCTGTACGGAAGAGCTTCTCGAAACCCAGACCAACTGTATTTAAAAAAATATTTTAATGCGAAAACTGAACGGAATAGAATCCTTAAATTGTTAGATTAAGAACTCTTTGAAGCTTTGCTTTAAATGATTTTTGGCCATGTTGGGCGGTACATAGCATTTGAAATAAGCACCAGCCAAAAAATAAAATAAAAAATTGAAATAAGCGTATTCTTGGACAATGTAATGCCATATGACTGAAAGAACTAGTACAACAATATACTTGATAGAATGTAGAAGGCTATTTGATTAAAATAAAATAGAAAAAGTGAGAATGATATTTGCATAAAAAATTATTGCAGAAAAAAATAATCCATGGAAAATGATAAAATAGAATAAAGAATGATTGAAAATGGAGAAGTATATGTGTATTTTTTAAATTTTTTGTTTGGTTAGTGTCAATAATTCATGTTACCATGTTTTTTCTTGTATTCATGTATAAATGAGTCATGTTTTAAAGAAACTTTAGCCTATGATTTAACTTGTTTATATTATGTCTCATGTATTGTGGCTACCCGTCTATTAATTCATAAAAACATATAAAAATATATAGATTATGTAGGAATTTAAATATTTTTTATTATCATGAAAAGCTAATATTTTTTAATGGTTAATATCCTATGTAGACATATTTAACAAATTATGTATGATATATTAATCATATTGTTGAGCATGGATTTTGATTTCTGGTTCAATTTTCTTTAATCCGATTTACATCAAACCTTAACCCATTTGACATAAATCGTCAACTAAGAATTAAAGGAAGTATCAGTTTTAAAAATTATTTTGGATTCGTCACCTACCTAGGTTAGGAAAAAAGAAAACCAAGATCAATGGGTAGGTTGATCTTGGTTATGCTACTAATCCAAAAAAAAAAAAAAATTGTTTTAAAAAAAATGAAAACAAAAAATTAACTTGAGTCCGAGGGCTAACTTATTAAAACCTAAACGGTTACCACTTATAGCTTTCCAATTAAAATTGCTTTCTTTCATGTCATAAATCCAAATTATAAAATATTTATGAGGATCTAACTAACTAATCCTATAGCTAATATTTACAAATATGTACAAATTTACTAATTTAATCAACTAATCACTTTCCATCAACAATCATATATAATCTAAGAAGTCAATATAGTCAAATTAATCAAATCTTATAAAATCTATCAATATTCACATATTCTAAACTAAACTAAGATAATCAATAAAATCAAATCAATCAAATTCACAAAAATAATTTTTTACATATTTTGAGTCGCCCATTTAGGTGCCTACGTATCCGTTAATCGAGATCAGACAATACATAGTTCTTTAATGAAAGCTTTAATTTGTTGATCAATTTTAGAGTTTTTAAATCTTTTCGCTTTAAATTTGTTAAATTTTGATAGTTTTGACAAAATTAGCTTTTTGATGATATGGATCTTAAGATTTATTAATTTAAGTTCTTGCTATTTCATAAAAATCAAATATTTTTCTAAGTGACAAAACTCTTTAAGGAAACATAGCATATCAATCCATATGTTATCATTAATTAAATTATTACAAGAAATCAAAATTCACACATACAGGAGGAAAAAAAAAATGTTATTACAAACATATAAAAGATGAAATATTTATAACATTAAATGGTATATCGCGGATATCATGGTTATCATATAATAACTTATTATTTGAATACATCATGGCAAAGGTTCAATCTATGTCATTAAAGTATTTAAAAAAATTGAATTTATTTGTCAAGGGATTATAGTGAAAGTTAAAATCAAAGTGCTATGATAATATTAATAAATCAAATTTATGAAAATCAATTGGCAAAGCCATAATAAATCTTGTCAAGATAAAAATTAATTTAGGAATTTTAATAACAAATTTATGCAATATAAACCTAAGAATTTAATTTATAAACAATATTACAAAGCAATCACTCAAAAAGACATATTAATTAACCTCATGTTTTGAATGCCTAAACAACTAATAATAATATGTAATATTTATTACATCGGAATCTTATTATTGTTTATTATTTTTCATTGTTACAATGCTACCATAATTCATTAACTTATAATATTATATTACTATTATGCTTTATTAAGTAAAAAAAAAGGCTTACTTGAGGATTGAACTCGCACAGGGGAACTGATGGTTGGAGCTCTGGCCGGTCGACTTGAGACAGACAAATGTGGAATTGGGTTGGGGTGATCACAGGGCAATGTGGTAGCCGAATAGGGGGGTTTTGAAGTCCTCAATCTGCCAAACACTTCGGTAGCTTCCAATTGCTCCGATTTTTTCTTTCTTTTTTTTTTTACGAAGAATTTAAAATTAGAATGTTGAAACCTAAATTTGAGAACACCAAGACGAAAAAAAAATTGAGAATAAAATTAAAAGTATTGGGAGAGAGCAGACCTTTTTTTTTTAAAGAAGATGGGAAGACTATTTGTATGCTTTAATTCGGCTAAAAACTTTCGTAAACAATCAATTGAGAATCTAGGGTTCTAAGACATGGTTTTCACAAATTCGAAAAAATCGGAGCAAAAATGGTTGTAACTTTCCAATTAAATGTCATATCAGATATGTCTTTCTCATATTATAACGACCCAAATCTTCAATCTTGCCCAAAAAACAAATTTCATGGGTTTTTGAGTTTTAAGGAAACTAACAAAAATGCGTTTTTCCCAATTTTCAAGCCCGAATTTAAAACAGTTATTGTTGATGAAAACGCGTAATCTACATCCCAATTAAACTACTCCATACCTAGTTTCCATATGTGCATTCGGTTTGTGGAAATCGGGTCTATAAATGGGCCGAAAATGGACCTAAAGAGGGCTTAGAAGATGAATAGTATTATTATTATTATTATTATTATTATTATTATTATTATTTTCTGCATATTATACTTTATTATATATGTATATATATTACATCTATTATATTTATTTCCCTTAATTTGATTTATTTTCGTAATTTTCATTTCTAATCCTAATGCTTATAATTGCAAATATTCCTTTAATTTAGCCATATATATATACTAATATTAACATCTAATTATCAATAATTTGACAAAAATAAATTGTCAAAATGAGGTGTCTACACATATATAATTAAAAAAGAAGATATGATAATAGCTTACATAATGTGTTGTTAAATGAGTGTGATATCAACGAATAACAATTTGACGACAACAAAATATTGGTTTATATTTTTAACCAATAGATATGTAATACATAAACTATGTACATATAGATTACGCTAGTTACATTCATATTAACATAATATATGATATATATAATTTCATTTTTATATATTTTATATCTTATATATAATCTATACAATATATATGTCATTTATATTATATATTGATATAAATTTGGATAATATGTTACACATAATCTATATATTGAGTAAATTATACTAGAATGTATCAATATTTGAGAGTAAGTTCATTTAATCTATCAACATTTCAAGTAGTTAAAAAGGGATATCGGTATTTCATAAAATGAATCAAATAAGGTATTAGCATTTTGCAAAGTTCATTTAAGGTATCAATGTTTCAATTAATTTTCAATTGAGTTTCTAAAATATTTATTAGTGGTAAATTATTAATACCTTATTTGACTCAATATGCAAAACATTGATACCTTAAATGAATTTACCCCCCAAACTTTGATACCTTTTGATGTAATTTACCCTTTATATATTATATTGCAAACATAAATGTAACGCCTTAAGTTGTAGACATTACATCTCACCACGTGTCCTTCTCTTATTAAGAACACGCTAAGGCTATAAAACACTATCCCACAATTATATCAAATTTAATCACCAAAACCCACAATTGGTTTACTTTAAAATGACTCATAAAATAATCTCTTTAAATCATGAACTAGTAAAAATCCGAAACTACATGTCATCAAAAAAAAAAAAAAAAAAAAAAACTAACAAACTAGTTTTATAGAAAATTTCCAACAACTAATAACATTCAATCATAAACTCCATAAAGTCTTTCATATCTCTTATGTAAATTCAATGCTCAAGATCTATGAGTCCTCAGTTGGATAATCAAGACCACTATCGTCATCCTTATGATCTACATATAGATCATACCCAAATAGATCAAACACAACATAATCTTCACCTGTACTAAAAAATTAAAAGGATGTGCGAAAACACCTAATATGCCATACCACAAACAAATACACATGAACATGTCAACGTACATCATCACATACATTCCTAAAACTAATGCAACAGGTACAACTTATTATCTTCAATTAGTGAAACAAATAGCACAGTTTAGAACCATATGCATCTAGTCCTAAACCCGGAGTAACTCATGACCCCAATTCATAATCTTTATAAAATAGTTTATATACAATATATTGATGTTGGGTACTCCCCACACATTGTTGCGTTTTACCATATGGACCGAAACGACTCCTAATCTACTAGAATCATTTCCAAGTGCAACTCCACTAGGGATAGCACCACACAAGGATTATCAGGGCATCTCGTTAGTATCACACTCTACATGGTCTTTACTAACTAAAGCCATACACAAACAACACTCTTTAAAATTTATATGTTGGATGATATTTAGTCAAATTATTTTCTAAACCTACACGCACAAGCAACAGATAAGGTAAGGTCATACTTGGTATTGCTTCCAACTCAAATCCAACAGAAACTTTTAATTGAAAAGGAACTCTAATCTCGCAATACTCCTATTTAACAATATATATATATATATATTGTGATCAATTCCAACTGTAATAGCAATATTAAACCCTAACCCTAATTCCATAAACCTAATCGAAGATCCACACACCTGTTTATCTTGTGTGCACTTCATAGAAACCCATTTCACAATTTCTCCAGAGTTCTTAACAATCTCTAGAATTTCCCTTCACAACACATACATATATATATATATATATATACAATGCTCTGTGAGCAAAACAACTACGAAAGTTCATAACTTTATATCCATAAAAATAGAACGGATTTATATTTACCTAGAACTTGCAGATCTTGCTTGCAATAGAACCCTAATTCATTTAATTAATCTCCTATCGTAGGTAATTTACTATCGTTATAATCATATTCCTATAATCTATTAATCTTAGAAACTATGAGACTTTGATAGAGATCTTACCTTTACTTTGATTTGGAACCGAAACTCTCAAAATCTGCTTTAGGGTTTCCTCCAATAGATTCTCGAATCTCTTTCAATCGTATAACTAGAATTAGATTTATCTATCTAGGGAAAAGAATTGAAAAAGACCAAGATTAGACCCACATACCTTGAGTTTTATGAGGAAAAGGTGTGACAATGTCGTGGGGTCTAAGGTCTATTTATAGAGAGAGTTGGCTTTAGAAAAAAGCAACCCCAGCTTAGGAAAAACACAGACATAGGCCGTCTTTTATGCCAGCGGCTTGGCTGGATACGCCGGAGCCATTAGTTCGGCGTAAGACCAATTTCCTTATCAAATTTTTGAGACT
Organism: Combretum micranthum; assembly: GCA_024138025.1. Taxonomy (NCBI): domain Eukaryota; kingdom Viridiplantae; phylum Streptophyta; class Magnoliopsida; order Myrtales; family Combretaceae; genus Combretum; species Combretum micranthum. The sequence goes on along the minus strand of JAMXBD010001411.1, from coordinate 65,949 downwards.
TCACGCTGAAGTTTAGGCCGTCGTCCATTATTTTTAGGCTAGCAACTTAGGATTCAAGGCTTGTAGCTTAGATGTCGGCCTAAGCCAAATTCGTCCGATCATTCGCACATGACTTTCTCGTCTCCAAATTCATCTGTTCAAGGACAAAATACATTTTTTATATATCACTATATTACAATTCTACCCTTTATTATGAATTATTTGTTTGTACTTTACAATAAACATATATAACATATTCAATTTATATAATAAATAAATTATAACTATATATTATATATTTAAAATCTATAGATTTTATATATGTATAAATATATTATATACATACACATATTATCATATATATATCTATAGTATATATTATATATATTTATAGTTTATGTATACCATTTAAGTTATATATTTATATATATGATCTTTAATTACAAAGTATAAATGATATATATTAAATCTATAGTTTGATGTCTATATCAAATCTGTATATTGAGATATATTTATATATTATATATGACCTATATTATGCAATGCATATACAAATATATATATATTATATAGCATATTCATTTCATGTAATAAACGGTTTATAACATATCCACACACACAACATATTTGACAATATATAATATATAATTAAATGTACGGAAGGGCTTCTCGAAACCCAGACCAACTGTATTTACAAAAATTATTTTAATGCGAAAACTGAACGCAATAGAATCCTCAAATTGTTAGATTAAGAACTCTTTGAAGTTTTACTTTAAATGATTTTTGGCCATGTTGGGCGGTACATAGCATTTGAAATAAGCACCAACCAAAAAATAAAATAAAAAATTGAAATAAGCATATTCTTGGATAATATTGTAGACACCTCATTTTGACATTTATTTTTATCAAATTATTTGTTAATCTTAGTATACATATAAATAAATTAAACAATTTTTTTACAACTATAAGTATTAAGATTAAGAATGAGAATTAGAAAAAATAAATCAAATTAAGGGAAATAAATAAAATAGATTGAATATATATATATATAATATAGAATTATAAATTTCAAAAAAAAAAAAAAACTGTTCATCGTCTTCAACCTTCAGCCGTCCGATGGGTCATTTTCGAGCCCGTTTTCGAACCTGTTTTTTACAAATCAAATACATATTTTAAAACTAGATATGGAGTAATTTGTTTTGATATATAATTTAGGCATTTTGATCACAATAAAGATTTCAAATCCGGACTTGAAATTTGAAAAAACTCATTTTTAGTTTCCGAAAAAAACTCAAAATCCGTAAATTTCGCTAAAAACATGTGTTGTTTGTTAATATTAAGAACGTTAATGACAGCTATAAGCATTTAATTGAAGATTATAACCGTTGTAGCCCGATTTTCTTTTGGATTGAATAAAAAACATCTTGAAACCCTAGCTCTATAAATAGAAAGAAAAAAAGAACGAAAGGCCACAAAAAGAGAACACGAACAGAATACTAAAACAAAGAAAAGAAAAATCAAATAGCATTTGAATACTCAGGAGGTCGAGAACTTCCATCCCCATAAGTTGGTTGTTATCGAAAACTACCAAACGGCCGTCATCGGAGTAACCACGAACTCCTAAGTCGGTAGAACCAAACTTCATTGCCACTTGACCCGAAGTATCATCAATCGAATCTGCTTGCTGCTATCGTCCCTGTGCAAGATTCCTAAGCTTGTAATCCTAATTCGTGATTAGATGAAGAAGAAATTGAAGAAATCAAACTTTGTAGAAGTGCTCAAGGGGTTTGAATTTATAACGTCTCGATCTCGAATCCTACCTAGCATCATCGGAGCATCACCACCAACCATCTTCGACCTATCGGCATCTATTCCGCCCGACACTTCCCAGCTTTTGCCTCTCCCGTTGATTGACGAACCCGAAGTCTGACCCATCGGCTGTTATTGACTCAACCTACAGTGCTCCTCTGATTCCATTCATCATAGGCACGCAAATTAGGTATGTTTTCCAACTTTTATTTTCTATAATAATAATGATAATAATGATGATGATGATAATTATATTATAATATTAAAAAAAGGAAAATAGAAATAGGAAAAAAATAAAAATTAGTATATAATTATAATATCAAAATCTGTTATGAATGTGTTATGTTATTTTGAAAATTCAAAATATGTGAAATTAGTAATAGCTTTAATCATGATAGTATAATCATTATAATTAAATATTTTTCTTTCTTTTTCTCTCTTGTCAATGAAAGATTGTCTCATAAACTTGTTCTAAAACTATTGAATTGAAATTTGTGATATAATTTGTCATGATATAGTTTTTGAAAATTCTATCATGTTGCATTAATATGGTGATGATCTTGTTTTGTGATATGTATCATGTTAGGTATTTGTTCATAGAATTACATTAAGATCTTGTCATTGATAATGTAACTATAATCATGTCATTATAAGGAATACATAAGATTTCTAGAGTTTTATGTTTATAATATATGAAATTATGTGATGATGTATTATGATAGTTATTAAGAATCCCTTTATGCCATGATTTTTCCTTATTATAATATAGTAATGACCTTGATTATAATAACACTAAATTTTATGATTTCGCCATACATATTGAGATCTTGCCCTTCATAATGTAACTTTAATGATATAAAAATCTTGACCATGCCATGATATTGTTTTGATTAGCTTGTTAAATATTAATATTCCTTGTAATAATTTTGTAAAGACCCGACATGCTCATTTCTCAAATTAAGCATACCAAGTCCCCAATCACGTATAACTCTTGCGAATTATACGTAAGGTTGTCTTAAAAGAAGGCGTTTATGTTGAACATTGCTATTCGATTTTAGATTATGAAATCGTTTAATGAGATTCTGGCAACAACTGGATTTAACAGCGGAAATAAATTTTATAAAACAATTTAGAAATAAAGACAATTCAAACTTCCACTATTAAAAGTGGAAAAACTTTCATTTTGATAAATATTTACAAAAGCTTATTTAAAAAAAAAAACATAGGCACTAACAAGCCTTTAAATGAAAACACAATTTATAAATAAATCCAGTCTTGATAAGACAAAGCAAAGAAGAAACAAAATACAAGTAAAATCTCGATCCTATCACACTTCACTCATTCTCCCATATCTTCAGAATCGCCCAAAACCCGGGACAAACACCATCACATCAATCATCATCACCATCACCATCTTCATCAACAACATTAACAACATCAACAAGAACTCATCATCATCAACTTCATCAACATCATCTTTATCAACAACAAAACCTGTAAAAAGAATAACAACAACAAGAATGAGCCGAAGCCCAGTACACAGCAACACAATCACACACGGAGTGACACACGAGCTTAACTAAATGCAAATGCGACAATCACAAGTTATTATCTTTCTTTAAAGTAAACAAATCAACACGGGAGTATTCAAACTCGGACCAAGCCAATGGGAATTTAGGGGTCCTGAGTAACAGCAGCTGCTCAGGGGTTGATATAGATAGACCGGATATCTATATCTCCTATATCTAACCGATAAAGAATATTAATAGCATCATCTAGGGTTCACACTCCTTTATACACTCCACTTATCCCGGTCTATAATATCAATTAGTTCAACGGTCCCATACCCGTGAACTAAAACATATTATTTCCTCCCGAGCCTAAGTAAAGAATATACCGATACAGTTAACCCTTTAGCTACCCACTTAGCCAATAAAAGAAACCACCATTGCATCATGGTGAACCATTGCATCATGGATTTGAGTCATTGCATCATGACAAAGGATTGGGCTAAGTGCCTAACTACCGTGCCATTGCATCATGACAAGGTTGTCGCTCCCCGGATCCGGATTCAACGACGTAAAGCACAAGCAACACTCATAAATTATTAAGCCGAGTTTAAGTTTTTAATCCATATTAGATGTCTATCCTATCAATCATCACGCAAGTTACTGCGTACCTTGAATATGAAATCCAAACAGAGTCTCAGAAGGTAGAGTAGAAGCTATCTCAGAAGATATATCTCATATCTACCACTGGTTCAAGAAACAACTCTTATAAGAACCTAAACCAATATCCACTTCAACAAACTCATACAAGAACTTATATCAATTATTCACTAATCTCTAACTCATTTTATTAAATCCTATTTGATCAGACACTAATGTGGAACCCCACTATGGCTGCGAATATCGCCCCGCCAAAATATGGACAGTTCTCCTTTGTCTGTCAAAGAATTCTTTTCTCTTTGTTTATGGTCTTTTATCAACAAAGCTTAATCAAGGCATTCATTCACAAAAACATCTATTTCTTAAGCAAACACACCTTTGAAACAACATATTCCCCATATTATTCAAAGCTCATCCTAATTCATTCATCTAAGCTAATTAATAGCTATTAACCCATTTTAGCTTAACCTTAGCCAAATAAGTTAAACTTAATCATTTAATAAGCCAAAGTTGTTAAACTAACTCAATCTAATTCATTTTAGCTTAGTAAAGTTCATTAAGTCAAATTGGACTTAGATTAATTACTAATTCATTATATATCTAAGATCTAGTCACTTAATCCCAAGTTAGCTTAAACCTAGCCAAATTCATCAAAGTTAAACAACCTAATCCATTTTAGTTCATTCAAGTTTATTTAGTCAAGTTGAACTTAGATTTGTTAACTAAGTTCATTTTATAACTAACTTCTAGATTTAATCTAATTATTTGTTAAATCTATAAATCTACTTAACCCATGTTTAATTACATGAATTAATTCACTTAGCACATCAAATATCACTCATCTATCTCATTTTAGCTCAAAAAGATCCATTTCCTAAGCAAAAACACATTTAACAAACAAAAACAAGTTTTAACTTTGTTTCGGAAAGTGTTGCAGCTGGAAAGAATCAAAATTTAAGCATCGATACTTTTCTAATTTGTAAAAACTCAAAACATAAAAATTATAGATCTCTTTTTAAGCTTTCCAACGCAACTTGAATCACCTCAATCGGAGGTCTATGAAAAAGTTATGACTAATTTACAAAACATGTCGCAACAGGGAAAACTATCCGAGAGCGAAACGCCCTAGCAAACGGGGCCGTTTGGGAGACCGTTTGCACTCAGGGAAAATGAAATTTTTGATCCGCGAGCGCAACACCCTTGCAAACGGGGCCGTTTGTGAGGCCGTTTGCTCCAAACACCCCCCCCAAATGGGGCCGTTTGCACCAGCGTTTGAAAGTTCTGCGAGATTCCTTGTTTCAAACATGAATTTTACAAAATTTTTACACTTCAAACCTTCTCCAAAACACTTTCCAACCATCATACTACACCCTACATCCATTCTAACATCCTCAAACATGCATAAACTTCACATTCACCACATCAAACATCTCAAACTTCATCAACCTCCATAAACACTATTCATCATCTTCTTCCTCATCAAAACCCAACTTCCATCAACATGAAGGCAACAAATACATATATAAACAGCACTCTCAACTCATTTCAACATCAATTCATCAATTAAACAAGTAAACAACAAGTAAAAACAAAGAGAAATAGAAAACGAAAACTTAGCTTTTTGAGTCTACTCATGCAATTGCTTCTCCTTCTTCTTAGGGAAGCTAATTCTACTTGATTCCTCCTTTCCTCTTATTGAGTTTGAGATTTATGTGTTGGATTTGGAGAAAGAAAGGAAGAAAGAAGGAAGAAGAAGAAGAAGAAGAAGAAGAAGAAGAAGAAGAAGAAGAAGAAGAAAAAGGGAAACGTAAAATAGAGAAAAGGAAAAAGAATGGCAGCCAAAGGGAAATAAAAGAAAAGAAAAGGATAAGACTAAATATATATTATTTTAGAAATAGGATATAGGTTTAGAACTATCAGATCAATATTATAGTTCCAGAAGTATTTAAAAGTTTGTTTCCGAATCAATATGTTAGAAATTAAGAACTTGCAATAAGAACTTAATTTGAGAATTTATTTTAGATAAAAGATATTTAATTTGAGTTCGGGTTTAAGAACTGATATTTTAAGATAAGCAAATGAACTCAAATTTTACTGAGATTTAGGAATTAGTGTTTAGGCTAAGAATCAAGGATTTAGGAATTCTCTAAACATTTTTAGAACATGTTTAGAGATTTTAGGAATTTCAAATCTCAAAATCAACTTTATTACTAGCTAATTAAATTATATCAACTTGTCTAATTAAATCCTATTATTCCTTTGATTTATTTAATCTATCTAAACTCAATTTCTAATCTTGGTGAAGATTTGTAGTATTTCAAATTTCATTCTTGATAACATGTAAGGTGAATTGATATGCATGATATGTGATTATGATTTCTTTTTCTAAAATTTTTATCACTTAGAAAAATTCATTTTCATGAAAAAGCGAAAACCTAAAATTGATAGATTTAGGATCGATATCAAAAGCGATTAATTTTGATAAAATTAATAAAATATAATAAATTAAAATGAAAAGATTTCAAAAATTTAAAATTAACCAACAAATTAAATTTTTCAAAAAAAGAACTACGTGTGGTCTGATCCTGATTAGCGGGTACATAGACACCTAAATGGGCGACTTAAAATATGTAAAATATTATTTTTGTGAATTTGTTTGATTTGTTAGTTTAGTTTAGAATATAATATTGATAGAATTTGATAAGATTTGATTAATTTAAATATTTCGAGTTCTTAGATTATATATGTTCGTTGATAGAATTTGATTAGATTAGTATTTTTGTGCATATTACCCATAGGTTTAGTTAATTAGATCCTGGTAAATAGTTTAGATTTTGAAATTAGGGGTTAAAAGAAAGCAATTTAAATTTGGAAAGTTAAAGTGGTAACCGTTTAGGTTTTAATAGGTTAGTCTCGAACTCAAGTTAATTTCTAGTTCTTGTTTTCAAAACGAATTTTTTTTTTTTTTTTTTTTTTTTTTGCAGATCAGTAGCAAAACCAAAATCAACTACTCATTGGTTTTGGTTTATTTTTTTTTTCTCGATTTTAATCGAGTGGCGACTCCAAAATATTTTAAAAATTCAAAATTTCCTTTAATTCTTAGTCGATGATTCGTATTGAATGGGTTAGGATTTAGTATGAATCGGATTAAAGGAAATTGAACCGAAAATCAAAACCCAGGCTCGACAAATGTAATGCCATATGACTGAAAGAAATAGTACAGCAATGTACTTGATAGAATGTAGAAGGCTATTTGATTAAAATAAAATAGAAAAAGTGAGCATGATATTTGCATAAAAAATTATTGTATTAGAAAATAATTTATGGAAAATGATAAAAAAATAAAAGGTGATTGAAAATGAAGAAGTATATGTGTATTTTTTAATTTTTTTGGTTTGGTTAGCGTCGATAATTCTTGTTATCATGTTTTGTCTTGTATTCGTTTATAAATGGGTTGTGTGTTAAAAAAACTTTATCCTATGACTTAACCTGTTTATACTATGTCTCATATCTTATGGCTACCCGTTTATTAATTGATAAAACATATAAAAATATATAGATTATATCAGAATTTAAATATTTTTTATTATCCTAAAATATTAATATTTTTAAATTGTTAATATCCTATGTAGATATTTTTAACAAATTATGTATGATATATTAACCATATATAATTAAAAAGAAAGATATCATAATAGCTTACATAATGTGTTGGTAAATAAGTGTGATATCAACGAATAACAATTGACGACAACAAAAATATAGGTCTATATTTTTAACCAATAGATATATAATACATAAACTATGTAGAGATAGATTATGTTAGTTACACACATATTAACATAATATATGATATGTATAATTTCATTTGTATATATTTTATATCTTATATATAATCTATACAATATATATGTCATTTATATTATATATTGATATAAATTTGTATAATATGTTACACATAATCTATATATTGAATAAATTACACTATGACGTATCAATATTTGAGGGTAAGTTCATTTAAGGTATCTACATTTCAAGTAGTAAAAAAAGGATATCAATATTTCACAAAACGAATCAAATAAGGTATCAGCATTTTGTAAAGTTCATTTAAGGTATCAATATTTCAATTAATTTTCAATTGAGTTTCTAAAATTTTTATTAGTGGTAAATTATTAATACTTTATTTAACTTAATATGGAAAACATTGATACCTTAAATAAACTTACCCCCAAACTTTGATACTTTTTTATGTAATTCATCCTCTATATATTATATTGCAAACATAAACATATATAACATATTCAATTTATATAACAAATAAATTATAACAATATATTATATATTTAAAATCTATAGATTTTATATATGTATAAATATATTAAATACATACACATATTATGATATATATAAATATAATTATATATATTATAGTATGTATACTATTTAAGTTATATATTTATATATATGATCTTTAATTACAAACTATAGATGATATATATTAAATCTATAGTTTAATGTATACATAAAATCTATATATTGAGATATATTTATATATTATATATGACCTATATTATGCAACGCTTATACAGATATATATATACCATATTCATTTCATGTAATAAACGATTTATAACATATCCCCACACACACACACACACACAAACATATATATTATGCATTTATAACTTATAGCTCTTATAAGTATAGAATCATATAAGTATATACACACACACACACACTCATATACATTATAAATAATTGTTATTATATATATATATATGTTTATGCTAACAATATTTCTATCAAGTTCTTTCAGGTATTAAGTCAATTTCAAAGTTTTTTAGATACCAAATTTGTCAATTTTAAAGTTTAGGTAGTAAATTAATCATTTTTCAAGTTTAGGTACTTCATTGCATATTTTGTCAAAAGTTCAAGTATATTTTGTGACATTATCCCATTTAATTATATGTGTGTGTTATATGTAGTAGTGATTGTGCTTTAGACTAATCATTAGATATTGTCATCCTTATGTTTTTTAATAAAGAAGCATTTTTTTATTATATTGTTTGTATGTTTACTTTATAATAATATTCATAAATAATTATGTAATTATTCAAAATGTTCCTAGATGCTCTTTATTGTGTGAGTAATAATGAATTAAATCTATTATGAGGTTTTGATAAATGTCATCCAATCCTTAGGCTTGAAACCATCATGGATATTAATATGTGGAACATTGTGATTTGACACAACCAAACATTATCTTTAACTAGATAATTATAGAGATTGTGAATGAGTGTAGTGTGAATCATGTAGAGCGAGATGAGTGATCAAGATGAAATTTGTTGCTCTCATTATGAGAAAGATATCTTTGGGCCTTTCAATGAGTGAGACAAGAAATGCATGGTCGTGCTCAAATAAATTGATAGTATGATGAGTATCATTTGTTTCATAAATTTACTCGAAAATTAAGAAAAGATAAGAGTGAAGAATATAAGGGTGACATTATACATGCCTTATGTTGAATCTAGATATTGTGTGACAAAAGAAAGATGACATAAGTTATGGATTGGGCAATGTGGAATTGATGACCGTCATTTAATTTGAGTAGTCATAATATTTTGCTAAAGACTAGAGCTGGACAAATGGGTTATGGCCTGCGGGCCAGCCCGTTTAATCCACTTTAAAAACGGGTTAGGACTAGCTTTTTTTAGCCCGTTTAAAAGTGGGTTAATTTTACCTAACCCACTTAACCGGCGGGCCAAAGTGGGCTAGCCCGTGGATTAAGTGAGTTGACCCACCAACCCACTTTTATAAAAATAAAATAAATAATTATAGGCTAAATATGTATTAATGAAGGTTATTCTTGAGATTTTTTATACTTGAGATTAAATTTATGTGTTAATTATAACAAAGAATGACAAATTGATGCACATGCGCCATAAAATTTTATAAAATATATTATTATTGTTTTAAATGAAATATATTATCTAATAAGTTATTTTAGAAAACTTATTTTTATATAAAAAGTAATTAAAATAATAATGAAATTAATCATTAATATATATAACCTTATAAAACTCTCTTTTTTATTATATATATTTTATTTAATTAGTATAAATAAGTTAAATGGGTCAACTTGGCCCATTTAACTCACAAAATATGTAAGTGGGTTAAAAGGGTCAAAAGTGGGCTGGCCTGTTTAACCCACGGGCTAAAGTGGGTTGGGTTAGGGTTAAACAATTTTGGCCCGTGGGTTAAACGGGCCAAAGTGGGCCGGGCCGCGTTGGCCCGTTTAATCCACTTGCCCACCTCTACTAAAGACCACTTATGACTTGTTGGCATGAAATATAATTTAAGCCCACTATCAACATTAATTGTTAGCATTAAATGAACTTACAAGGTTGCGTACAATGAATGAACTAATGTGAACAAATAAATAAATTTGGGAAGTGTCCAAATTTATTATATAATACCTTAATTAGATCATCCTATTCAAAATAGGAAAGTGAGGTTTCATTTTGAATTAAAGATTTATTTTAAAATTTGATTTTAAAATAAAAGGTAATAGATAATAATAAATCTTAGTTTCCTATTCAAAATAAGAAATGTGATAAAAAATAATATTTTATTCCAATATATATATATATATATATATATATCATGCCCTCCTCTCTTTCATGAGATACAATATATTTAGAGAGAGAGAGAAAAACCCTAAATACACTTCTAAGTAGAAAATAAGATTTTTTGCATGGAGAGAAAACAAGAGAATAGTATTAGCATGTCAGAAGTGTTAGCATACTTGTGTTCGTGATTCGAAAATGGGTTCATTTTTGTGGATGCTGGTAGAGGGTATTCACGAGAAGCAACACCTAAATCCAACGGTTTTTGTAGATCACGTGTAGATCTGCTTCGAAAAGAACCCTCATCGACATTTTCTTTTTTCGACAGCAAAAAAGACGGGTCATTCTAATCCTTTTGCTAATTATAGGAATAATGTCATAGATCATACCTGAACTTTGTTAAAATATCCAATTAGGTATATAAACTTTGAAAATGAACAATTTAGTATTTGAACTTTGAAATTAATCAATTTAGTACCTGAAAAACTTTGAAATTGATCAATTTAGTATGTGAAAGAATTTGATGGAGGTACTATTGGTATACGTGAAAAGTTCTTTTGGATATTAAATTGATAAATTTCAAAGTTTAGGTACTAAATTGATCAATATTAAAGTTCAAGTGTGTAATTACATATTTTATCAAAGTTCAAGTACTATTTGTGATATTAACCCTATATAATATATATGTTATGTGCATATATATATACAAATACTATACATATAAAACATATATCAACTAATTAATCTATAAATTTTTTATATACAATCACTATTTTAATATAGATATTTATATAATATGTTATATCCATATTCTTTATATAGCACATATATATTATATTTATAATATAAATTTTATTATATATGGGTGTTTTATACCTATACATATATTTATAGGGGGAAAATTAGATAGAGCAAAGTGTTGCGGCAGTATGAAAAGTATCAATTATTGGTGAACACGTTTAGGGTTTTAGCTCTATATGGAAAAGCTTCTCGAGAAACAAGCTTTGTATTTTTAGAAAAAATAATTTTCATGTGAAAATTTGAAAGCAATAAAATCCTTAAACTGTTAGATTAAGAACTCTTTGAAGCTTACTTTTAATGGTTTTTGGCCATGATGGGCTATATATTTCAAGTATTACATTTGAAAAAGCATATTCTTGAAAAATGTAATGCGACATGACTAAAGAAATGGGACAACATTATACTTGATATACAATATATAGAAGACTATTTGATTAAAACAGAAAAAAAAATGTGAGGACTATATTTGTATAGAAAATTATTAAAGGATACAATTATTTATGGTAAATTACACTAGTAGGTCACAACATTTGACGATTAGTTTATTTTAGGTCACAACATTTGGAGATAAGTTCATTTTGGATCACAATGTCTGAAAAAGTGATTCTATTCAGTTCTCCATGGACACATGTCAATAAGAGAAGTTGTCAAGTGTTAATAGGAGATGACACATGTCAATAAGAGAAGGTGACACGTGTCTACGGAGACGTGAATTGAATCACTTTTCTAAACATTATGGCTCAAAACAAACTTATTCCTAAATCTTGTGATCTCTTTTTAACCACTCCAAACGTTGTGACCTACTAGCATAATTTACCCAAATTATTTATGGAAAATGATGGAATTAAATCAAATGTGTTTCAAAATTGAAAAAGTATGTCCATATTTCCTACTTTTTTTTTTTAACGTGGTTACAAATGAATGATAAATACCATAGACTTTCTCCTTTTCAGTGGATGGTGAAGATTAATATAATCTAACAACTATAATATATTGTCTAGAATACGTTAACTATGGTCTAGAACATTACACTTAAGTTTCTGAACTAAGAAGTTATAGAATCTCCACCTAACATATTCTTGAAATTCAAATAGCACATATTCAAGAATGTAAAAGATGCAATGGGCTTGGATTAAAGTTGATTCATTTCAATATTCCTCTTTGATACACTTGGCATAACACCAAGCATGTTCCATAACATCTTAAACTTTGCTCATGACATACCTTGATGAGATGTTTGTTATTTGATTTTCTATCTTGTAATGATTCATGTTGTTTTCCTTATTTTTTGTAGACCTAATGCTTTTTGGCTCTTTAGCTTTACAACTTAAGTTTAATGTCTATAAAAAGCTTTATCCTTTTAGGTCATGACTAAAGAGATGAATCTCCTTCTTTGGTTAAACTTGTTACCTTTGATGATAATGCTAGTATTGTTGGTGCACTTTGATAAGTGTTAAAAGAACCTTATCATTAGTTCTCATTTGATGATATTTTATATGTATTTTATGTGTTTATAAGAAGAAAATAATACTTAATTGCTTAATTATTCGTTTTAGGGCATTTAGGGCATAGCTGAAAGATTTTAAGATGATTCAAGCGAAATCAAGGTGAATTTCATGAAATCAAGGTTAGGAGTTAAAATTTACACATACACTACCTTGTGCATGGTCATGCTAGAGGCAAGGAACAAACTATAGAGCAGATAGAGGAGAAAAATGCAAGAAGTGGAGCTTTTGATTCTTGATTCACTATCTGCATGGCTGTGTAGACTAGACAATGTACATTGCAAATTTCCAATGTTGGTTGAAGATGGGTTCTACCCTCCCTTAAGCATGACCATACAGGACAGGCCGTGCAGACCTGTTTACCTTCCTATTCTATAAGTAACCACCTTGTTTTCATTTAAAAAAAATATTTGGCATATTTTCCAGACCTTAGAAGACAAAACAATGAGCTTAAAGAGGAGAAGTGCTTGAGCTTCATTATAAATCACAAGACATCAAAAAGCGTTTTATTGTTTCATCACGATTACTTTTATTTCCTCTAGTTCTTTTATTCTCATTGTAAATTCCATGGAGGAGTAGATCTTTATACCCTCCATCTCGTGAATCCCTAATCTAGTGATTGAATTGCTTTTTGATTAATTAGAAGCTTATGCCTTTTTATCTATTCATGTGATTTAATTATCTTATGATTGATTTATGCACATAATTAATTACATGTATGATTCTTATTAGTTAAATGAGCTCTTATTTAAAAGGGCAGATTCTCATAAATAGAGAGATTGTATATTTCACCTAAAGATAGGAAAACTTCAATTTTCTATACAAAGATTTAATCTTTACAAAAGGGATCATGAACTTTTATGTGATCTTATATGGCGTTAGTAAGGGAGAGGTCTCTACTATATCATGTAAGGTTAAGAATTAATTAACTCAATGCAATAATTGATTTACTTAAGAGATTTTGCAGTGCAAAGCATAAATAATTCATTAATCAATATATTATTATAGGAAATTTGAGGTTTAGGATGGATCAAGATGATGGGTATGTTGTGTGATTAAATATATCTTTTCAAAGCATACATAATTGGTCTTAGGGTTTGCTAGACTAGTTAATTAATAGTTAAATAATATATATCACTTCAAGATTCATGCTAAATAGTAGAAAAAATTGTAATACTAGTGCTCATTCTTTAGATCCCTGTGGACAACACCTGTTTTAATCCTATACTACTCTAGGTAGATGCACTTGCCTATGCTCGATTGTAGGAATTAACTTGGATTTATAAATTTTATAATTTGATATGATCGGTAAGTGCACATCATACTTGTAGTCCTATATGTTAAACTAGCAGATCCTATTGAACTATCCATTCTTGGCATCATTATACTCTACTTCTTTACTTTCTCTTCATCCAAATTCCAAGTAGCACCTTTGTCGAACTAAACATCTTTATTGATGATGAATTTTTTGGTCTTGAGATTGTATATTCTATAGCCTTTAGACAATATCCTATGGTTAAAGAAGACACCTCTTTCAATTTTCTCTTCTAGCTTTTGTCTCTTCACTGCTCGAATGTGTAGATGATTTTTGTCCAGTCTAACCTACAGTAGGTGTTTTGTTTTTTATGACTTTAGTTGGGCATCAATTGAGTAGGTAGACTATAGTGTATACTAGTTCAATGCAATTTTTTTTTTTTTAGCATTTTCTTCTTCTTTAGCACTGATCTAGTTATGATTTTTTTAACACCATTTTATTCGGGTAAATATCCAATTATAAGCTAGTATTCAACTCATTCATCTTCACAAAACTATTGAACTTTTTTTAATATATATATCTTACCTTTATTACTTCTTATTATCTTAATACTATATCCAATTTGTTCATTAACAAATTTTTGAATTTCTAAAAATCCTACTTTAGATCTTTCACACATAAAATATACCCGTGACATCCTAATATAGTCATTAATAAAGAGAATAAAGTAATTATAATTCTCAAAGGTTGGTGTCATCATGGATTCACACTCATTTGTGTGCATGGATACAAGTGGTGCTTTAGTTCTCTATGGTTGGCTTGAAGGGAATGATTTCCTGTGTTTGCTTCAAAAGCATATAACTTCCACAAATATTTGTGACTTCTTTTATAATTGTTAGATCTGACATCATGTTTTTATGCCGTAGAGTCTTAAATCCTTAGAAATGTAGATGGCCAAGTCTCTTATACTAGAGTAAGGACGCTTCTTGATCTAGTTCATAACCATTTTTGTTTTATGGTGTCATTGGATAGGAAAATTTCTTTATTGATGCATCTTTTCTTTAACTTGTTGAACCTATGTAACACCTAGGATAAACATAAGAAAGGAGGTGGGTTGTGTTTATTAACCAATTTTTCACTTTTTAACTTTTGATACCTAATTAATGCAATTTAATAAACAAACAAATATAATAAAAAATTGCACTAAATAAAGAGATAATGTTAGAGAAACATCGAGATTTAACGTAGAGTTCGGATGGCTCCCTAATTTACACAACACACACAAATGCCTTCAACAGAGGACTTCACCTACTTTATTTCACCACAAACAAAATGCTCCAATGGAGTTACACTACAAGCACATAAACACAAACTCACAAAAACTTAGTTGAGTTGCACCTTTACAATGAATATCCTATTCCACTAGGACAACGCACAACTCAAGACTCACAAATAATCACTTAAAAACTCTTAATTAGTGTTTCATAAGGAATGGCAAGAAAATACACAAAGTATCATTATTCAACTCTCTTTCTCACAAAATAAAGCCAATTACGTATAAAGACTTTGAGAGTATTATATAAATGTTTGATAGAAATCAATTGGCTTTTCTAACAATCTTTAATTACCTAAAATCTTGTATTTATAAGCTTCATAAAATATGGTCATTGGTCCCTTTTCTCTTCTCTCTTTTGTGTTGCAATAAATGCTCTAATGACTAGTTAAAATACATAATAGGTCCAAATTTTTGTAATTGGTATAGAGTTATTAGGTATCCTCTCACCCAAATAGACATTTTGTACTAAAAAAGGTCAAGACTTGTTGCAAAAAGTTTAGATTCCTTGCCAATAGGTCTGGACTTATTGTACCTGTCACTCCCCATAGGGTATCCTAAACGTAACAGCCCGCCACATACTAAATAAGACTCTCGAATTCCCTATCCGAGCACTTCGGGAGTCTTATATAGATGTAAAGCGTTCCTTTATGACAATAGAATACTCAACTAATGGAGTTAAATAGTTTAATATGGCATTCATTAGCCATAGATAATAAACCAAAATGCATAATTATACTTTACAAAATCTAAGGGGCATTCCCCCGCAAAATAATATCAAGTCCATTACAGTCATCCATAGTCCTTAAGTTTCCAACGGAAGTCTATACAAAAAGAATGAAGTAAACTTCTATGGGAAACTCCTATCTCCGGTACCTGAGCTGTGGCTTGCCTCGGTCTAAGCCAGATAAACCCGTGTTGCAATAAGTAAAAACTATGGGGGCGTAAGCTAACTAGCTTAGTGAGTAAGAACTTCCATATCACAATTAAGTACAATTCATTCAAACAAGTGATTATTCAAGCAAGTGTATGCATAAAACAAATGAGTTCAACAAACATATGACCAATCGGAAATCATATGTGGATGGACTTGCGCCCTCCATCCCGGGTTAGCAGATTAACGAATCCTGCAGTACGAAGCCGTTTAAGCTCACGGTCAACTGAACAATAATTCGTTTTATGGATCACGATTAACCAACAATTGCGTTTTATGGATCACGATTAACCAACATATTCGTTTTATGGATCACGAAAAACCAACCAATGCTAATGCTCCATCCCCATCGTGATATGAATGAATCCAATTGCAATTAAAGTCGAATATTCATTAGTCAATTCTTTTAGGTGACCAACAAGTATACAGACATTCAATATAAGATACTAGCTAATCAGTCAATGGCTTAACACCCGGTTTCGATATTTCTTAAGTTCCATTTCGCACATCAACAGCAGACAAATATATAATTCCCATTTACCCTATCATGCATATCCATTTTTATCTTTGCCTATACCACTAGTGCCACTACATTACAATCACAATCATTAATTGAGAGTGGAAGTAAAACTCACTCGGCCATTGGACGCCGGTCTTTTTAGTAGTAATAGTCGGGAGGTAGGGTGTCGTCTTGCTCAGGATCATCTACCAAGTAAGAATAATCCTAATGAGATACTCATCATGTAACTAATCCAAACTATGCATCTAGACTAGATGAATTCGGAATTCTCGCTATTTACGGAAGCTCCGATTTAAAACGGCCATAACTTGGTCATTTTAACTCGGAATTTCGCAAATTTTATATCGATCTCTATCTACTTCGAAAGATCTATCTATTTCTAATATTAATTTCAAGTTTTGAAAACATTAAGGTCACGGAATGGTAGGATCAGATCTGTTCCGTAAATCCTCCAATTCCGAAAATTTGCTTTGCTTTTGATGAGAAATGTTCCTAGTTGATGATTCATGCATAAATGGTATATGAATGAATTCTTAACATGAATATCATGTAATGAACTCCATAAGTGCATGGTTTTGATGATCTTTGATGATGGACTCTTATGAATTCCTAGTTATCAAGAATTTCCTTAATGGCCCCTTATAAAAAAGGTTATTATCACCAACTTTACATCCCCTAATGTTTTTATTTTTATTCTTAGAATTTACTTATCACCTAATTAAAAATGAGTTCCCAAATCCATATTAGTATGACCTTCATTCATGCATAAAAATCACATTTTTCATTGAGTAAATATGTTTTTGAATGAGCTACTTAGAAAAATCCGAATTTTTATAATTTCCATTTTCTTGCATTTTTTTCTTGTGAGAAAACGTGTTTAATGCTTCAAAAATTGAAGCTCCAATATATCTATCATCTAAAGACTTCATTTAGCTTATAAAACATGCCATCTAGGCTTGGATACTAAGTGTTTATGTGAGCATCACCCAAAAATACGAATTTGACTACACATCCATAAATCAATATTTTTCATTCTAACTTTACTACTTGTTTTACATTTTTATCATGCCTAAACTCATCTAAACTTATGAAATCATTCCTTCAAGATACCTATTACACATATCCTTCATTTTTCATGTGAAATATGAGTTTAAAAATGGTTTTGGTGGTTTTTAAAGTAGGGTTCTAATTTCATCCGAATTTCCAACAATTCATATTTGACAAAACCTTTCCTTTTTCAATGTTCTTGCCTTCTATATATGAAGATCCACTATCTAGCACACCTTTACATGAACAAGACTATGTTTTTATGATCATCAATGCATGGGAATCAAAATAAACATATGGACATAAAAGTAGATGAAGATAACATGTCTAAACCTTAAATCTACTAAATATGATGCATGAATCATAAACTTCATGGCATGAACATCAATATATATGCAAGATCTCTACTTTACATGCATGAACAAGAAGATATCTTAACATAGACTCATCTAAACACTAGATCCATGTCTTGTGATGGCTTGATATTCTTGTTCAAGTGTTTTTATGTCCCTAGCATGAGCTCATTGGGATTAAATGAGAAAATACACAAGATATAGCTTTGCCATTACAAGATTTAGGAAGAATCAAGCTTAAATCAACATACCAATAGAGATCAAAGGTGGAAATGAAGGGAATTTGAGTTGAAAATGTGAGAGGAAGAGGGAGGGGGGCTCACGGCACTATAGGAGGAGAGAAAGAGAGGTTTTTCTTCTTTAACAAAATTTGAAACAAGTGAAATGAAGAGAGAGAGAGAAAAATGTGTTTATATATGAGTAATTTAGGGTATGTTAGTGAATAAAAATTGTAAAAATAAATCAAGTGAGGGGAAAAGAAAAAGGGGGGCGGGGGTTGCGTCGGCCATCTAGGGGGGAGGGAGGAGTGTGTGTGTGAAATTTGATTTTTTTTGTAATTTAGATAATTAAAATGTAATAAATGTAATAATTAATTAAGAGACAAAATTCATTGGAAAAGAAAATGGAAATGAGTAGTTGTAAGGATGTAAGAATAGGGTATGAGTAGTGTGTAGTGTAGGTTGTACTTGTGAATAGTAGACAAGACATCTACTTTACCGGTTGTAACGAAAACACGGGAAAAGCTATAACTGTAATTTTTATAACCCGGAAAATTATAAAATTGATATTTTTGGAATCCTTATAAAATTACGGTTCTAATGAATATTCCGGAACATTTTTCTGAGTTCATGGTCCGGGGCACGCTTTTTCGTAATTGAGCTCAGGAAGGCCCGAAATTGAAAAATTCCCGAATTTAAAACTTTCAAAGGTCTAAAATATACTTTAGAAGGATAATTCATATTCATTTACTTTATAAAACTTCTTTTATTATAAAACCGAAGGAAAGCTGGATTTAGGGTTCCTAAGCTTCTCTCACTAGACTCAAACTGGACCGGATTAGGGTTTTGCTTCCAATTCCCGGGGTTTCTTAACTACTGAGAATACCGGGGTTTACAGTACCAAGTTGCATAAAGACATTGTTAAGAGGTTTTGCATAGATCTGGACCATTTCAAATTAATTTGAACCACTATGCAAACATAACCATGTCACATTATACATAAGTTTTGCTAATTAAGCGTAACTCAACTTTAACAAATGAGTAATTGTGCAATATATTTTCTCATCAAATTTCACGTTGACACTATTAGTTCAATAACCTCCTTTTTTTTTTATAACGACAACCATTGCTCAATTAATAGGTAAATTACTTTAATGGTATATGAATTTTCTTGAATTAATGATTTTATACCTAAACAGAATTTCGTCCTACAAAAATACCCAAAATTTTTAAATCTTTCAGCCATGGTACTTTTAGCCGAATTTTGACAAAAAAGCTGACGATATATTGATGTGGTGAGAAAATTATATTAATTTTTTTATTTCCACGCTAGCATTTTTCTAGCATATTTTTTTTCTTATGTTCACTTACCCATCTCTTCTCTCCATGTGATGGTACTATTGCTTCTTCTTCTTCTTCTTCCTCACAACCTCAAAATCTCTTTCTTCTCTCTCTGTCTCTCTCTAAATAATACCTTGATCACTAACTCTACAACTGAACCCACTAACCATCACCTCAATGAACCAATGATGCCACACCAACCAGCAACTACAACCATCGAGATTCCTCGGTCGTGCGACCATGAACCACCAGCCACTGCCTAAATGACCACCAACAATGTCATAGCAACCATAACCACAACCATCAAGATTCCCCAATCGTGCGACCATGAACCATCGAATATACTGCTAAACCCATTTCTACACGCTAACTAACCGACCACCACTACCATTCTAAAGTTCGAATACTAACACAACTACCAGAGAAGTCCAAACACAACTTTAAACACTACCACTTCGACCACCCCTTTCAACCACTTCACATGACTCCACCTGACCATACGCCATATTCAACTACTAACCACCAACAAACTCTTCCACCTACAACAATGACTTCGATCAAACTCGAATCCAAGCAACATCTAGAAACCAAAACCCCTACGTACAATAAACCCAAGTCAAACATAGATCCCTGACACAACCTTCATTGTCATAATGCAACCAAAACTAAGACACCAAATCAACAACCCCTGCGACCTTCATCGATAAACCCATAATTGTAAAAACCAACACCAAAATGAAACCCATTTTGAACGCCACCCATGACAATAACTCCGACCACGTCACTACTGGCATTTTCTTTATCGTTACCTTAATATTGGATTTCAAGTTGATCGTAATTTGCAGGTACAAGATATTAAAAATTGGCTCTTCGTAATCTCTCTATCTGATATCTAAACTGGAAGAAAAGAAATGAAGATTTAATCCATTTTATTAGACATGGACATTGGTAAATCTTGAGTTCTTTCATTGAATTAATATATTATTGTACATCTTCAAAGGGATTGGACTTGTTCTTTGGTCACTACAAGTGATTGGTTCTCTTAATGCTGGACAATTGGACTCTCATATGTGTTGTGTTGAACTTGTGGGCTTCTTTCCAGATTTGATAGCTGGCTTGAACGTGGATTAGTTGCAATTAAGGTTTAAGGTTTTTATGTTTTATCTTTTGTCTTCTTTATTTAAATTGAATTTGGATTAGAGTCATCGTGGGTGGATAATTTTGTTGGTTCGTCAGAGTTCAGTTTAATTTAGAGGGAAAGAGAGTGTGTTAGAGAGAGAAAGGGGAAAGATGTTGAAGAAGAGAGAGAGATATTAGGTGAAGTGAAAAATAAATAAATAAATAAATATGCTTATATGTAATTAAAAATTAATTTTTTAATATGGATTCCCAGCCACACTAGCATGTTGCTGGACTTTTGGCCGAATTTGACCAAAAGTACCATGGATGTAAGATTTAAGAAGTTTAGATATTTTTGAAGGCCGAATTTTTTTTTTAGGTACAAAATTGTTTGAATGAGAAAGTTCAAGTACTGTCAATGAAATTAACCTTACATTAACTCTCCCTCAACATTACACTCCCCGTTAGTTAAGCATGCATAATTAAGTAAAAGATTGAGCCAAAAAATTCAAAATATGATGCTTCACTTAACGGAATATAAGTAATTCTTAATAAACAAAACAACCACATTCATACATTGTGTATCCAACATTTTTCCCCTATGGACTCATGAAAAAAAGGTAAAACATTTCATGCCAACAAAAGATGAAATACAAAAGAATCATGCATGAAGTAACCACATCATGAACAAACTTGAATTCACAAGTGCATAAACTCAAGCTTTAATATTCAAGCATGTTTGTATGATTATTTTGCTTATGTAGGAATATTCCAAACTCATATCTTAACAAAATACAAATTTGTGGAAGGCTTGAAGCCATGTGAATTGTATAGCAAACTTAGGGATACACATTATAGGTTCTCTATTTGATCCATGTAGTGGAAGCTTCTTGATAGTTGGCATTTTCAAATAATGAGTAGGGTGGATTAGGTTCCATTTTGTCATGGGAAATGAATTTATTTGTATCCAAAGGATATATATATATATATATATTAACTTTGGCCTTCATCTTTCTTCTCTAGAGTTCTAGAAGATTCTTTTAATTGTCTCGTGTGGCACTTTATTGGTTTATGCCAAACTCTTGGACATTGTTAGTAGAGGTATTGTATGTTAACTAACTCCTTAATTGTGTCATACTATTTGGCATAAATGTTTTAGAAGATTGTTGGTGTTACATGATTGCTCGCTAAAGCAGAAGTTATTTAGCGGATTGGATTAAAATGTTAAAGGTTAGACAAATGTGTTTCTCATCATTGAATCATCTGCATAGCTGAGCTTCTATATGAGGTGGTAGAGTTGATCCATAAGGGTGAGATAAAGAATGTAAATCTTGTTGATTGGGAGACTGTAAGAGACATTGATTCTTTTATTTAATGGTGTGATGATGTTCTTCTTGATGCCATTGAAATTGCACATATGTTTACTGCAGAGCATCGAGGAATGATTTTGGAGCAATACTTTAGGGAGATAGGCTCTAAAGGTAGTTGTGCTTTCCTTAGTTGCCATGTTGAGTTTGAGTATCCTAAAAAGCATATCTAATTCAACATGTGCATTTATTAGTGAATGAACGAATAGCAAGGGTGGAGGGTACTCGTTGTTCAAAGAAAATGGTTGAACCTACGTAGGTTATAGTTGCTACGCTTCCTTCTACCTTGGTGTTGTTATTCAAGAGGGTCACTCAACTTTTTCTTTAGAGGGAGGGATTAGTTTATTAGGAGAAGCAGAAGGAGATGGTGGTTGTCGAAGACTGGCCAAGTAAGTGGCTTGGTGGTGTAGAAACACCTCTAGTTAGTGTTTGCGAGGTGTTAAGTTCATGGATGTTAGTGAGGTCAAGGTGTTTGATCTCCTTAGGTGATGATAAGCTAGAGGAGGATGTTGTGCTCATGGTCATCACCACGGTAGGTCTAGGCTCGAATGGGGGACATCGATTGTGATGAGACATGTGCCGGAGGGATTGACATTTTCACTATTCAATTGGTTCTGACTTCTTGAGAAAGCATGGGTAAGCAAGGTTAATCGTCATGATCACAATACAATTTTGGCTTATTGGCGGAGGTTGTTTGAGATTCATGAATTAGGAGAATAGTTTTATTTCATCTATTATGAGGTATTTTATTATCTTTTAGCCATTTCTTTGCTTTTTCTTAGTCCTGAATATGTCTAAACTTGTAGTTTTCGATGCGAGTAATTGGCATTGGTCTTGATGGTATCTCCCAATTACAACTTCTTGAACCCTACCCTTCCCTACCACCACCAGCACAAATGTAGAGTGATGGTCATGGGATTGGAAGACCATTAGACTATGTCTGAGAGGGATCAATCTAGAGTGATGTAACTGACCTTTCGACATAAACATAAAAAACAACTAATATGAATAATCATGCATGGAAATTAGAAATGCATCCACACATCTGATTGGTGGCTCTACCTATGTACTCCTCAGGGTAAGGCCTCGTGCTGCATGATTTGCTCAAGACGGTCTCAATCCATCATGTAAATTGTAATAATGTAGCTATTTTACTTGAGGTTGCCTTCATTTTTGTCATCTCCCACACCACTAATGCTTTTGTTTGAGTCAAGTATGTGCGCCAAGCTTCCTTGGTCAACGAAAAATGCGATTGATCAGAATTGTCTAAGGTCAAAGAAAGAAGGTGGAAATATCATCTTCATCTTAGATAGTGTTAGGATTATGATGTTATCTAATGGCTCCAACATATCCATACGAAGTTCTTTAGTGATCAACTCCTTATAAAAAAGGGGACATCACAGACCACATCATATATTTTATGATAAGAAAACCACGATTACCTATAAAGGGAATCCTTTGAAGCAAGACATGGAGGTCATGATTCTTTAGACCCCTGAAACTTACTTTGTTTGCACCAAGGCAAGATGATATATATGAAGCTATCAATTTGGTAATTTTACATCATTGATCAAGTGGCAAGTATCTCTTATTTTCCTAAACGTTGGTGTATATATGGCTTAAGGATTGACAATTTAACCCCTTCGGTTTTGCAAGTATAGCCTTGCATGGATGCCAATCTTTTAGATGGCGACCCTTACCTTCCTTGTTGTGCGTTGACTAACCCTTAAGACCAAAATTTGTTTTTACCAAGTTGTCACATATATTCTTCTCAATTTGCTTGACACATTGGTTACAATACATATGCAATTCCTGCAAATATGGCAATTTGAAAAGCATGCTTTTATAACATTAGTTTGTTCCATATTCATTCCTCTTGCAACATGTCCCAATGGTGCCATCGAAAGTTCTACTGGTACATTGCTATTGATGCTTAGTTAGCAGGAATCATTGGTGGCTCATATAATGGAATTTACAGTTTAAATGAGTACTCATACAACCTAATTCACATACAAGGCTACCTTGTATCCCTTGGTTGTCGAACCACACAAATCATCATATGTTGAAAAATCATTGATTGGCTGCATTAGTAAACATGCATTCGAATTGTGTAACTTTCAATCACGTCCTATGTTCTAACACTATAAACCTATAGTTCCTCCAACTCTTCCACTAAAGACTGTGGGTACACATCGATGTCTTTAAATAAAAAGATATGGACCTTAAAAATACAATAGGCATAATTAGATATGACTCCTTCATATATCTCCTTGTTGGAACATTATAGAAAAATAGAAGCATCGGCCATATGTTGAAAGTCCATGAGATGTCTTAGCATGCCTTCCTCATTAACATAGTTTTCTTTATGCCATCTCATTTTTTACGTTGTCTTTCGATATATAAACAAGCATTGCAAACTATGGATTAACAAAAAATGGCATAAAACTATCATTGGTACGGTCTTTTTCCTTTTAGGTTGAATGTTCCTCCTTGGCTCTCCATACACCAGATAGCTATTAAGGTCATGAAACTCTTTTCGCAATAACACAATCATTTTAGCAAGCATGGCTGGTATTTGTATCCATTTTAACTATCTAAGTATATTGTAAGCATTGTAGTATGAAGAGGGGAACAAGTTGTCATCTGGTAACAAACATTTTACAAATGCAAGCCAATTGTTAAATTTTTTAAAGACTGTTTGCCATTAACCTTTAGGTTTGTCATTTGCAGTACTCTAAACAACACCAAGAACTTGGTGCAACTTGGGTATACTGAGCTTTTTGCATTTTCAAAGATCCTTATCTACCTATTATGTCAGCTTCACTACTTTCATCTCTGCTATCAGTGTCATCCCTTTTTAGATCACCATATTAGCATCTAGATTCTCCAAAAGTCAATGATCGATTTAGTCATGAAATAGTGGGTACATGCTTAGGTAACTCTAATAACTTCGTCCCTGCTAACATTATTAAAGACCTTATCTTCATTATTGATTTCATCCAATAACTCACCATGATAAATCTAACTCAAGTACGTCCAACCCATTTCCCTCATCATCATATGATGCTTGATAATTTCTAAAGATTCCATGACGTGTTCAAGTAGTCTCCACAAGGCACCTTATTAGCTTATCTACTAGCATATGGTTAGCTGTCACTTCTAAAAACCCTCTAACCTCGTTTGTATATGTCGTTGATGTTAGGTCATGCTTATTTTGCCTACTCCATTCTGATATCCTACATTACAATTTACTTAATAATGGAATCACCCTGAAAGCGTAATTTATCTTCTCTATTTTTCTTCTAATTTGTGTTTGTTGTTTCAAAGTTAAAAAAAAAGTATAAAAAACCTAACAGTTCCAATCAATTTTGATCGCAACCATTATAGGCAAGTGCATCTTTTGAAGTGATATGGAAACAATTACATTATATTTTAAGGATCATTATCACCTACTATACTCACTTTCGTCTATGACTTAGCCTATGAAAACTTAGAGATTCGTAGTATTCACAAGCAAACTAAGTATTTATAGAGCTAAACTACTATATACATGATTTAGGATACACTTGCAAAAGATATGTTTAAAATGAAAGGAATAACTTAAATCTTGCTTCACCAAATCCTTATCATTTGATTTCTTAGAAAATAAACTCAATGAGTTCTTTATTGAATATGCATGTACTGTCGAATTCACGAAAATATATTAATGCCTCTCTCGAGTGTCATTAACGTCTAAACCTAAGTCGAACAATTGAAATCTCTTTCTAGCCATTAGCAACCTAGATCCATATTAAGAACAGGAATCTTTGATTAAAAATCATGCTTCACGAATATTTAACTAAGTGACGGAAGGATTTCACCACTCTATCTTTAGATGTTATGAGCAATCCTCATTAATAGCTTAGATTTATTCAAAAGAATGATTCCTCAATCTATTTAGTTGAAATCCAACATGAGTTCACATAGTGCACACACATAAACCTAAGAAAATGTAGCTTAAGTTATTAATTAAAAGCATTCAACAATATTTAATAAAGGAAGAAAATGTAGCTTAAGCTATTAATTAAAAGCACTCAACAATATTCAATAAAGGTGCAATAGAAATCATTAAATCAGGTTTTGGTTATACAAAATCTAAGCTCAAAACAGTTATTCCCTCATGATATTCATCGAATTAAGTATAAAATTAGAGAAATTAAGATAGAAGACAACTATGAGCACACAAATCCTTGAAAAATGAACTTGAAACTAGCTCTAAATTAACTTAAGAAGCTTGAACCCTAGCAGAGTAGAGTTTCTCTCAATAGAATTCTCTCTTTAATTAGTTACAAAAAGATTCTATTATATTCATTATACGTTCTATGGTGCAATACTTGATACATTACTGTACATACCTATTTTATTGGCAAAGGGCATAGAATAAATGAAGATTTTATTGTTGACATGGTAGATTTCGCATAACAAACTTTGTTAGAAATAATGCATGCGTGACATGGGTTGGACACGGGTGCAATCGCGGGTTCAATTCGCACCACGATTGACTCCATGTGAAATTTCACCTTTATTTGCTCTTAAGCACAGTGTTAACCGTAGAGGTTAATTGTGGGCGTGATCTCCATCGCGATTGAGTCTATGTTCAAATCTTCATATCTCCCTTTGGTTTCAATCACAAGTGTAGTTTGATGTCTTCATTGTGAACCGTGGGTATAGTTGTAAGCGCAGTTCATGTCAGGATTCCATGTTTTTATTCCAAATCTTGATTAAATCACCTTAATTCCTTATTTTAAGCTCAAGGAACTGAAAACAAAAAATTAAGCAATAAAAGTCTAATTTATGGGAATTTCATCAAATAATCAAGTTAAACAAGCACAAATTCCAATGATTTGGATGGAGTAAACATGAATTAGTGTCTTCTACTAATTTTCCTCATTATGTGATTGTTAACCACATCTTACTAATGGTATTGATAATAAGCTTGGTTAATCATTATACGATTATCTAGTAGCATTTATTATAAATTAATTTAAAAAAAATGTACTATTTTACAATTCAACCATATTGTACATGCAACAATGATTTAACTTGATCGATAAAAGTTGTAAAGAAAAATAACACTACTATTATACACTATACATACATGTTAAGCGATATAATAAAAATAATTAGTGAACATATCAATTTTCACATTTTAGCTTATCCAAAACTACACAAACAACACAACGTACATTCATACCTAAACATATAAAACACTTCATATAAATTTACTAAAACCTATAACAAGACATTGTATATACTTAAATAAATAAAAAACATAATGTATCTAAATGCCAATATAAATAATATTTTAAAAAATTTACTCATACATTTATACATACAATAATAAAATCAATACATCAATTATAATTAATTACATGGTAACCTATATATGAAACATATTATATATATTTAAAGTAAATAAAAAAATTAATAACAAGGAAAATGGCTTGAAAACTCTTGCATATAATGTAAATTTCTAGCTGAATACTTGCAAAATAAAAAATTAAAATTGTTACTAGTTAAAAAAAAAAAAAGGCAATGGAAAAGGTTTAGTAGAGAGACCTTTGAGGGAAGAGAGAGACTCGACAGATGCAAGTGTTGGTGTGGGATGAAGATAGAGGTGGAGGGTATTTATAGAGGAAGGAATAAGCAGGACTCACATCTTTTAAATTTCAATTTCCACCTTTTGTGATTGAGGCAAGTCTCATTGCTAATTAGGATAAGGGAGCAAGTCTCTCCTCTTCATCGTAGTTAGCTAGTGAGGGTCACTTCATCATCCTTGTCTATGAATTTGCAGATAAGAGTGGCGAGTTTTGCCCTTTTGTAATGACTCAATATTTTAATTTTTATACTTGTGCATCGTCATGTTATATTTCTTGAGACATAAGTGAGGATAGCCCATCGTTTTCATAGGTATAAATGATCAAACTAATATTCTGATGTAAGTTAAAGACTTTATAGTTTAATGACATCTTTCTTGATCTCTCAATGAGAGATACCTGGTTTGAATCCATTCTTTTCCATTGTAATAGTAATATATATATATATATATATTCTCATGCAAAACTTGTATATTTACAAATAAATTGTATCTAAACAGAATCTATTTCACCTCTTCAAAAAAAAAAAAAAAAAATTCCATTACTACCTATATATGAAGTGATTGGTTATGTAATGGGTAATTATTAATATATCATGACAAATATAAATAATAGCAGGTAGTTCTTGAAGAACTTTTTACATGTTAAAATTTTACTAATATTAATGCATATTATCAAATTGACATGGGATTGTAGTATTACTGTAACCTTCCTCGTAGACTATTTTTTACAGTTGTTTTAGCTGAAGTCAAACAAATCTCATGGTTTACTTTGAAGAGAGCAATGTGCTGAAGGTTTTATCGGTTTTTATGAATAATTAAGAAGGATTCTGATCTGTTGATAAGTTGGAACGTTTACTTGTCTGCTTGGGCATCGGATACTAGTAGAAGTGGGCTGTTTGTGTTGATTTTGATTTACGCTATTTTATTCAGTTGGCTTTCCATGCAAACAAGGAAACTAAAAATCTTATTGCTTGACTGCTATTTTCCAAACATTCCAGCAAAAAATATTATTATCTTTCTAAGTAAATAAAAAACAAGGATACAAAAAATAATACTGCGTAGTGTGCAAAAAGATTCTATATATGTGAACATATGGCTTATAAGTTAATACTAAGTTTTGATGCATACCACAAAGGAAATCTCATTTTTCAAAATAATTATCACATGCTATATATGTCAAAATTTTATTGCTAATTTAAACATCACATCAATCTGCATAACAAATGGGTGTACTAATACCCATTAATTAAGTCTTTTTCTAATATACATTTTTTCTTGGCCAAGTTTTCTAATGTATATCTTAGTCGTCTATACTAAATGCCATCCATAATCAATCAATGAAAAAGTTTAAGTCGGCATTGCCAAAAATAAAATTTTTAAGTTGGTAGATAAGATCATATACATATATGTATACACACACACATAGATAGAGATTATGACAAGTTTTTATATAAATTTAATATTCCTTCTAGGCATATAGATTGAATTATTGATTGAATCTAATTTGAAAAGAAAGAGAAAATCGTGCACGTACATGGTCTTCCATTTTAATATTAGCTGGATGGAAACTTTTTGCTGACATATCTGAGTGATATATTTATATTTAAATAGTCAAATATGTAGGATTTTTATCCATTAGTTAAAGTATCCTTGGAAGTCATAACCGGAAAGTTTGATTAGAAGACCCACAAACAGTAATCGACGAATAAAAAACAGGCAGAATCTTGACATTTCTATGTTCAGATCCTATCCTCCTGTTCTACTAAGGCACCGCACGGAAAAATTCTTTGTCCATTATCATTATATCGAAGAAAACAGGAAGAAGGATTTACACAAATAACATGGGCCAGCTAGACAAAAGATAACACTATTTGTCCCAAACAGCCTTCAAAACAGAATTGTCAAAAGGTAGAACTGGCATGTTTCAAGAAAAAAGGTTAGGCTTAGGTACCCAAGTTTTAAACTAAACCGTATAAAGGAATTCGAGTCGTCGAAGCTGATTGGAATTTTTATTTTTATTTTATTTTTATGTATGTGTGTCTGTGGCCAAACTAGAATAATGTCCAAGCTATCAAAATTGACAGCAAAAGTGATTCCTTCAGACAAGGACGGTGGTAGACGCTGAATTAGTGGCGGCAGAGTCGTTCAATCACATTTGTGCGGCCAATCTGCGTGATTGGACTCTATCCTGCATGTCTTTCTAGAGAAAGGAAAAAAAAAAAAAAAAGGAAAAGGAAAGAAAGTTATCTTCTATAAGATTATATATCTCTAAAGAATTTTCTTATGACAAAATATTACGTATAAACTTTACTAATGATTGAATAGAAACAGTGATAGGATGAACATTCATGCTTATTTACCCGAGTTGTTATCGTCGTTATCCTGGTATTTATTTGCTGGCATGGTTTTTTTTTTTATATATTTTTTTTCATCGTTCCTTTATTAAATTGATACGAGTCCCGTGTTTTTTCTCTTGTACTCATACATATTAGGGGTATGATGGAAGATGACACTAAATGGACCAACACCTCTAGCACAGCACTGGTATTTGTCTTGAAAAATTCTATCCTCGGTTCATCAATTATTTAATCCAATCAAGATCTTATCATTAAAATACTTAATTTATAACTTATTATATTTAATTTAATAACAAAATTACTTATTAGATAGTATCATTAATAAAACTGTAGAAGTTCTTTTATCTTATATTTAAAGGTTAGTGCCATATTTGATATTCATATTGTCCCTTAAAGTGTAACCAACGATCTCAATTTTAAATAACTCAATTTAGTAACTAATCAAAATTTTGTGGCCATTAATAGTACCTTAACTAATGAAGTTGACTTTGTTTGTTCAAACAACACCCTTAACAAATTGGAAAGTAGCATGTGTCAAGTAGCCGATATAAAAGTTAGATTATTAGACAATTAAGGTCATGGATTAACATGCGTATGAAAGTTGTTAAGAGTTAATTTGCTTAATTGATTGTCTAATCTGACAAGGGTTAAAGTTGAATTTCGATCTAAACTTTTTCCCAAATGTATACTTTACTACAAAAACTTTAAAATAATTAATGAAATATCTAATTAAAGATTTCGTGTTCATTAATATTACTAGTTTTTAACTATGTTAACATTGTCTAGTTAAATAATAAAACTAACATACTAACTCATCGTAGCTTTAATATATGTGTTAATGTGTTTGCTTAATTGTCTTGTTTTCTAATGAAATAATATTACAAATGGTACCTTAACTTTGGTAATATATATAATTAGGTATCTAAATTTTAAAATTGATTAATTTAGCATGTGAAAAATTTTGAAATTGATCAATTTAGTACTTGAATGAACATGATAGATGTACTAATGACATGCACGGAAATTTCTTTCAGGTATTAAATTGGTCAATTTTAAAATTTAGATACTAAATTGATCAATTTTAAAAATTAGGTACCATTTATAACCTTGACCCTTTTCTAGTTTGTTTATTGACTATTTGACATGTGTCACTTCTCCAATGATTGGGAGTGCCAGCTCAACAAACACAATTAACTCTATTAGTTGAGGTAGTGTTTATGGACATGAAAATTTTAATTAGGTATTAAATTTACTATTTTAAAGTTTACACAATCAATTGCATATTTAGGGAGAGTTCAAGTTAAACGTGACCTTAACCAAATTTGACACTATGTGCTAATCCAGTTGTTAGTTGTCTAATTTTTATTTTTATTTTTTATTTTTTGCTATTTGATAGTGTTAATTTTGTTAACTTTGGTAGTAATAGCAAACACAAAAAATTCAAATAAGTATTAAATTGATTACTTTAAAATTCAGATAGTCAATTACACGTTTGAGGAAACTTTTAGTACCAAATGCGACATTAATCTTATATTAAAAGATCTATGAATCTCTTATATAATCTATACAAGATTTAAAGTAAAAGAAAAAGTAAACAATGCTCTACTCTTGTGCTAGAACTATATATGCTTCATTGCCAAAATGTCCATACTTTTAGTGCTTTCATTTTATTGTTGTCACCATTGCCAATTGCTTGAAAATTTTCTGCTTATTTATATCATCTCCAAGGTGCCTTAAACATTTATCAATATATTAAAGTGGAAAGAAAATAAGTGAAGCCTATCTTTTTCTTGAACTACCTTGGAAAATGTGTATTTCAAAGCGAAATGGAACCCCATTTGCAAGTTATAACCACTTTTAAAATTTACTCAATAAGGATAGTTATGTGTACTAGGTTTTATTATCAAGTAAAAGTATAGGTCATAAACTTTTAAATAAATCTAAATATTACGCTCAAAAGTTATGGACTGCAAAGTATAACATATAAATGATTTTATTAATTAAGGAAAAGGAAAATAGTTAAGAAAGTTGGTTAAAAAAAAAGCAATTTTCTAAGAGAATTTATGCCTCCTACACAAATTTTGTTTTAAATGTGAAATTCACAAGATACAATTAAGTTTTGATACATAAATAGTAAAAGATCAAGTATTGGGTCATACATTAAAATTTATGTGACATGTCTTGTGTTTAGTAGTTGTTTAGAGAAGAAAGGAGTGCAAAAAATCCAAAGAAATTTGTGCAAAATCTCCGCAAATATAAGGAATCAATACATCTTATGTCCTAAAACGAATTTCAAAGGATATAAATCTTTTCAAGATTCATAACCTTTTTAGATTTCACTTATATACACTAAATTTGAATTAAACTAGTATATATTGATCTAAATTTTTAATTACAAAAGAATATGACTCAAACATGCATGTGCAACACTTTAAAAGTTTGATCAAAAGTTGCAACTCTTCAAGTTTTGATATTATGAAAATTCTACAGATTTAGATGGTATGGACCACTTCATGATGGCTTAGAAATATCTTGATTAGGAAGTCTAAATTACATGTAAGAGATCCTAATTATTCTACTCGTTAAAATCTTATTTTGTGCTATTGATAGGTCATTTTAGATATGGGCTCCCTAATCTAGACCAACCCGTATATGTTATGGACCGTTTGATCTATCATGGACCTTGGACTAACTGCATAAAGTTAGACCAAGATACCCCAGTTGGTAACAATTCACTTACTCCTTGCCTACTACCAACTAGATACCTATAAGCACCACTTCAAGAGCTTTAATCTATTAAGTGGGCTTTGCATCATTCAAGCAATCAATAGGATAATATGCTTTCACCCTAATATCGAGATATATCTTAAGACTCAAAATTTGTCATAGTGGGAAGATGTATTGTACTAGTGTATCAGGATATACCTTTTTTTATATGATTATCCACCTATCTAATATGCCATGACTTACTGTTCTACCCTTCGACTCAATAATAAAATATTTGCACACTTGCAATCTCATGGGCCTATCTTTAACCCTGCTTATTGTTATTGCTTGATCTGGATCCCTTCAATGCACACCATATGCTCATTTGATGATGCAATGTTATGGTTAATGGAGGATGATTAAGAGTGCAAGCCATGGATCTTGGCTTTGGAAGAATATTTAAGACATAATACATGATAATTCTCATGACTATCAAAAGCTTTTGCCGATGGTATGATTTTGAAGCATATTTAGAGGACTTTTGCTACTTATTTTAATTACTTATCAAATGTTAAATTTATTGAAATATCCTGAATTAATTAAAATAAATGTGTAAGAATCATAAGGCATTTTTTCTATTTTAAATAAGGGTAAAGTTGGCAATTAAGCAAATTTGAAAAGATACGTAGAATAAACTAACATATTTATACCTAAGTAGTAACTGCTATTCCTTTTCCTTCCTATGTTTCCATTCACAGAACTTTTCTCTTCCCTTCTTCTAGCATTGGTGATTTCTCATTTTTGAAGATTGCTATGGTGAGTAAAGTAATTTTTCTTTCCTGTACTATTCAGGACTAGGACAACATCCAATATAGACTTTTTAGAGTCTTAAACTTAATAGAAAAATCCTACAAGAAAGTTTCAGTTTTGCAAGAAAAGAATTTCTAGAGAACTTATCACTTAAGGCGTTGGGGTATGAGAAATGATGGGCTTGGAAAGACACAACAAGATGATGGCACTAACTGCTTTTTTACTTGCGATATAATGACTTTGGTGGATGATGCTTATGGAATTATGGTTATACCATTAGAATAATTGTAGTAAGGGTGTGAAAGGCGTGTTAAAGTGATGAAAATGATTTAGGCAAAGGTTTAAACTAGTGTTAGTTTGGAAATAAGAAGAAAATTGTGGAAAAGGATGTTTTCTAGAAGTACACGACCTACAGATGGTCCCATGTTTCAAGCCATGTACCTCGTTGAGTGTGAAAATTGCATTTTTCTAGAAGAACATAGCTAACTCATGGCTACATGTATCTATTGTGTTTCCATCTGTGTTTTAAATATAAGGAGATTGGCAAAAACACAGCATATGCGTAGTCTTGTGTTCTTTCCTATGCTCCTCTTTATGAATTTTTGAAACTTCGTTTAGAAAAGAACATAAGAAGAAACACAAGGTCAAGTACTCCTCGTGTTTTACCCATATACCTTCCTATGGACCTTTTTATGGCCTACATTCTTCACCAAAGTGATACCAATCCATATATTGACTTTTATACTAGTTTATACATGATAAAACACCTTAAAAGTCACCTTTTTTCTAACCTAAAAACAATAGGATTCGTCAAGCTATTTACTTTATGATTTGTACCTTTTAAGATTTTAAGAATGTAGGTATTAAAAAAGTAGGATATAGAGTGATAGGAATGTAACGAGAGTTTAAGTTAAACATCTAGAATTTTCTAAACAATTTAATTATTTCTAATATGGTAGTAGATATTGGTTTCAAAATGGAACGACTTCTAGGTACGCATATACCTTGCTTGTTGCTTGTGTTTGTTTAAGATAGAAACTTAAATGGACTAATTAACTATGTGGTTTTGATAATGTGCTTGTTGCTGGTAATAGGAGAAGAGCATCCACTAGGGTTGGGCAAAAAAACTAATCGAACCGGATAGAACCCAACAGAATTTTTTGGTCTTTTTCTAAACGATTCAGTTTGGTAATGGAAATTTTGTTCAGAGTCATCAACTAAACTGCACGACTCAAACCGAACCAAACCGTCTCAACTTAGAGGAAAAAAAAAAAGCTTCTATTAATGTGCATCTATATGGAAACACTTGCAATATTAATGTATATGAAAACAATTAGATTGATGAACCAAATAAATATTAGTTTTATTTGAAGATTTCTTTTATGAAAGATTTTACTTATTATATCAAATTTGTAGGTATCAATTCTTTTTAAAGCCGTAATACATTCCTATTGTGGTATGAGTATACATTGGACTATTTCATAAAATTTCCCTCTACATTTTAATAGTTAAATTTTAATTAAAAATATTGGCTTGTGGTAAGATAAATTTTTAGATATATTTATGTAGGCTTTATATTTTACAAGAATTTAATCAAATGAAGAAATAAGTGATAGTCTTAATCTTGTTTTAATTCATATTATTGTGTATAAGACATTTTTATATTCATATGACTACTTAAATGTTTTTTCGTATCAAAGTTTTATATCTATTCCAAATAACTTAATCATATGAAGTGATAGCTAAAAAAAAAATGGAATGGACTAAACTGATTATATAATAAGATTTATGAAAAAAAAATACCCCTTGCATTAAATATATATAATAAATATATATGAAATAAGAAAATAATTATAGCAATAACCATTCATAGAGTTGGATGGAATCATACATACAATAAATATAGATAATAAAGATATGTAGGATAAAAAAGTAATTGAAATAATAACCATTAACTAGAATAAAATCATGATTTTAAGATCTAATGGAAGAATCAAATTCCTCTTAAATGTAAAAAATAGATAATTCTCCTTTTTGATATATGGCTCGAACTGTATACCAAACTGTATCGAGCCGTCTAATTTTAGGTTCGAAAAAATATTAAACCAAACCATATGGATAAGTTTGATTTTATAAAAAAACCAAATTGTAATTTTAGGTTTGGTTCGGTTCAGGAGTTGAATCGAACCAGACCGTACCATGCCCACCCCTAGTATCCACACTATTATCACGCCAACCCAATGATTCATGTGTGGCATTGTTTATCAGTGGAGTTACGTGTAGAAATGATCTAGTCAGATTTAAGTGTTTCTATTTCAGGAATACTAAAGAGTATCCAACATCATATATATATGTGCATTATTATATTTATGTGAGGTAGGATACTAAGTTATCCCTTATGTCACTTGTCCAGCTTAAATCATAGATAATAAAACGTTAGTTGTTGCATTACTATTAGGTTTATATGTGAATGAGTGCTTGTTGAATCATTTGTATGTGTTTGTGGTATATCATACTGAGCTCCAGCTCACTCTTTTCATTTTCAAGTATAGGCATTTCTTTAGTAAAGTTAGCTTATCGAATTAAAGTATTGTTATAGCTTATGGGAAGAGGAATAATTCCGAAGATTACCTTGTTGATGTGTGAAGCCTTAGATAGTATTAGAGATAAAGATTGCTATTAAATGATATATGTATTACCACCTATTTACTCGTTTTCAATTAAGGATGAAGACCTCAATATTAGTTGTTGGTAAACCTAGTGAACTATATGAGTCATCTAGTATGTGTTAAGATTGTATGTAAGGTTTATGTATTTTCTTTGATAAGAAGAGTATCATGCATAGTATCATTAATTGTGAAGCATCCTCGAGAATATGAAATGGAGTTATAATTATTCAATTGTGGTTTATAGCTAGATTTTGAGCCTATGCATGTCCTTGTCCCATAAAAACACGTAGTGAGTTGTAAATTTCCCCAAATTTAGAGCATTACAACTTAAGTGGTATCTAAGTTATGATCTTTAGGGAACTTAGAATATGAAGTCCTTGGGAGAGTGAGATGATGAGAGGGGGTAGATCGCATCATCGCTAGTAGCTAAGAAAAGTTTAAATTTGTGAAAATTATCTAGTTTTATCTCCAACTTATGATCTCTTTATTGTTACTTTTCTCCTAGATTAACATTCATAAGAATTATATAAATATTACTTGTGCCATCATGTTTTCATGTTTAATTTCATATATTTTCCTAGAATATATATATATATTTTATTCCACTTTCAATTTTTTTGCTACTCCCCTAAAATATGTCGAAAATTAATTAATAAATGAATAAAGCTTAATATAATAAGAAGCGATAATTTATAAAATAAAAAGTCACCTCTACCAAACATATAACCTCTTGCCTTTTTGCCATAATACATATACATGTTTATATAATAAGTTGATGGTATCTAGTGAAATTACTATTGATAAAATGATAATGACTAAAGTAAGTTAAAGAGAACAAGCATTTATATATATAAATGAATTGATAATCCTAACTTTCATGAGGAAATCGTGAGTTCAATAGACATAAATGAAAAATTTTCAATCTTTGGAACTAGTTAAATAAAACAAACGACTAAAACTCCTCTTTAAGTTGGCTAAAACACCACCTACTTTAATCAATAAAATCTTTTGTGATGCTAAATTGCAATCAAGAAAAGTTAAGAAGAAACTTGTTTGGAAAAATCCTTCAATAAACTGTAATCAAAAATAGATTTTTCCTCTTGCCAATGCGATAACAACAATCAAACAACAAATATAGAATTAAAAATAGCAACACCAGTATTTAAGTGGAAAACCCTAATTTGGGGAAAAACTTTGGGATTGCTACATAGATTTCTTGCATTATCAACAATAATGGGATACACAGTTTTTCTTATTATATAACACTTGTGAATCACACGGATCTTCACCACAAATGATGGATTTCAATAACAATAGGCCTCTCTCTCTCTCTAAACTCTCTCTATAGGATTTAGGAATAGCCTCCATATACACCTTAAGACTAAATAAGAAGTATTTATATGCAAACACAAAGGGAAAACACATACTATACATAAGTTGTCATATGAAAATGAAGGCTAGCAGCATTTGGAACTTTGACGTTTCAACGTCAGTGCCTATCTTAGCGGCATACCACCTTAGGTCAGTGACTTTGATGCTAGCCTTAACTGATACGAGCTCTTAAAAAAATTTTCTCATTTCAATACTGGTAAATATAATGTTAAAGGCCGACGGTGTATCTTCTATTATGGCTAGTGTACAACAACTCAACTCCTTTGTTTTGCACAAATCTCTTTATTTCCAGGTCCTCTTCTAAGTATATAGTATACTTAGGATTTTCTTAATTATAAACCCTTATGGATTAGATTTATGACCCAGTAAACTCCCCCTCCAACTTATATGGGGGGTTCCACTACATCTGCTATTTGTCTGCAACAAACAAGATTGTCTTTGGATAGAGCTTTGGTCATCATATTTGAAGCATTATCATTAGTATGGATCTTCTCTAGCTTTAAAAGCTTTGGTTCTAATACATCTCGAATCCAATGACATCTCACATTAATGTGTTTAGATATGGAATGAAACATTGGATTCTTACTGAGATATATAGCACTCTGGCTATCGCAAAACGACCTCAAGTCTTCTTACTCTTGACCCAGTTCTTCTAAAAATTTCTTTATCCACAAGACTTCCTTGCAAGCTTCAGTCACAACTATAGTCATAGCTATATATTCTGCTTTATTGGAGGAAAGTGCAACACACTTTTGCAACTTAGATTATCAAGACACCACTCTCCCTACATAAGTAATTAGATAACCTAAAGTAAACTTCCTAGAATCAAGATCTCCAGCCATATCAGCAACTAAAAACCCTTATAATATAGGCTTACTGCTACCAAATTGCAAACTTAAACTAGAAGTGCCACCGAGATACCTAAGAATCCATTTAACAGTGATCTGATGCTCTATACTTAAATTCGAGAGATAGCGGCTAACCACACTAAGAACATGAGCAATATCTGATCTAACGCACACCATATCATACATTAAACTGCCAATAGTTGAAGCATACGGTATCTTCTTCATTTGTTCTTTGTCTGCCTCACTTTTAGGATACTGTTGAGTACTGAGTTTGAAGTGACCTGGAAGTGAAGAATAAATAGGTTTTGCCTTGCTTATGTTGAATCTTTCCGGCATCTTTTCTAAGTATCTCTCTTGTGATAGCCACAATTTCTGGCTCTTACTATCATGAATGATTCTGATGCAAAGAATTTGCAGTGTGAGTCCTAAGTCTTTCATGGCAAAAGACTTATTCAGTGCAATCTTTAGATTTTGAATCTGCTCGGCATCATGGCCAACAATTAGCATATCATCTAGATATAGTAGGAGTATAAGAAACTCAACACTAACAAACTTCTTAGTGAAAACACAATGGTCTGATGCAGTCCTAGTGTAACCTTGATAAATTATGAAGGAGTCAAACTTCTTGTATCACTGCCTTGGAGCCTGTTTCAAACCATACAAGCTCTTCTTTAATTTGTAGACAAGATGCTCCTTCCTCTTGACCTTAAACCCCTTAAGCTGCTCTATGTAAATTTCTTCCTCTATGTCTCCATGAAGGAATGTTGTATTCACATCCATCTTCTCAATCTCCAAGTTCAAACTAACTTCTATACTCAATACAACTCGAATGGAAGATGTCTTCACCATTGGTGAGAAAATCTCATCAAATTCAATATTTTTCTTTTTATTGATCCCCTTCACAAGCAATCTTGCCTTGTATCTTGGTTATGAGCTATTTTCTTCAGTCTTCACTCTGTATACTCATTTTTTTTCCATAGTCTCTTGCCCTTTGGCAGTTCCACCAGCTCATAAGTATTATTCTCATGCAAAGATTTCATCTCTTCTTACATAGCTTCGACTTATTCCTTTTTTTGCTCATGTACAATTGCCTCTTGATAACATTCAGGCTGTCCCTCATCAGTCAGCATCACATACTCATCTGGACTGTATCTAATTGATGGTCTTCTATCTCTTGAAGGTCCCCTTAACTCAATCTATTGATGAGGCTCTTAGGGCTTTTCAACTATGTCTTCCACA
The DNA here is from genome assembly GCA_024138025.1 of Combretum micranthum. Lineage (NCBI taxonomy): Eukaryota > Viridiplantae > Streptophyta > Magnoliopsida > Myrtales > Combretaceae > Combretum > Combretum micranthum. The sequence goes on along the minus strand of JAMXBD010001411.1, from coordinate 25,915 downwards.
TTCCGCCATCATTAGAATCTTTAAGTGAGGGCACTCGATCTACATTTGTAGGGATTTGTTATTAGGATTTCAAATTTTTAGGCTTCCCAATATCTTCAATGGTTTGGTCTTCAAGAAAGACCACATCTTTGCTTCTGACAATCTTCTTCTCAGCTGGATCCCACAACCTGTGCTCATACTCATCATTTACATAACCTAGAAAAATACTCTGCTTTAAATTTACATCCAGCTTCGCTCTTTTATCCTTTAGAATATGCACAAATGCCCTACAACCAAACATTCGTAAGTGTTCACAAGAGATTTCTTTACTTTCCAGAATCTTTCTAGGATATCTCTATCTAGAGCATAAGAGGGGGATATATTTATCAGATTAACAGCTGTTCTCATTGCTTCACCTATAATGATTTAAGTAGCTTGGCATGTGATAACATACACTTTACTCTTTCTATAATAGTGCGATTTATCCTCTCTGCTATGCCATTCTGCATGGGGTCTTTGGAATTGTCTTCTCCAGTTTAATTCCATGATCTCTGCAATATTCTTCAAATGATCCTTTGTATTCACCACCATTATCTACTTGAACACATACTAATTGCCTTTCTATTTCTCTTTCTACTTTAGTATGGAATTTCTTAAACACATCCAGAACTTGATCTTTAGACTTCAAAGTAAATAGTCCACAACTTGCTAGAGTGATCATCAATGAATGTTACAAAATAAAAAGCATCACTTACTATCCTATCTTTCATATAAACCTAGTACATGAGATTTCCTAGCAGGTGGATTTCTTTGAAATGCAACTCTATGTTGTTTACTAGCAAGACAATCCATGCAAGCTTTTAGAGTAGTACCTTTCATATTGGGCAGAAGCTATTTCTTGACAAGTATTTGGAGCTGTTTCTCACTCATATGACCAAGCCGCTTATGCCATAGCTCCATAGAATTGTCATTAATTAGATTCACATCTCCTTCACTTATTTTTACTGATATTAAGTAAAGAGTGTTTCTCTTCATCCTTTTTGCCACAATGAGAGTACTATTGGTGAGTTTCTGATGTGAAACCGACTGTGATATTCAATAAAATATGATCTTGATCAATTTAGGGTTTTCTAGTTGATATGAAATTGCAAATATAAAATGGATATGGATGAAATTATTGCTTGATAGATTCCACGAACAACAATAACAAACTGACTTGTAATTGATTTATAAATCGATAGGTTCCACAATCTATAAAACAATCACGGTGTCAATGAGTTATGAGATTCAAAAACGGTGTTCGTCACAAATCTATATAACTCAAGATTTGATAAGAAAAAATGATTAAAGAGGAAAATTATTTCTCAATAATCTAAAAACCACAACAGGTTTTCTCACACAACAATGTGCTCTCAAAAGATAATATCCTAAAAACTATCCTCATACCAATGACCAAAGACAATATATATAACCTTAAGAAAACCTAAAGAAATCAAAAGACATTAAACTTGATCCAAGGGAAAGCTGATGGCCTAAAAATACAAATGGGTGGCCTAAACATAAAACAAGAAAAATAATATAAAACTCATCGAAAGAAGGCCGTCGGTTTAGACACTTACACCGACGGCTTTGACACTTAGGTTGATGGCTTAGGAGTCGGCCTATCTCCCCCGCGCTGCCTATTTCGTTTCTTGAATTCACTCCTTGTTGCTTTCCTTTTTGTGTCCTTTTCTGTGACTTAGGGCAACCCGATTCCTATGATTACCTCTTGGTTTAAGAAGATTCATCCTCGAATCTTGATTCTTTTTTTTCTAAACATTCGGAGTAGTCATCCTGCTAGTCCAAGCAAATAAACTCCTAAAGTCTTTGATCTTCTTAATGTGTAACATCTTAGCTTGGTGCATCACTTCGAAACTCATAGGTAGCAATTTGTAAGTCTTTCCCTGGTGCTGGATGGTATATTTATTTTTGTACCCATCAAATAAAACCCAATGGTCATACTGCCATGGCAGCCCAATAATCAAATGTGTAGCATCCATAGAAACTACATCACACAAGAAATCATTAGAATAATCACCAATGGAGAGAGGGGCATGAACCTGTTTGTGTACATGAATCGTCCCCTTCCGATTAAGCCAATGAAGGGCATATGGCCTTGGATGTTGCTTCATTTGTAAACCCAATTTAGAAACTAATCCGACTGAAATCACATTGGCACAGTTGCCCATATCAATCATGGTTAGACAAGTTTTCCCCTTTACTAAACTATGAATATGAAATAGATTTGTCCTTTGATCCGGATTAGCCTTCTCCTACTCAAGTAATAATGTCAATGGACCATTAGGTGCATCTAACTCAACTCACATCTCACTACCTCACTACTCTCCTGCTTCTCTTCCCCACCTTTAATTTTATCATCTTTTAAGATCATCACTATCTTATTAGGACATTGAGAAGCAATGTGTCCATGACCTAAATATTTAAAACACTTGATTTCTCTACTCTTTTTTTGTGGACCGTGATCTGGAGTCCTTTCTTCAATCTCATTCCCTTTATTCTTTTCCTTCCTATCCTCTTTCCTTTCCTCCTCATCAGATTTATTAAAATAATGGATTTTTTGAAACTATCTGTGCTGTTGTCTTTCTACCCTGCTAGCTAACTTAATTACATCCTCAAGAGTGTGATATTGTTGAAGCTCAACAACATTGGCTAGATCTCATTTGAGTCCATTAATAAATCTAGCTATAGACTCATAGTTAGATTCTTGAATATCACATCTAGACATCAGGGTTTCAAATTCCTTCACATACTCTTCAACACTCCTCTTTTCTTACCTTAAAGATTGCAAATCCATTAGCAATTCCTATTTGTAGTAATCAGGAACAAATCTGCACTTCATCAACCAATTTATTAAGACCCATGAACGCACTTTTTCTTTATCTACCCTGCATCCTTTAGCCTGTAATTTGTCCTATCAAAGACTAGCATAATCAGAAAATGCTAGTGATGCCATCTTCACTTTTGTGCGCTCATCCCATTCATAACAATCAAATACTTTTTCTACTCTTGGCACCCAATCTACGAACTCTTCCGGTTTACTACATTCTGTGAAAGGTGGAATCTTTAATTTGATATTTTCTATTCCCTTTCACCTTTCATTTCTACCCTCATGCTTCCTATTCCTTCCATTATTACCATCAAACTCTTCACTGAGTGTCTCCTATGGCTTGATCCACTTTAACTCCTCCTATCTTTCACTTCTAATTTTTCCAAGATTCTTCTAACATCCTCCTGCATCTGATTAACCCCTATTTGCAATTGTGTGAATTCTTGTCTCGTCACAACTTCTTCACCACAATGTTACTACCATCCGATGATATCTCCATAAACACCAACAACCAAAATACAATAACAACCCAACAACAACCACAACAGAATTTTCCAAAAGATATTAAAAATCAAGATTTTTTTTATTCCAACCTGAAAAACAATCCCCGTCGAACAATGATTTCTGCATAACCTTTGCTTTGATACCAACTGATGTGAAACCGACTACGATCTTCAATAAAATCTGATCTTGATCAATTTAGGCTTTTTTGGTTGATATGAAATTACAAATATAAAAGGGATATGGATGAAATTGTCGCTCGATAGATTTTACGAACAACAATAACAAACTGGTTTGTAATTGATTTATAAATCAATTGGTTCCACGATCTATGAAACAATCATGGTGTCAATGAATCACGAGATTCAAAAATGGTGTTCGCCACAAATCTATATAACTCAAGATTTGATAAGAACAAATGATTAAAGAGGAAAATTGTTTCTCAATAATCTAAAAACCACAATAGGTTTCTCACACAGCAATGTGGTCTCAAAAGATAATATCCCAAAAACCATCCTCATACCAATGACCAAAGATAATATATATAACCCTAAGAAAACCTAAAGACGTCAAAACACATTAAACTTCGTCCAAAGAAAAGCTGGCGGCCAAAAAATGCATATGGGTGGCCTAAACATAAAACAAGAAAGATAAAATAAAACTTGTCAAAAGAAGGCCAACAAGTAAGCTAGCAGCTTTGACACTTAGGTCGGCGGCTTAGAAGTCGACCTATCTCTCCATGCTGCCCATTTCACTTCTTGAACTCACTCCTTGTTGCTTTTCCTTTTTGTGTCCTTTTTTTATGACTCAGGGCAACCTGATTCCTATCAGCATCCATTTTCCTTCACCAAAATGCCTGCTATAGCCTTCATCATCTAGTTTCCCTACAGATATAAGGTTCAGGCGGATATCTGGAACATGTCTGATATCTTTGAGAATGAGCTTGCAACCAGTGTTAGTCTCTAAAACAACATTTCTAATACCAACAATTTTGATGACCATCATTTCCCATCCTAACGTTGCCATAACCACCAACATTGTAGGATGAAAAGAAATCACCATGTGATGTCACATGAAAAGGGCACGAATCAATAACCCAATCATTATCATGATATGCAAGACCAATATTGTAAACCCTTAATTTTTAAGATAGATTTGAGCTTAAAACCCTAAACCGGAAAGTCAACCGGAACCCTAGTAGTTTGGATCCGGAAACCCTGTGTTCTTAAACCAAGAATTTGAAATACGAGTAAAGAGTGTAGTTTGATTCATAATAATAAGGGTGCTTAAAAAGATCAGATTAGCAAATTTTCAACTTATTTCGAACCCTATTGGATACATACTTTGAAAAGTGTGTTTCGAGGTTCGAGATATTAAAAATATATTATTAGTACCATTAGACTCGTAATTTCATAAGATTTCCAAAATATATCAGTTATAGAATTTTTTGGGTTATAAAAGTTACAGTTATAGCTTTTTTATCGTATTTCCATTACTACTAGTACTTTAATTGTCTAATCTACTTTTTGATTTCTAATCAACTATTCATCAAGTACAACTTTCCATAACCTATTTCTTACATCCTTATAACATATTCTTACAATTTCATCATTTTCCTTACATTTACTTTTCCAATACTTTTTATTACTTTTAAATTTGAAAATTCTACACAAAAAAAAAAAAAATCATTTAACTCTCTTTCTCTCCCCTACCAAAATTGGCGCCCCTCCCTCTATTTTCTCTCTATTTGCTTTAGTTATTCATTTTATTTAACAACAAACCCTAATACACTTTTCTATAAACTCCTTTATGCCTTCACCTTTTCATTTTCTTTCCTTCCTCATAATCCTTCTTGGAAAAACTTTACAAAACACTCTCTCCTCTCCTCTGTATATGCCGTGACACCCCCTCCCTCAAGCACACACACACACTTTTGTTTTCTTCAAGTTTCTTACTCCACACATCTAATAGTATTAGATCTACACTTTACTATCTTAAAAACATGTAATGGCAAGATTATTCATGTGTGATTCCACTCAAAAATCCCCATGAGCTTTAAGCTAGGGATGTACAAATACTTGAACATGAGATCCTTGCCATCACAATGTTATAGATCTTATTATTTATATTGTTTTGTTATTATTTTGCTTTACTATTAAGTTATGTTGTTATTATTAATGTTTTGTGCATGTATTCATCATTTTACCATATCCACATAATGATCATAGTGTTCATGCATTTATGAATAGTATAATAAACTAGATCTAGTTGGATTGAGTTCATAAATGTCTTAGGTTTTTGTTTTATGTACATAAAGGACTTAATTACATGATAATAGTAGGAAAATATTAGAAAGCTTAAGATCTATTTTGGTTTCAACAAAAATGGATTTTTGAAATTCACCTAAAAAGCTATATTTAGAAAAGCTATTTTCAACTTCAAAATGTGTATTTTACATTAAAAATGAAAGGCTTAGGGAATAGATATCATAAATTAGTGATCTTGATGAGTAAAGCTTAGATCTATTAAGGAATATTTTCAAACAAGGAAAAGTTTACAAAAGTTTTGTGTCAATCCCGATAACAAACTTAAAATTCGTAATAAGGAAAGCTTGATATATGGAAACCTATTTTTCAACCCCAAAACAAGATTTTTATTAAAGAAATGGAAGTCTTAAGGAGTAGGTTTGATTAGGAGATAGTTTTTGAAAGATTAAATGAGTTTTACAAAAGAAACAATCTCAAATGGAAATTTCAAAATTCGGATTTGAAAATGACCACTATTTAAACATCTATTTCCAAATGACAAATTGATGATTTTTATGGAAAAATAAAAGTTCTAGGGAATACATGTAGCAAAGACCAACTTTTAACCAGGATAAATTAAATTTATCAAAGTATAATCCTAAAATATAGGAAAAGTTTTAAAGAATAGATTAAACAATGTTTTCATTCCTTAAAATTTTTGTAAAATCCGTAACTAGGTAGACCACCTATTTCAACATCTATTTTCTAACTCCAAAATGAAGGATTTTATTAAAATAATGAAGGTGTTGGGTATATAGGTCATCAGGGTTGAGTTTTGATAAAAGCAAGTGTGATTTTGCAAGAAGTAAACCTATTTTTCTAAAGTCTAGTAATTTCAAAAGTATTGTAAAGCAAAAGTTTTCTAAAAGAATTCTTGATATCATATCATTGATGATATACATATAGATAGCTCATCTCATGACATTCATGATAATGACTTGTAGGTAATGTATGTGCATATAATGAACTTGGTAGAAACAAGTTAGGAAAATAGTGTCTTTTACATCTTATTAAGCATTATTTAAGTACATGAGGAAATTGATCTACCAACACCTATGAATCATGCATGATATTGAGTTATATATGTATATAATAGTCTTTCAAGATATAATGATAGCTAAGTATCTATCAAAGCTTTGGAATGATGCTTGGTTTGAAATTAGAAGTTGAATTGTGGGATAGGAATTTCGTATAGCATTATGTACCGTACTGTTCATAGATCAAGCGACCTTGTTTGATGGAAATAACTCTAGAAATAGATATCTCTCGTTGAATAGGTAGAAATCGGTATATAATATGAGAAATTCCTAGTTAAAATGACCAAGTTATGGCCGCTTTAAGTTGGAATTTCCTCTTAGATGAAATTTGACGAACTTGTTAGAATAGAATTTATAAGTTTACTCAAACTTTATAGAAATACTCATTGCAGTTATTTCTTTTGATTAGAAGACTTGGGAGACGAACTAGACCTTCCCGAGGACTATTACGATTAAGTGGATTTTCATGCCATGGCAAAGTGAGTTCACTATCTTTAAATTATATGCTTATGATTGTGCTTGTAATGATAGTGGCATTAGATTTAGGGCAAGATAAAATTGGAATGTGCATGCGAATTCAATTTGATTGAATTGATGATAAGAATATCGAAATGGAATTGTTGTAAATATTTGTATGTTTTAGTATAGAATTAAAGTGTCTACAATATCTATGATCACTTATGAATCGTTAATTAATATGCCATGATCTTATAATCAAATTGACCATGCATACCATATGTTGAGTCACATTGCATTTATTATTATACCTTTGAGGAAGAAGGCATAATAGTTGGGCAATGAGGGACCTGTAAACTCGAATGTTGGTGTAATGCCCGGAATTGAAATGGTAGTGGTGTAGTTACTTGTATCAACTACAAAATTGTGAGTGCGTAGGCACCTGAATCAACCACAATGTAAATGAGAAAAATTGAAATCTATGGTTGTATGGGCCTGAAACACCTAACCCCGAATTGAGGGCGTAAATCTATTCAACATAAGACTCCCGGAAAGTCTTGTGTATTGTATGCTCACGTCTTTGTGCATTTCATATGGTTGTTAATAAACTTGCCTGATATATATTGCTTGTTGAAGTATTTAATTTAGAAGTGAAACTCACTAAGCTCGTAAGCTTATACCCCTATAGTTTCCTGTTGCAGTATGATTATTTATGGCTATCCCCGAGAGGCCACTTTCCTCAGGTATAACTTTTGGAATTTGAAGAGCTTTTTGAAGAAGTTGGGACCTAGATATTAGGCATAGACTTTTAGTTGAATCCTCTTAATTATATATATAATTGTTGTTGTAAGAGACTTTGTGAAGTTTTGATAACTTTTTTTAGTTAATCCTCTTAATTTATATATAATTGTTGTTGTAAGAGACTTTTGATGACCTAAGGACTCCTAATATTTTGACGGGGGTATGCCCTTTAGATCATATAATAGATTAATCTGATTATAACTGTTATAATTTACATTCTTATCGCTATGTATGTCTCCTTAAGCTATTTCGATTCAAAGTATGGTTCCCTATATGTTAAACATGAGCCTTACACCCGATGTTTAAACTCATGGAGTGACTAAGGTTGTCATACTTGAGTTTAGATATTGAGTGTGGTGGACTGTAGCATTTAGGGTACCCTTTGGGGTATAACAAACACAATCCTCATCCTAGGCAACTACTATCTCACCACTTACTGCTGTTGCAGTTGTGTCCTCATCTTTTTCTTCATCTTCACCTTTACCTTTACCTTTACCTTACTATCTTTTCCATAATCTATGTTCTCTCTTAAAATGATCTATCTTGTCACAATAAAAGCATTTGATATTTTTCCTTATTGATTTGGATCTTCCTTTGGAATTATTAGATCTATCGGATTTATCATTTGACCCCCTGGTCCTGCTTCTACTATGCCTCTCTTGCTTATCAGTGACTAGTGCCCGAGTCTTAGAACTTGTATCGAGATATTTCCTTCTGGCTTCTTCATTCATCAAGTTGTCTTTCACCATTACAATGGTAAGCTTTCCATCTGGCGCTAAATTAGTAACAGACACCACAAGTGTCTCCCAACTTTTAGGCAGTTAACTCAATAACAAAAGTGCCTGAGTCTCATCTTCAAGCACAAACTTCATAGCAGATAACTGATTCACAAATCCTTGAAAGTCATTCATATGCTCAGTCATATTGGATCCATCCTTATACTTCAAATTCACCACTCTCCTAATTAAGGAGATTTTATTCAAGGCAGTTTGCATCTCATACATAGATTCCAATTTCCTCTATAAAACATCAACTCTGGTTTCATGGGCTATATGATGATACAAACTATGATGAACCCATTGTTGGATATAACTGATAGTTTTTCTATGCAAGATTGCCCAATCTTGATTAAATTTATACTAATGATTTCGTTGTGTTACCACCTAAAGGCAAATATAGATCTTTATAGTATAGCAGATCTTCCATTATAAACTTCTAGATAGCATAATTTGATGAATTTAATTTAATCATCGTACATGATGATTTTGTCATGTCTGCAATACAATGAACAAAGAACCTTAGTTTTCTTTTTCTTCAACTTGGTACTCTGATACCACTTGGTAGGAAAAATCCTTTAATAACTTGTGTTAAAAAACATATTTTTCCTCTTGCCAATGCGGTAACAATAATCAAACAACAAATATAGAATTAAAAATCATAACACCAGGATTTACATGGAAAACCCCAATTTGGGGAAAAACTATGAGATTGTTGCACAAATTTCTTCTACTATCAATAATAATGGGATACATATTTTCTTACTAGATAACACTAATGGATCACATGGATCTTCACCACAAATGATGGATTTCAATAACAATAGGCCTCTCTCTCTAGATTTAGAAATAGCCTCCATACAAACCCTAAGATTAAATAAGAAGTATTTACATGCAAACACAAAGGGAAAACACGTACTGTAGATAAGCTGTCATATTAAAATGAAGGTTGGTAGCGTTTAGAACTTTAGCATTTCAATGCCGATGCGTACATTGGTAGCTTTAGCCGCTATGCTGGTGGCATACCACCTTAGGCTGGCATCAATGACTTTGACACTGACCTTGACCAATGCAAGCTAACGGAAAAAATTTCTCATTTCAATGCTGGTAAATATAAAGTTGAAGGCTAGCGGTGTATCTTCTATTACTGCTAGTGTACAATAATCCAACTCCTTTGTTTGCACAAAACTCCTTATTTCTAAGTTCTCTTCTAAGTGTATGTAGTATACTTAGGATTTCATTGATTATAAACCCAAATGGATTGGATCTATAACCCAACAAAACTTAATATGAATGAAAACATGCATATCAAAAGACACAAGAAATTGAAACAGGCTTACATGGGCATCTAATATGGATTATGAATCGCAAATAAAAAAACCAAAATATGAAAACTTCACCTTATGTAAATACAAAAGAGAATGAAATGAGAAGCTAACAAACCAAAATGCTATAGTGGTAGTGGCAACTCTATAATGAGGACTTGTAAAATTCATGGATAAAAAAAAAAAAAGTAATAGTAGGAAACTTCAATTTGCATAAATATGTAATGATTGTGGATTTAAGGTATAAACACGAAAGGTAGGATTGGAAAGTTCATAGTTTGTTATTGTTTATTAAATTTTTTGTTAAGTGTATTAAGTTTTGTCAGTAATCTTGTTGTGCTATGTCAAGTAGTCATGTCTAGTCTTTTTCTATTGAGTCAAGTTGTATTTGATTTGTTTCGAAAATCTAGTCATATGTTAGTCTAGTATGGGTCAATCCAATTGATTCTTAATACTTGTCAGCTCCTCTCATAAGTGAACTTATGATGGAACAAGAGAATAAGAATTTCTTGACTTCAAATGAAACAATAAAAAATAACAAGATGTGAATATATACTATGTATAACATGATGATATGAGTGAGGGATTAATGAACCAATGATAGAATAAAATCATAGTGATGATAGAGGCATTAGACATGAATATAATGCAAGGTAAAGTATCAAGACCAAAAAATCTCATAACCATAATGTTGACGATAATGACAAAAGTAATAAAAGATACCCACTAGGGTAAAAGCCGAATTTAGCAATGAAATTACAAATACGTAGAATTAACTAAAAGTAAATAGGAAAATACAATATAATCTTTAATTGACTTTAAAAATGAAATAACATTCGTGTAAATGGTAATATCACAAGCAAGCAAATAACTCGCCCAATCTAACAAGTAATAGCAATTAACCTATTAAATCATTAATTCAAGAGTGCAACAACCAAATTAATATAGCTATATGTAATTATTGTATTTCATTCATTTCTTTTATCTGATAAAGCGAGATAAAAATAGTATTTAAAGCGAGTGTGAAAACAAGCATTACTGCATGATTGAAATTGTTGGCAAGTAAAGGGCATAAATAAGTTATGATGCAGCAATTAAAAGGAGGTAAAAGTAATCTTTAATAAAGTGGGGAATTACGGATTGTGATGATAATAGTAAAAGGATTAAAGAACAAGGAACAAGAGATTCAATATAAGGATGATAATGAAAATACAGATTTAGAGAGTAGAATGAAGGAAATATTTGGGAATGTACGTGAATAAATTGAGGATAATTAATATCAGGGTGTAAGAAGTATGGAATTGCAAAAATGTAAATGTAAAAGTAAAGTATGACTATTGGTTTAGTGATTACGAAACTTAGGAAACAAAGGAGTGTTGTTAAGAGAAGACTATTTGTTTTGAAGAAATTAAAATAACCTTTAGAGAACTAGAGATATTGGACAGAGTAAAAGTAACAAATGGGGAAAAAAATGTAAAGACCTAATATAAATAAGAAAGAATGGGAATGATAAAGTGATAATTGTGGAAGGTCTGGGTGAAAAATTATAGAGTAAAGAACATTAGTCAATATATTGAAGATAGAAGAGAAATAAATTAGAAAGACTAAGAAGAACTAATAGTAGGATTGAAGATGGAGGGAAATCGTAGTACTATAAGTTTAGATTGAAGGATTTGCTTGTTGGACTAGTAGTTAAGGAGATGCAAGTAAACAATTTAAGGAAGATTTAGTGTTGTGAAATGATATTGAGTAGAAGTAGGGAAGTCTTGAATCTTAACTCAACTGCCATTGAGAATATGAATGGATTTAAAGAATAATGGTTATGGATTCAAAGTATCTTATGGAAAAGTGTATATTGAAAATCTATAGGCTATAAAGAAAATTAGTGTTAATAATATTGGAGAATGACTGTAAATTCTTGTGATAAATCCTTAAAGATTTATCCAACGCTGCAAGTGTCATTTATCAATACTTTGTCCTTGAAGTAATAGCTGGTTGAAATGAAAAACATTAAAAGTTGAAAAAGTATGCACAAAGTGGTACAATAATTTATTGAATATTTTGGGACCCAATCAATGAAGGGTGAATGTTGCAACTACAAGTAGTATAGGCACTAGTAGTAAGATTAAATAAGTTTTGCAAGGAATGTAGATAACTGAGAATTACAAAGAGAATTAAATGAATAGGAGGCAATAATTCTTGAAAATTAAGGATTGGAAACTTGCTATGGAGAGAAGTGTGGCTGTGAAATATGTAATCAATGAATGGGTATATCAAAGCCACCATTCAAGTTGACATTTGGAGTGCTTGTCATCAATGGTATTGAGGAATCATGCGTCAATTGAATCAAGTAAATATGCCCTGGGACATTGAACCTTCAATTGAGTTGTATCGAAGTTGGAAATGTATCAAGGTTGGGGTATTTAAGGAGTCTTTCTCGACAAACAAGTAAATCTAATACCTCAAGATATAATGAACTCAAAGGAATAAACAATGAACGAAAGAGGCATTGGTGTTCATGATGATTGAGAGAACTTTCATCAACTTTCAAGGACGAAATTCTTTAAAGGAAAGGAGAATGGAATAACTTGAATTAATTAAAATAAATTCTCAAGGATCATTAGGTATTTTGTCTAGGTTAAATATGGAAAAAGTGAACATTTTGGTTAATTTGAAAAATTATGTAAAATATAATGGGAGTTTAAGTTAGACATTTAGAAGTTTCTAAATAATTTAATTATATGTAATATAGGTAGTGGATACTAGTTTCAGAATGGAATGACTTCTAGGTATATGTATACCTTACTTGTTACTTGTACTTTGTTTAAAGTAAAAACTTAAATGGACTAATTAACTATATGGATTTGATAATAATGTGCTTGTTGCTAGTGTAGCTACTAGTAATAAGGGGACAGTATCCATACTATTATCACAGTAACCTGATGATCCATGTGTAGTGTTATTTATATGTGAAGTTGCACATGGAAATGACGTGGGTAAATCTAGGTATTTTGGTTTTGGGAAATTAAGGAGTAATCAACACTCAATTTTAGATTTGTGGGTTTTAGGGAGTACCTAACATCATATATATGTATTACTATATTTATGTATGGTGGAATACTGAGTTATTTCTATGTTGCTTGTCCAACTTAAATCAAAGTTAGTAAAACGTTGGTTATTGCATTACTATTTGGTCTATATGTGAATGTGTTCTTGTTGAATCACGTGCGTGTATTTGTAGTATACCGTACTAGGCTCTGACTCACTCTTTTATCTTTTAGGTATATGTGTTGCCTTGGTAGAGTTTGGCTTGTCTAGTTAGAGGATTGTTATGGACCATGGGAAAGGCAATGGTTCCGAAGATAGAGATTCATATTAAATGGTTTGTGTATTATCACCTGCGTACTAATTTACAATTAAGGATGAAGACCTCAATATTAGTTTTTAGTAGACCTAGTGAACTATATGAGTCACTTAGTATGTGTTAAGATTGTACGTAAGGTTGGTGTAGTTTCTTTGATGACAAAAGTATAATGTGTAGTATCATTAATTGTGAAGCATCCTTAAGAGTGTAAAATGGAGCTACAATTGTGCAATTGTGGTTTATAGCAACATTCCGAGTTGTGTGACACGTGGCAGGTTGTAAATGTCACTAAATTTAAGGCGTTACATTTATTCATCCACTACTTATAGAATTTCTGTAGTTTAATGAAATAGGTTAGTTCTTTCTAGTTTGTTAATACTATTCCCTAATTCTTTTGCAAGTCATTGTTTAGAATTTCAATGAAATTTAAATTTGAGTTGTCAATCCCAACCTTGTAAGTAGGCTCAATTTTAATCAATCGAAGGTTTCAACTGTGTGGTGAGTTTGATGTGCGTTTTTGCCATGATGTATAGCCTGAAATTTCAAGTATGCATTTCATGTTTTTCGTTCTTGTGTTATTATTTCTATCCGTTAGAGCAAAGGCTAATTAAATCAAAACTTTACTGGACATATCATTTTTTTCATATTTACTTTCAGGCTTTCTTTCTTTAAGGTAGCATCTGTGTTAACCCAACCAGAGGAAAATAAAGTTATCATATTGAATCGGTTCCAAATATATATTATCATTGCAGACTACCAAAACATAATTGATACTGCATATAAGCAAAAGAAATATATATATATATATATATATATCATAGTATAATTGTTTCTATTATTTGATAAACATATCCACAAATGCTCTGATAACAACAGATGCGGTGGAATGACGTGAAATAAAAAATAAATATTACTATCTTGGATTCGCTTATGAATACTAAAGAGTGATCTTCTATACGCCTGTTGACTCTACAAATTCTCAAACGATGTATGCATCAAAATTAAAATTTTCAAAGAAAATTCGAATTCTAGGAGAATGATTAATATATGTGGCTTTGGATAATATTATTGATAAACCAAAACTGAATATTCACCTACAGACGTATAATTTATGTTGAAAACGTTAAAATATTTGATAAAGAAAGAAAAAAAATTAAAAAATCTTATTAAAAGATATTCTATTTAAAAAATCCTATTAAAAAAAAATATTCTTGTGAATCAACAGATTTGAAAGATATTAAAAGATTAATTTTTTTTTTTTTGAATTAATGGCAATTTATTTGATCGCAACGCTATAGAATTGAAGAGTGTAATAATCAATTTCGCGTGGCTGGATGCTCAGCTGAGGAGTATATATAAGCGACAAATAAACTATTAGTGGTGATGGTAGTTTCGAAATTGTCAATTACAGCAACTCTACGAGCATTTTTTTTTTTTTTTTTTTGTTCCTTTTATTTTTAAGAGCATTTAGATCCTTAGGAATCTTCGCAAGATAGTTAGGACGTAAAATCAGCATTTTAAAATCTTTCTTTTTTAATCCCATCACTTTATCCCTAGATTCCTTATAACAAGATCTTTCACAAATTTTTATAATTTTATGGCCCATATAATAAAAAATAAACACAACACACTTAAAATGTAGAAAAAAAAATACTTTGTCAACCGCAGGAGCGGTCCTTGTCAGAGGACTGCAAATTTTCTTAAGCATCGGTCCCAATGCCGAAAGATCTAGCCATCACGCACCGAGCGTTGGGAATGCTCTAATACATGGGATCCTCTTGCTCGTACAAATATACAATCAATAGAGTACATATTATATTATTGATGTGTTCATATGCTAAAGCATGTTTCCATACAAGTCATGAACATAAAAAACTAAATAGACAGATTTAATCGAAAACACGAAACTTTTTATCGTGCCATTTATTTTTCCTGCATCTCCAAGAAGAAAATAAGAAAGAATAACATGATGAAATATTATCGTCAATTATATTAATTAAGATCCATTATTGATCTTCCTGCAGTTCGTTCTGATTTCTCCATTAGTTCCAGTAAGGGGGCTGAGGTCACCCATTTTTATCATTGCATTCCCAAAATCTGTGAAGAAAGTGCGGAATTCTGACTATAAGTAGTCACCATGGAATCGGTGGATCCATTGCTAAAGAGTTGCTGATCCGAATGCAGAAGCCCCTTCATGCTCCTTAAATTCTTGAAATAATCGTTGTCGAACACATCTCCAGTTACAGCATCTAGGTTCGCTAGATTGCCATCCCCACCAGCACTCGGACAATTTGCCCGTAGCGACGAGGCAAAGGAGGAGTCTATGTTGGTCTCGTTGTAGATGCGTGTTCGAAAAGTGGTGCACCTTGCCCTACCAATCGTGTGAGCCCCTACAAGAATTCGTGAAGTTAGGCGAATTTTTATTTGTAAAAGACATCGATTAAATGTAGTTATTTATACCTACAAGTGTTATGTAAGTATGAATTATGCAATTTTTGGTAGTTTAATTATGTTCCCCATAATAGTAACGCTAGATCTCAAATGGAACCTATTCAAATATCGAGAAATAATTATTGATTACCTGACAGTACTACCATTTCTTTGGCAGTGAAACCCTTGTTTGAGAAGGCTGATATAAGGCCACTGAGATCTAAGAATGGAGATGGGAGGTCACTATTGGCTGCACTCAAACTTGCCGTAGTTGAATCTCGTCTGCCCAATTTAACCGACCACGTGCTCCCACCCAACTGTAGCAATACGAAAAATGAGAATTATTGTCTTTTATCGTCAATTAAATGGTAGTGGTTCAATTTCTTAAATAAATATATTAAATACCTTGAGCTACGTATGACTATTCTTAAAATATCAATAACTTTCTACGGTGGATTACATGCTTGCATGCATGCACGACCATAAAGGCGATTTAGTGGACTTATTAATTGTTATTTCAACTTTTCATTTCAATATTTTGGGGCGTCAACCAGCTAACTCTGAGTTGGTTCGAATCCACAAGGTCAGCACATATTAGACTTCTAACTAAATAAATCGTTTATTTAATATTTCGTCAAATGTCAACCAAAAAAAAAAAAAAGAAAATAAAACTGAATATTCTTTAATCAGAAATTAGAGTATCCTACAATACTGAAAAAAAAAAAAAAACAAATTATTAGTACTAAATATATATGCTATCAAGAATTTTAAGCATTTTTCAAAACTTACAGCAACAACTGAATCTCGAGCTGCAACAGCTAAAATATCTGCGCATGAAACCACTCCAGGACATTGTTTCTCAAGTTGAGTCTTGATTGCGTCAACAACCTCAAAACCTCGGACTGAGTTTGCATTTGGTAATGCGGTCTTTTCGCCAGTGAAAGTAGTGGTGTCATCCAATAAAATTGAACCATCGCAACCCTGTTATAAGAAGCAATTCGTATTTCTTATAATGTACTCAAATTCTCCGACTTAGATGACAAATTACCAGATGCTTATGGAGAACATACACAAATATTAAGTTATCTTTTGTACTGTGAATATATTAGAAGTTTAGAATGCTATTGGATAGTTCCTCGATTGTTGAGGAAAACCTATCTTTTGTACTGTAAATCATGTATCTCGGATGATTAAAATTGTTAAAACCTATATATGAAAAAGTGGCGGGTTCTACTTACTTAAAGATACAAAATGATAGGCTGCCACGGGTTAGGTCGACATAAGAATTTGTCATCGTCGGTTCTAAAATAATAAACGTAACGATTCCATATATATATATAAATATATACATACACATTCACAAATAGAGTGAAGTTGATGATGTCCAAGATAAAGACATGCATGAATTTGCATATTAAAATGAAAGGATAATATCAAAAATAGTACTCTAAAACTTTCGCAAAAAGTTAAATCGGATACTCGAAGTTTAGATTTGAACAATTTGTTACCTGAAGCAAGTTTCTACATGCTTTTTTTTACCTGAAACAGGTTCAATCTGATAAGAAAAATCTACACAAAACTTATTTCATGTATCAAATTGTTCAAAATTAAATTTTAGACATCTGATTGAATTTTTGATGAAAGTTTAAAAACCTTTGGTACCTGATTAAATTTTTTACAAAAGTTTAGGTAGTATTTTTCGAATTAACCCTAAAATCAACATTGTAATAAAAAACATTCTCAACATAATAGCTAATAACGTAATATGTATATGTACATATATGTATTATAAGCAAATAGTGGAAAAACTAAGGGGAACATGCATTGACAAAACAGTCGTGGAAATGGAGACGGAGTAGTGAAGCTCCCATCCTATGCTCTTCCGACACAGCGGTAGCGACAGCGCTTTTGATTATAGAAAGAGCAGAGGGACACGAGCGCGAATAGAAATTCGATGACAGTTGAGCTGAACCTAATAGAAGTAGAGACAGAAAAAAGGAGAAGCAGAAAGTCGGAATAAACGAAGACATGGTTTCGCTACGATATATGGAGAGGTTCAAATTTTCCAAAATACTGCTTTAGTTGTTGTGAGACAAGTTCCCAGAGGCACACACTATTTATAGCCATTCCAGGGAACAATTTGGCATTAAAATAATTGGAGATGGAGAAAAAGCATTTTGCTGCTAGTCATTATTTTAAGTCTTTATGACCTGGATGATCGAACATGCGCGTTTTTAAGTTCATTACAGAGAAAATGCCCACCACTAAAAGATCATATCAAACTTTAATATAAAAATACATACTAATATAAAATGCCAAAAAGGGACAATTCAAAAATATCAAAACGTGTATGTTTACGATAACTTGCATTAACTTTCTATCCTAAATAAAACATTGCGTGGTCCACTATATGTGTACTTAAGATTATACGAACTAGAGCATTAGTATGTACTTTAATTTCTTGGTACCGACGAGAGAACTTTTAGCATGATTCGATATTTAGATGTGATTAGTTCATTAGCACCTTAAAACATATAGCGTAAAATTAATATGATTTCCTACTTCATATTCAATAGTATATATTATCTCCCCCGACGTTCGGGTAAATGTCACTTTTAATATATAAACTTTACTAACTTGTTGAAATTTGTTGGGTATCGAGTACAGTGGAAATAACAAATGTACGAGGCAGATAACTGATAAATAAAATACGAGCAAAGGAACTAAAATAAAATAAATGGTACCAGAAAATTTAACGTGGTTCACCCTTAAATTTGGGCTACGTCCATGGGATCAACTTCGAAAATTTCTTCCACTATACAAATAGTAGGCTTACAAGAGAGATACTTCTCTAGAAAAAATATTCTAAAGTACAATACAAATAATTAAGATAAATCTAAAATAATGGTATATATGTGTTTCTCAGATACCCCAAAATATCCTCATTATTTTATCACTCCCTAAAATTATATATCTCTCTCTAAACAAATTTTCTTCAAAGCAATATTTACTTTGGCTTTTTTTTTGACAATAATAAAACTCACATAGAGATGTGTGTATATATATATATATGTGTGTGATTTCTGTTGATGGAAATCCATATTTATAGGCAAGAAAATCTAACGTCGTACATTTAGTAAAATTGGTTTTACCCAATTTAAATTATTGGCCATAGGATTATTGTTTGCTAGCTTGTTCTTTACGTTGAAGATTGGCTGGAAATAGTCAAACGCTAGCTTCCTCCTTCATGAGAATTGAAAGGAATTCTCTGGTTCCTTGGTAGTTACATTCCGTAGCCGATTTAGCTATGTCATCTTCCTTTTTTTTTATAATAATAATAATCCATATTAGTCTCGTAATGTAAGAGGGACCTATCAATTCTCCCCCTCCTGACTACATGGAGGGCTCTACCAATCCTACTGTTGATCGATAGTGTTCAAATTTGTTTCTTGGAAGAACCTTAGTCAACATATCTGATCCATTTTCATCAGTATAGATCTTTTCGAGCCGTAGCAGCTTCTTCTCCAGTACATCTCTGATCCAATGGTATCTCACATTGATATGTTTTGATCTAGGTGAAAGGAGGAATTCTTTCCAAGATGAATTGCACTTTGACTGTCACAAAATAACTCATACTTTTCTTGGTGAAAACCAAGTTCATTTAAGAACTTTTTCATCAATAGCAACTCCTTACAAGCCTCAGTTGCTACAATAAACTCAGCTTTAGTTATTGATAGAGCAACATATTTTTGTAATCGTGACTACCATGATACAGCTCCCTCGGCAAATGAAATTAAATATCCTGATGTAGACTTTCTTGAGTCAACATCGCCAGCCATATCTGCATTTGTGTAGCCAACCAATACAAGTTTTTCATCTCCAAAATATAAGCACATTTTGGAGGTACCATGAAGATATCTAAGAATCCATTTCACTGCAGCCCAATGTTCCTTACCAGGATTTGAAAGGAACCGACTCACTACTCCAACTGAGTGAGCAATATCTGGTTGTGTACTTACCATGGCATACATCAAACTTCCAATAGATGAAGCATATGGAACCTTGTCCATCTCCTCCTTCTCTTTCTCAGTAGAAGGGCACTGTTTGGAACTTAATTTAAAGTGATTAGCAAGAGGACAGCTAACCGCTTTAGCTTTGTCCATATTAAACCTTTGAAGTACTTTCTCAATGTACTTTTCTTATGACAACCGTAATTTCTTAGCATCTCTATCTCTGGTTATCTTCATACCAAGAATCTGTCTTGCTGGCCCTAAGTCTTTCATAGCAAAAGACTTACTCAACTGCTTCTTCAGGTTGTCGATCCTGGAAATATTCTGGCCAACAATCAACATATCATCCACATAGAGCAATAAAATAATGAAATCATCATTAGAGAATTATTTCTGCACAAATACACAGTGATTTGAAGTAGTTTTCTTGTAGCCTTGCTTCCTATGGTTGACTCGAACTTCTTATACCACTATCGCGGTGCCTGTTTCAAGCCATATAGGCTTTTATTCAATTTACATAATCCTCTTTTCCTTTTACAACAAAACTCTCTGGCTGCTCCATATATATCTCTTCCTCTAAGTCACCATGAAGGAAGGCAGTCTTCACATCCATTTGCTCAATTTCAAGGTCAAGACTTGTTGCTAACCCTAGCATTGTTCGAATGGATGTCATTTTCACCACCGGTGAAAATATCTCATGAAAGTCAATCCTTTTCCTTTGGTTGAATCCTTTAACAACTATTCTGGCTTTGAATCGTGGTTGGAGATTGTGTTCTTCATGCTTTATCCTGAATACCCATTTATTTTTCAAAGCCCTCTTACCTTTTAGTAACTTCACCAGCTCAAAAGTTTTATTCTCATGCAAAGATCTCATCTCATCTTGCATGACCTTAATCTAATTCTTTTTGTATTCATAATCCATTGCTTCTTCAAAATCTTTTGGTTCTCTCCCGTCAGTTAATAACACATATTGATCTGTCGGGTATCTAGTAGAAGGTTGTCGAACTCTAGTAGATCTCCTCAATTCTGGGAACATATT
Source organism: Combretum micranthum (assembly GCA_024138025.1). NCBI lineage: Eukaryota > Viridiplantae > Streptophyta > Magnoliopsida > Myrtales > Combretaceae > Combretum > Combretum micranthum. The sequence goes on along the minus strand of JAMXBD010001411.1, from coordinate 5,004 downwards.
GGAGCTGGTAGCTGATCATGAACACATCATCAGAGTCATCTGATGGAAACTCAAGGGAAGCACCTGCATCACCTATCTCCTATCTCAAGCTGGTCTTCCTGTATTTCATCTCCAACTTCGCTTGGTACCATTGCTGGTGGTATCATTTTTAGGTCTGTTGTACTGCTAGTAGATCTCGAAGCATCCTTCTGAGCCTTCTTTATGTCCTTAATGGTCTCATCTTCGACAAACACTGCATCACAACTTCTTATAAGATTTTTCTAAACTGGATCATAAAATCTATAGCCAAACTGATCTTGACCATAACCAATAAACACACATTGTCGTGTCTTGACATCAAGCTTTGATCTCTCATCCTTTGGAATATGCACAAAGGTTTTACAACCAAACACTCGCAAATGATCATAGGAAACATCCTTTCCTGATCATACTCTCTCAAGAGTATCAAATTATAGAGGGACACATGAATTTTTGTCAATATTGCCTCTCCCCAAAACATCTTTGGCAACTTTGCATGTGAGAGTAGACATCTAACTATCTCCATCAAAGTCCTATTCATCCTCTCAGCTAAGCCATTCAACTATGGTGTCTTTAGAGGTGTTGTCTGATGTCGAATACCATGCTCCTTATAGTAAGCATGAAATGGTCCAGTGTACTCTCCACCATTGTTTGTTCGGATGCACTTCAGCTTCTTGCTAGTTTCCCTCTCAATTAGAGATAAAAATTGCTTGAAGCATCTAATGCTTGATCTTTAGACTTCAAAAGGTACACCCATGTCTTTCTAGAATGATCATCAATGAAAGTCACAAAGTATTGAGCACCACCAATTGACTTTGACATTGGCCCACACAAGTCTGAATGTATTAAATCCAGTACATTCTTCATTCCAAGAATGGAACTTTTGAAAGTGACCCTTTTTTGCTTTCCTTCCAAACAATCGGTACACTTCTTTAGATGAACTTGATCCAATCTAGGTAACACATTCTTCTTGGCCAAACGGGTCATACTTTTCTCACTCATATGACCGAGATGTTTGTCCCATAGGTCAACTATGTTTTCATTCTCCACAGCATTCGCAGCATCTTGGGAGAGCTTTGCTTTCATGAAGTACAATTTAGAGAACTGCTTTCCTCGAGCCACTACCAAAGAACCTTTGGTGAGCCTCCATTTGCCATCAAAGAAGGTATTGTAGAAACCTTCTTCATCCAGCTTGCCAGTTGAAATCAGAGTTAAACACATATCTGGATTGTGCATGACATCCTTCAGGACCAATCGCGTACCATTCTTGGTTTCCAAACAAACATCTCTTTTACCTACAATTTTTGAAAAATTCTCATTTCCCATTCTTACCATTCCAAAATTACCTGGCGTGTAGGATGAGAAGAATTCTCTTCGAGATGTAGCATGAATGGTAGCACCACTATCAATCACTCAGCTTGTCTCATGGACTGCAAGATTGACCATATCATCATCATCATAAATAAGATCGAACTCCTCGACAACATTTGTCTATTCATCATCATTGCTATCATCTTTCCTCTATTCTTTGCCTTTGTTCTTCTTTTGATCCTGCTTTAATTTTTGGCAAAACTTCTTTATATGACCCTTTTTTCTTGCAGTGATGGCATTCAACATTGGCATATTTATTTCACTTTCTTCTACTCTTATCCCTTAACCTTGGACCTCTAGATTGACTCCTCCCTCTAGATTCTACAATAAAGACTTCTTCTTGTGATGAAGAAGACCCTTGTGTTCTTTGTCTCATCTTTTCATTTAAGACTCCACTTTTGACAAATTCCATATTTACTATACCATTTGGTGCAGAATTTGTAAGTGAAATCTTTAAAGTTTCCCAGGTGTCAAGTAAGGAGGCTAGAATTAAAAAAGCGAGTACTTCATTATCAAAATTTATGCCCATTCATGACAATTGTTCCACTATCCCCTGAAAATCATTCAAATGATCTGCCATTAATGTACCTTCCCGATATCTCATATGGAGCAGCTTTGTCAAGTAGAATAATTTATTATTGCCTGTTTTAGAAGCATACGGCTCCTCTAACTTGTTCCATAAAGTTCATGCATGAGTCTCATTACAAATGTGATTATACACATTATCTTTGACAAACTGTCGGATAAAACCATAAACTTGTTCATACTCAAACTCCCATTCCTCATCTCTTGTCTTCAGGTTTAGTAGTACTAAACACCGGCAAACGCATCTTTGTCATAAATAGAAGATCTTTCATCTTGCTTCTCCATATGTGGTAATTTGTGCCATTGAAATTGATCATTTTGCTTGTCTTCACCTCCATGATTCAAATGAATGAATAATAACCTAACTTATTTTTTGATGTGGAGAATCCACAATTTAATGGCACCTGTCACGCCCCGAAGGGTACCCTAAACGTGGCAGTCCGCCGTACACAATATTAAAGCCTAAGAATGACCACCTCAGTCACGCGAAGGCTTCCATACTATGTACAAGGCGTCTAACACATAAAGGAGACAAATCGGAATGATACATTTTATGTTGATACAATTGAGTAACAATGTAAAGGAAATACAATCCACTATACTCCAAATACAAAACACTATACTTCAAAATATAGTTCATCAAACTTCAATTACATTCATCCCAAGACTTCACTACATAAAACTATTACAAGGCAAATCGTAAAGCTTAGCCAAAAACTTCAAGCATTCTTATATCTTGCCGGAATCCCGAAGTCATTCTCGACTTCAACCATCTCGGTCCCCACTTAGCATTCTTGGAATAACCTGCTCATTTAAACAACTATTGGGGTATAAGCTACACTAGCTTAGTGAGAATTCCCTTAATTCCGTACCATAACAAACAAGTTATTAATCAATCATATGCTATGCATGAACAAACACGTGAGCAAGCAATTATGCATGGGTAACCGGAACCCACACACAGAACGGATTTACGCCCTCCGTATCTTGGGTTAGGAATGGTATTGAGTCTACACGACCGCTGCTAGTCCCCAAGCCCTGGCTCTTAGCACTCGACTCGGCTAGGCTCATCCAAGGATGCATCCACATGCGCCTTAGTACCCTAGAATGAGCTCTGGCACCGGGTCTCGTTACTTCAAACGAGTCCTCGGACCATACCGATCGACCTGCGTAGGAGTAGCACGCTACCAAATGCAATATGTCTGATGCGATGCATGATCAATTTACTTTTTGCTTAGGTCAAAATATTTATACATTCTTTAGAGTGACCAGGCAATATCATACACATAAATAATATGAACCGCAGTTATCCAATCAAATCGTGGTTTCGATATGCTTTAGTATTCCTTGGCATACATTCATCACAGTCTCATCATATATCCCATCCCCATTCATATCGATTTTTATCTTGTTCCTAAAATTCTAATGCGACTAATTACAAGCACAATCAAGGTAACAAAACAAGGAGAAAACTCACTCAGCCATTGGATCACCGGTCTTCTAGTAATAATAATCCGGTGGTAGGGAATCGTCGAACTCGGGATAACCTAAAAAGGAAGAAATACTCTAATCAGTATTTCAACTCAAACTAATCCAACGACTTCATACGAACTTATCAAATTCGTAATTCGCGTCCTAAGCGGGAATTCCAACTTAAAACGGCCATAACTTGGTCATTTTAACTCGGAATCTCGCAAATTTTATATCGATTTCTATCTACTTCGGAAGAGCTTTCTAAATACGAAGTTTAAATCAAGTTTTGAAAATATCTAAGCCTCGGAAATGAGGGATCAGATCTGTACAGCGGTTATATTCCGAAAATGCGGTTTTCATGAATGCACTTGAGATTCCTAAGTGTAAAATGAAACTAAATGCAATGGTAATGATTTTCCCTATCATGAATGTCATGATATGAACTCTAATGAGCTAAGTTCTTATAAATTTTTAGACTTAAAGAATTTAAATAAACTTTTCTTAGAACTATTTTGCTTTGTCTAAAATCAACTTTGCTACATTTGGTCACACCTACTATTTCTAAGGATTTTCTTTAGGAAAACTCCACTTTGTTTAAAGAATTTTGACCCTTATATTAGTTATATCCTAAGGCCTTTATTTCTTAAATAAAATCTTCATTTATAAACTTTTAAGTGGGTCTTTTACTAGGGGTTTCCAAAAATCCGAATTTAGAAAATCCATTTTCAAGTTGATTCCTTTAGAAAAATTATTTTATACTCAAAACTTTAAGTATTTATTATACCTATACCTAAGGACTTCATTTATTTAAGAAAATACATTTTTGAAGTTGGAAAAATAGTGTTTTCTAACCCTACATCCATTATTACGAATTTTGTCTACATGACTTTTAGCTCAAAACTTCTATGGACTTCATTTCTTGTTTCCAACATTTTCTTTAGAAAAACTCATTTAGACTCATGAAAAATACTACCAAACATTATCTATTACCCATAGGCTTCATTTCTCTTGTAAAATACATGTTTAGAAGTTGATAAAAGTGTTTTTACCTAGGTTTCTAAAGTCATCCGAATTTACACAAGTTCATATTTTGAAAAGTGTTTTCCTTTTTGACTTTATTAACTTATCTAACCATAGATCTACATACTAGGAAGGTGATTTACTAAAGACAAAAGCATTAAAGACTATTAATGCACATAAACACAAATATAGAAATGAATCTTAAATGCCTACATGATATGAGTAGTAAAATGATAGATCTACTATATCAAATGCTTAAATAGGTTTTGAAAACATAAAAACTATATTTTTATAAAAGATCTTTGTTCAAAATACTTTTTGATGGATAAACATAAAGCTTTTGTATGAAAGCTCTTTAAAGTTAGATCTACTTTGTAATGGTTCGGTATTCTTGTTTGATATCTCATTGTCCCTACTAAAATCATGGGACACTTGGTTGAAATATCCAAGAATTACTTAGCCATAACAAAGATCTAAGATGGAAAGGGTAAAAGGCTTACTTACTTGAAGTGGAAATGGAGATGTAAAGAGGAAATG